>OZ012706.1:6814141-7414141 GCA_963942595.1 Cylloceria caligata | reverse complement strand
CATTTGCGGACATTGTTCAGTTTCAACCGTGCACTTATCCCGAAGGTAAATACATTTATTCTTCGTTTTTAAAGACGACACTTGAAATAGTTATCATAATTTATCCGGAACGTAGTTAATGCGTCGAAATTATCCAAGTTAACTCAAATTCAGACGACCTTTAACATTTCGGTGCGTCCTCCCATTGACTCTGTGCGTTCAAATTTTGTTCTTGGTACAAATGTACGATATTTCGAGTATGTTTATTAATTTTTTCACTGATCCAAAATGAATTTATGGGCTTTTTTTTAAAATTAATTTAACAGAGCATGGGCCGAGTACCTGTTCCATCCACGAAGTTCGAGTGGATCCTTGTAAGGAAGCCGCTCAGGGAAAACCCTGTCGTTTCAAACGCGGTCGGAATGCCTCTATCGAATTCGAATATACCGCCAGTGAGTAAAGTGCTTTTCAAAAGTTAAATAAAGAAAAAATTTTCACTAGTTTTCTACGCATTTAATTGTTTTCTTCAGGCTTTGAAGGTGAATCTTTGGAGGTTCATGCCTATTGGGTAAACAACATCATCGAAATGCCTCTCATTGGCATGGAACATAACGCTTGCTTGTCGACACCGTGTCCTGTCGTTACGGGCCAGAAGCAAAAGTTCCAGTTGGATTTGCCAATCGCTAAATCGTATCCGTTGGTAAGTATCGTCAGTCATAAAATACAACCATTTACCATTTTTATTTCACTCAACAACATATATCG
The DNA here is from genome assembly GCA_963942595.1 of Cylloceria caligata. Classification (NCBI taxonomy): domain Eukaryota; kingdom Metazoa; phylum Arthropoda; class Insecta; order Hymenoptera; family Ichneumonidae; genus Cylloceria; species Cylloceria caligata. The sequence goes on along the minus strand of OZ012706.1, from coordinate 7,413,397 downwards.
AAGAGTTGGTGTTTCTTTTTCAATTTTCCCGCTACATCGTTAGTTCAATTTTTGTCCACAACATCTCCTCTTGTGTATTAGAAAATACTAAATAAAATTATGAGGTTTCAGTTTTTTGTAAGCTTTAGACATGTTTTATTGAATAAACATTTATTCGTCAATGAATAGATTTCGTCTTTAAACGTTGTCAACATGCTGAAAAACATTGGAAAAATAATTTGACTTATTAAAGAATTCAAGTTCACGAAAGTTTACTTTGAAAACCACGGATAAAATTATTTTGCTGGATCAACAAATATTTGTTGATATAATAACATCAAACACTGTCACTGTATTAACAAAATATTTGCTTATCTAGCTTAACTTACGTTACTGTAACAAAACCGTTCTTCCCGTGACAATAACCAAAAGTATTCTCCTCTTTTATAAATTTAACGAATCACGTTCAATTTCTATTTGTAACGTTTATTTTTGTACAAATTACTGCATAAAACTACTTACAATTAAGAATTTAGTTCTATAAATCGTTACAAATGTTAAATTTAAAAGAAAAGCGCGCAAATTTGAAATTTGAACATTGCTTCCTCGTGATTCTCGCCGATCTACACATTCTCCTCAACGGGTAATGGTTGTCTCAACATAATGGCTGACTTCTTCATAGAGAAAGTAAAATTACAAATTTCATAAAATTAACCCCTCGATCGATTATCACAAAATTCAAGATTATCTTTATCTTCTAGCCAATTTGTATCCCAAGTTTTAGTTTGACAGTTGAAAATTCACGAAATTTAGGGAAAAAATAGATTTTTTTCAAAAAATTAACTGAATACCGAACAGCCTTGTCCCATAGCTTGTTCTTGGAAGATAATTTTTAATCGATAGCTAAAAATTTACGAAAGCAAGAGAGCGTACATCCTTTTTCCATTATCGATTTGAGCAAAAATTGTAGCAAACCAAATGGGGCTGCGACCCGACTCGTTTGCAAAGATTTATAAAGATTCAATAACCCGTTCCCAAGATATTTTTTCTAAATATGATTTTTGGATGTTTCGTAACTTTTTAAGTGCTCAGACATACAAATCTCGAGAAATTTTTTTTTTTACGATAACAAAGTTCTGTGAGGAAGTAAAATCAATAGATTTCGTCTTCTAGCAACGATCATAATCAACAATCGATATCAATTTATTCATATAATATCTGTAAACAAAAAAAAAGATGAACATAAAAATCGGATAAACATTTTGGCTTATTCTCGAACACAAGTACGCAAAAATATATAGTTTGCAGACAATTTATTACCAAGATGCACACTTGTGTAAGGTTCTCTGTAATAAATTTAACTTTTACATATAACCTCTTTCTGTATCGAAGACACGGTCGGGATTCCAAGGATTCTTTCGTTACTTCCAATTGATTTCTTAAATTTCTATAAAAGAAAAAAAGATTTATTCTGAATACGCATTTCAATTGAATTTAATCAAGCCAACTCCCTTAAATCTCACAGATTTATCAACTATTCAATTCGGTGCACATTTTTGTGAGAGTCACGATGTACGTCACCGTGAATTTTGAAACTTGGCGCGTAATTGATATTTTTATAAAAGTCAATAAATTCACTTTATAATTCTAATGCGAGCGTGCATCCTTAGACATCAAAGTTTCGTTGATGGGACTGTGAACAATGTCGTTACTGTACGCTCCCGTGTATAGTTAAAGCACAAATGTCATCTTCAAAGGCGAGATTGTGCGCGCAACTCATGATGAGTTCTTCAATATTAATTAATAGTCAAAAGAACCGAAGTGTATGTCATGTCGTGGATAAAACGAGAACTGTTACAAGGTCGAGATTCTCCATTAATTGACAAATCGTCGGCAATCAACTGGTGTAAAATGGTTAATAATACTGAGATATAATCACTGGTCTCTCTGAAGATTATACTTTCCTGTAATTCACAACGTAACAAAGCTGATGCATTAAAAAATTTTTTAACTAACAAACGGATGCGTCAATTAAGCAAACATTAAATTATTTTCTATAAACCTCAACCATATTTTTAATCCGATAACGATAATAATTTTATTACAGAGAAGCTACGACGTCAAGTGGCAGTTGCGGAATACTCAGGGCCAGGACTGCTGTTTCGTCTTTCAGATAAAAATACACAAGTGAAATAATTAGTATAAAAATGTATTGTCGCTGCTTATGTCGATCGAAACTGCGACGATAATCCGATTAATCGTATTAATAAAGTTTACTCCAATCTGCGGTACACTGTTTTATTATACCACCAAATTCTTACAAATAAACTTGTTACTTCTTGTATTCTTATCGGATAAAAATATTTTTAATAATTAACTATCAGAACGAATTAATAAACAATTGTGAGCACCCTTGTAATTTATCGAAAAAAGAGATAACTTGACGTCGAAATCGTTGTACGATACATCTATCTTGGCATCGTATAGCGATACAATATTATTTAAAGAGGGTGGAGGGCTAGGTTCACAGACGATAGGCGCGGTGCGGGAAAGTAGCGTTGGAGGGAGATCCGCTGTGCGGAATCCCGAGAGTGCCGAGACAAAAGCTGGAAGATCCGTTTCACTCGTGCTAGCTATTCATAAACTAAGTACACGATCGATCCGATTGTTGTCATGCTGGTCTATTCAATTGCGCATTGTTAAAATATCATCTCTTTATTTTTGCCTCTACATTTTCACTGGAGTTATGATGGAGTAAAACACGAAATTTAGAAAAACGCCATACGAACGCAAGTTAAAAGAGTCTAATAACATACTAAAATGTTATGTCAACCGTGTAGATGAAAATTCCCAAATAATTCAGGCACATTTCTACAGCTGTAAAGAAAATGTGACACAAATTTTAGATTTTTCTGTATATTTTTCTCTACCTTATCAACCTCCTTAAGGTAAATGTCCTAATACTTTGTCAGACTTAAAATACAAATCAAAATTTAGTTCAGATCGTTTACACAGGGGAGCGGAATAGATATATTCAGAGATTTCATAAACGTTGGGGAAAATCGACTAGACATATTTAAATTCATTACAAAAATTATAACCGTCGCCATTGAATTTTTATTAATTGTTATTGAAGCAATCGGTATTTGAGATTAATGAGTGATTGGTAATTGAAATTGAGAAGCTTTTACGTCGTCACCCTCATCTTTCCCAGTTATGAAGCAACAATGTGATTCTCCTGTGATTGAATGATAATTATCATTGTATTTACAAAGCTACAAAATGCATGATGCAAAGATATCGATGATGAAGAGAAAAAAAAATGATACGCTGCGGACAGGATTCGAACCTGTGCGGGCAAAGCCCATTGGATTTCGAGTCCAACTCCTTAACCACTCGGACACCGCAGCTCGTTGTACCGGCAAAGTCTTATCAGCGTCATTGTATCTATTAATAAAAACACATTTTGACTTTACCTAACACAAAAGATAATAGTAATCTCCATTTTCAGTTCTCGGGAATATTAATTGTAATTACAAGTACCCCATACGCGTGGCTACCCTCACCCGGTAACACTTGTCGGATACCGTAGAGTACCGAATTGTCGGTACCGGTACTTGTCGGTACCAGTTGGATTTTCCAGACCAACTGCCTCGTATTCAAGAGGAGAGAATAAGGTGTCTAGATCTTTGATATTTATACAGGATCAAATATCTTATTTGTTTGGCTGTTAACAAGAAACGTAGGCCATGTAGCAAAATGATTTAGCTCTTGTAGGTAGTCTAAAATAAAATAATATATTTTGACATTCTGCATATTTTCACAAGAGAATCAGCAGTTCACATATTCCCAAAAAACCTTTATTCACACGTAAGATATATTCTTCCAAAATACGGGTAGATTTTTCTTACGTAAAATTGGTGAAATGCCATTGAAAAATTACTTAAAAAATTATTTTTATATATTATTTATGAACAATACAAATTTTGAGGAAAATAAGTTAGTCATTTTGAAAGGATATATCTTACGCACATTTGAGCATTATTTAAGAATATTTGGACTACTGATTCTCTTGTAAAAGTGTGCCGAATGTAAAAAGATTTTATTTCATTTTAAACTACATAAAGTGTGTCCAAAAATTCACGCAAGTAGTAATTTTTATAGAAAACACAGGTTTTTTTTATTAAAAATCGATTCATAAAGAATAAAGTATAGGGTTATGTATGGAATAGCATATCGGCTAAATGGCCTCCTCGGCTTTGCTGGTACATACGCACTCTTTTGTCGTAAATTTCCATGACCGTTTTGCATAAATGTGGCTGAATTTCGTTGATACAGCGTTCAATTTCCTTCTTCAAGCCGTGGATGGTCGGGGGCTTGTTGGCAAAAACCTTAGACTTCAAAAAACCCCAAAGAAAAAAGTCCAACAGCGTTAAATCGCATGATCTGGGCGGCCAATTCTGAACACCTAAATAGGAAACTACACGACCAGGAAATGACTCATGCAGTAATTAAATTGTTTCTCGGGCTGTATGGCATGTGGCACCGTGTTATTGAAACCATATGTCGTCCACATCCATATCTTGCAATTTAAGCACTAAAAACTGGATTATCGTGTCGCGATAGCGAGCACCATTAACTGTTATTGCCTGATCAGCCGCATTTTCGAAGAAGAATGGTCCGATGATGCCTCCAGCCCAAAATCCGCACCAAACAGTGACACGTGGATGTATTTGTATTTCGACAATCGCTCGTGGATTTTCTGAACCCCAAATGCGATAATTTTGACGATTAACGAAGCCATCGAGATGAGCTTCATCATTGAAAATGATTTTGTTCGGAAAATCCTTCATTATTAAAAAAATATTGCTCAACAATGAAAACGCGTTGTTCTTTCGTGTAGCGCTCCATTTTTAATAACCCTGAACTGTCAGCTGTCATGCTGTCTTTTTTTTTTCGTTGGCAACACTTTACCGCACAAGTGGCGCAAAATTCAAATCTTGCGTGAATTTTGGGACACCCTTTACAAGAGGAGCTAGATGGTTTTATTAGATGGCAAAAAATACTTTGTTTTAGGGGATCAACAATATATATTTTTTCTTATAATGCCAACAACTGAACAATTAAGATATTCTTGTATGAATATAAATGATTTTGACCTGGCACCCTCCACATAATTATTATCCAGAAACTTAATCGACGGAAGAACAAATGTTTGTCTCGTGATTGACATAAAATTACTCATTTGTACTTCTATCGTAGTTTTTCGATAATAAATAATGCAATACAGTTATTTTATTGAAGGGCCATAGATATTTAATACCAATAATCAATTTTTTAAGATCAACAATATTAAAATATCAGTATTAGTTACTTTTCTTAATACTTAACTGATCCTATAGTTTCCAATAGGATTTGTTATCAGCAGTCAACTGCTTAGAAAATTCTATTAATACCTACATCTAATGCTATAAAGCAACAGAACATTAATTGTTTTTGTCAGACGTAACTTTACACATATCTCTGACTTTACACACGCGGTTGTACATAACCAAACTTTACGTAGCATCAACACGACACATAAAAACTATATATGTACCCAGCTTGACACAGCATCAACTGGACACAGTAAAACAGTACTTTAGACCGACCGCACTGAGTACAGTTTTTGCTGTGTAGAGTTTTGTGCGTACAGTTGATGCTATGTAGAGTTTGGTAGTGTCAAGTTCGGTACGTGTACAGATTAGCTGTGTCGAGTATGTGTACAATGCGAGTGTAAATTCGAGTTTGTGCAGAGCTGCATCGTGTAAAAACGATACCACACAAAGTCCATAAAGTTCAGATTCTCGCGGTTTCAGTAGGAATCAATTGGATTTTCTAAGCAGAGTTTTCCTACTACTGTTAAAAATCCAAAGTGTTAAAGGCGATTAGTATCAACTTATAACCACTGTTGATCCATTTGATGTTAACACAGTAAAACTTTTCAGAATGTTAAATTCACCCAAGCTATTGTGTTAAAGATGATTTAGCCCCACCTCAAAACTTTCAACACATTTATATTCGGAACGAGCTGATGAAAATCAATAAATTGTTAGCAATCAATGCATAATTATGGAACGAATAATATCCAAAAATTTTATCGAATTTCTTTCACTACTATCACGTTAAATGGATCGAAAGTTTTGAGGTTACAAATGCCAATTGAAACCAGCTATTGAACGTCAGCCATTGACACAGATCGTCAGCCATTGACACAGATCGTCAGTATGAACACAGCGCAGGTTTCATTACAACACCGGATGTATAACGGTGTGTCGGACTTCCAATAGTTACTTTTCAAATCTCTCTCAAGAACAATTACCAGTAATTATTGTGCCGAAAGTTAAATAAAAAATAAATTCAATAAAATCGGTTATGTTTTTATTACCGATAACGTACGATGCGATATAATTTCCATTCAGGAGTCACTCTGCTTTGAGAAAAATATACAAATTCACACCAATCTGCGCATCGAAAAACTTTCAAACACGCGGTATTACGCTTGGTGTAAAATTTTGGTACCTAGAGCGCGCGCGCAGTCGCACAATCGGCCGTACAGTTTGTGCAGGACACCGAAAAGAGTGTGTCCTGTTGTACTCTATTATCGTTCCTCGGTGATAGTCGACTCGAACGAAGGGAGAACATTACTTATACGAATCTGGTGCCACGCGCGATTTTGACGAGATATATTTTCTCTCCTTTTTTTTATTTTCGTGCTTTCCCTGGAACAATTAATTCTTCCTTTACAGCGGTGTGCGTGCTCGCGTCTGTGGTCGCTGCATACAAACCGAGTGGCAGCAATTCGGCCGGCATTGCGAAAAACACACAAAGATCGCAATCATGGCTAGTGTCTCGTATCAAATAGCAAATCTGCTGGAGAAGGTATGATATCGAAATATATTTAATCGTTGTGGTAGAAACATTTGTCCTTCTTTTTCGTAATTATTATTAAACCGCCTCGAGCGATTTTGCAGCCAGTGGCTTCGTACGAGTCTTTTCCTTCATAGGATTTTACTCGACATAACCTAGTCGTTGATTTTAGTTGCCTCTAGTAAATCTGTCATACATTGATTACGATTATAGATGACGTCCAGCGACAAAGACTTTAGATTCATGGCGACCAATGATCTCATGAGCGAATTGCAAAAGGACAGCATCAAACTCGACGACGACTCGGAGCGTAAAGTTGTAAAGATGTTGCTGCGTCTGCTAGAAGACAAGAACGGCGAAGTACAGAATCTTGCTGTCAAATGGTAACAAGGCTTAAGACAAAATATGTTCTATTGAAAAGCGATTTAGGTAAACTGCGGTATACAGCTTCAAAAGTGAAAAATCATTATAATAAATATGTTGGTATTAATGATTAGTTGTTCAACATTGTATCTATAGCCAACTTCACATCGGAAGTCATATAACGCAGTTCATCCAACGATCTTAATAATAAAAATAATGTAATTGTTGAATTTTCTTTCTTTTAATTATTTCAGTTTGGGTCCGCTAGTCAACAAGGTAAAGGAGTATCAAGTGGAAACAATAGTCGATGCTCTCTGTACCAATATGGTATCGGACAAAGAGCAACTCAGGGATATATCGAGCATCGGCTTAAAAACAGTAATATCCGAGCTTCCACTGGGTTCCAATGATCTTGCGGAAAATGTTTGCAAAAGAATTACCGGCCGACTGAGCAGTGCTATAGAAAAAGTAAGAATTTCATTGTCTGATATATTAATACGTGGACTGTTAATAATATTTAACAAATCAATACACTTGTGTAGGAAGTATTTGTGCATAAACTGGTAAATTAAATTTAATATACAACTACAGAGTAACATTTAATAAATAATATACTTGTGTACAAAGCATTTATGCATAAGACGATATATTAAACTTAATAACTGTAAAGTAACACTTAAAAAAAAAAGTATTAGGAGCATCATCATTTACTTTTTTTGGCTGTATAAAATTGTGTTTATCGAATTGTGCGATTGCGCATCACGAGCGATGGGCCATCGATCGGAATCCTACGGCCCATGATAAATATAACTGCGTAGGAAACATGCATAAACTGGAATATTAAATTTAATTATACAAGTATGATGTAAAATTAATCAACTAAACACGTTTAAAAGGTTCGTGTTCAATTTCCAGCGATTAATTTTACAATTACATAAATTATTCCTATGTGAGTATATTCATTTTCATGAAGAACATTTTTACAGTATGTGTAATGAAATTGTAGTTTCTTGGATCATTATTATTAACATTAAGTTGTTGTGAAATAGTTATATTAAAATAATGTTTGAATATTTATTAGATGAATTTATTTTTAGCAAGAGGACGTTTCGGTACAGCTGGAAGCCCTGGATATAGTAGCAGACTTGCTCTCGAGATTCGGCTCGCTTCTCGTGACTTTCCATCCGATTATTCTAGCGGCATTGTTGCCACAGCTCTCTTCACCGCGTCAAGCTGTTCGCAAGCGCACCATCGTGGCCCTGAGTCATTTGCTAACGTCGAGCAACAATTATCTTTACAAAAAGTTGCTCGATCATCTCCTCGAGGGTCTTACGACCCAAAAAGTGAAAAATATTATTCGCACGTACATACAATGCATAGCGTCGATATGTAGGCAGGCGGGTCATCGTTTCGGCGAACAGATCGAGCGAGTAATGCCTCTTATCGTGCAGTACAGCAACGAAGACGACGACGAGTTGCGCGAGTACTGCCTTCAGGCGTTCGAAGCTTTCGTCTACAGATGTCCCAAGGAAATAACGCCTCACATTAATAAGATAATCGAAATATGTTTAACTTATATAACTTACGATCCGAATTACAATTACGACGACGACGTTAATGAATTGTCGGACAGCGATGGTGTCGTGATGGAGACTGAAGAAGACGGAGAGGAGGATGCCGAGGACGAGTACTCGGACGATGACGACATGAGCTGGAAGGTTCGTCGAGCGGCGGCGAAATGTCTCGAGGCCGTTGTCTCGAGCAGACGCGAGTTACTCTCGGAACTCTACAAAGTCGTGTCACCGGCGTTGATCGCGCGGTTCAAAGAGCGCGAAGAGAACGTCAAGTCGGACATTTTTCATGCCTACATTGCTTTGCTACGACAGACGAGACCGTCGTCCGGCGTCGCTCTAAATCCCGACTCGATGGAGGACGAGGAGGGACCGATATCATTGCTGCAGCAGCAAGTACCCCTGATAGTGAAGGCGGTTCACCGTCAGATGAAGGAGAAGAGCATCAAAACACGGCAGGACTGTTTCTCGCTGCTCAAAGAACTGGTTCTCGTGCTTCCAGGTGCTCTGACCAACCACATACCGGCTTTGATACCCGGCATACAATACAGTCTGGGCGACAAGAATTCCTCGTCGAACATGAAAATCGATACCCTAGCTTTCGTTCACACGCTTCTGATAACTCATCCGCCTGAGGCATTTCACGCGCACATGGCTGTAATCGCACCTCCCATAATCGCCGCGGTTGGTGATCCTTTCTATAAAATAACCGCCGAAGCGCTCCTCGTACTTCAGCAACTCGTCCAAGTAATAAGGCCTCACGATAAACCGATTAATTTTGATTTCGCCACGCTGTCCGGTGAAATTTATCAGTGTACACTCATGCGACTTAAAACTGCGGATATCGATCAAGAAGTTAAGGAACGCGCTATCGCGTGCATGGGCCAGATTCTCGCTCATCTTGGCGACACGCTTTACGACGAGTTACCCGTTTGCCTGCCAATATTTCTCGACAGACTGCGCAACGAGATAACTCGACTCACGACCGTAAAAGCACTTACCTGCATCGCCGCGTCCCCTCGACGAGTCGATCTCGAACCTATAATGGAAGAGGCGATACCTATACTCGGTTCGTTCCTCCGAAAGAATCAACGAGCTCTGAAGCTTTGCTCGCTCACACTTCTCGACACTCTCGTGCGTTCCTACAGCTCAGCTCTTCACGCTGACATGCTCGACAAAGTGACCGAAGAATTGCCAGCGTTGCTCAACGAATCCGATCTTCACATCGCTCAGTTGACACTGACACTGCTAACTACCATCGCAAAATTACATCCAGCATCCCTCACGACAATATCCGAAAATATTTTACCGGAAGTTCTCGTTCTCGTGAAATCTTCTTTGCTACAAGGGGCCGCTCTGAACTCGATGCTCGAATTTTTTCAAGCCCTCGTACAAGCTGGAATACCCGATCTAGGTTATCGAAAACTTCTTTCGATGCTCGTAGCGCCGGTAAATCAACAGGCGGTGCTTCACAAACAGGCTTATCACTCGTTGGCCAAGTGCGCAGCTGCTCTGACCATAACGTGCCATCAGGAAGCTCAGAGCGTTGTCGAAAAGTTCATAAAAGACGTGCAAAATCCGCAGAGCGACGCGAAACACATATTCGCGTTACTGGTGATCGGTGAGATCGGCAGACACGTTGATCTGAGCGGTATAGCTTCGCTCAAGCACGTCATTCTCAACTCGTTCTCCTCGCACTCGGAGGAAGTTAAATCCGCTGCGAGTTACACCCTCGGCAACATAGCTGTGGGAAATTTGCCGGAATATCTGCCTTTCATACTCAAAGAAATAGAGGCACAACCGAGACGACAATATCTCGTGCTTCATTCGCTCAAGGAAATAATAACTTGTCAATCGAGCAGCCCGTCCGGTGTATCGCATTTACAGAGCTTCGTGCCTTCAATTTGGATGCTTTTGTACAGGCACGCAGAGTGCACGGAAGAGGGTACTCGCAACGTTGTCGCCGAGTGTCTCGGAAAGCTCACTCTCATCGATCCCGTCTCTCGTCTACCGAGACTTCAGGAATCGTTAAAATCGTCATCACCTCTAATGAGAACTACCACAGTAACCGCGGTCAAGTTCACGATATCCGACCAGGTGTGTTGACGCAACAATCTATTTAGAATAATCTGTTGATCGGAATAATCGCTGATTGAACTAATGAGTTGATTATAGAAACTACGAAGATGTTTGAACTTGTCTTAAATTGCATAGCCTCAACCGATCGACGCGATGCTGAAACAATGCATGGGAAGCTTCCTTGCTGCTTTGGAGGATCCCGACCTTAACGTGAGGAGGGTAGCTCTCGTAGCATTCAATTCAGCGGCCCACAACAAGCCGATGCTCATCAGAGATCTTTTGGAATCGGTGCTACCGCAACTCTACACCGAAACGCGAACTAAGGTAAATTTGCGATAATACAGAAACGTTGAAGCTGATGAACACGTTTCAATGATTTTTTATTCGTTTGTAGAGGGAATTGATCAGAGAGGTGGAGATGGGACCCTTTAAGCACACGGTTGACGATGGTCTGGATCTCCGAAAAGCTGCTTTCGAGTGCATGTACACGCTACTCGACTCCTGCCTCGACAGGCTCGATATATTCAAATTCTTAAATCACGTTGAGAATGGTTTGCGAGATCATTACGACATTAAAATGCTTACGTATCTGATGACTGCTCGTCTCGCTCAGTTGTGCCCCACCGCTGTCTTGCAAAGTGAATAACATTGTCACGTAATTTACGAGTTTTTTCTTTTAGTATATCACGAATCTCCAATTAATCCGACTGTCTTTTAGGGTTGGAGAGATTGGTCGAACCCCTGAAAAATACGTGTACGATGAAGGTAAAAGCAAACTCAGTTAAACAAGAATACGAGAAGCAAGATGAGCTGAAGCGTTCGGCTCTGAGAGCCGTAGCGGCTTTGCTAACAATTCCTGAAGCCGGTTAGTGATTCAATTGTATTCATTTTATTCTTTTGGCTATTGTTATCTCGACGCGATCAAATCGATTGATTGTATTTACAGACAAGAATCGGTCGCTGAGCGATTTCGTGGCTCAAATTAAAGCAACACCGGAACTTCAGCCTCTTTTTGAGGTTATTCAGAAAGATTGTCCGGGCAGCAACATGAACGAGGCCAACATAATGGATCAGAGCTAAAGAGATCAAGAAAGAGCTTAATTAATAAAACAAAACTAAAGGAGGATAAAGTAAAGGCAGAATGACGCTGACGAAGAGTAAAACGAAGAATTACAACAGATTCGATTTTTGTAACTTATAGAATGCTCGCAAGTTGAATACTCGCGGTCGTATTATTCATAGTTTATTTCTATACGTTATTTTTTCATTATTATTCGCGAATTAAACGTAGTTTCAAATGTGAATGTGATTTCAAATGTAGCGCACCGTGTATAAACCTGAAAAAAATAAATCTAGCGGACAGTAATCGTTGAGTCAGTGATTTAAAGAGGGAAGCCAAAGTTTCTGCTTTGTATTTTCATTTATTAGAAATATCATTTGTGGTAACAGCGGGAAATAAAGGAATCGGAGAGGAGATGTTGATACCGTCGATTCCGATGCTGTCGGTAATTATTGTCACCGCAGATATCTTTCTTTCCAATAAAGAATTCGTTTTTTTTTTTTCAAAACATCTCGGTGTCAAAACGGGTGGTAACCAATGTCACGAATACTCAATCTCTCGAATTGCATCAGTCGTTCCTGTCGGTCAAAAGCCATTCGAGACATTGGTTACCCGTCAAAACGCTATCGTGTTTCGTGATAAAGAGGCATTGTAGACTGATCTGCATTACACCATGTGCCAATAATCATAATTCTTTCAAGTGGTTGACCATCACTCATAAGATGAAAAGTACATCACGTTATAATGTTGACTGACACGAAGTTCTGTCAATCTCACTCGTTCCTTCACGATCGATGATGGTGATATCTCAATTGCACTCATAACGGTTCAGTCGATATAGCAAATCATTTTTACGTTGCTTATGAGATTACTCACAAAGTAACATCAATGTAGCCGTTTCGTCACAATTTCCTACTAAGTAATATTAATGTTATATAAAACCCTTGTTATGAAACAGTTACGATGATGTCAATGTAACTTTGTGTTGACTTTGTATCGGTCGAGGACGCCCTTGCGTCTATGGTCTATGCTGTTTGCGTAACCATCGGACGAAAATGAATTCTATCATAAAAACCTGGACTGATCGGTAAAATTATAGCATAAAAGATATTTAACTTTTTTTACTTGCGTCTAGATGTATTTAGAGGACGTTCAGAGATGCAGCTTAACGTACTTAGCGATATTAAATTAACGTATTTAATGATTTGAAGTAAACGTACTGCTTACCCAACGAAAAATGTATCGGCACGTGCGTTTGAATGTGACGCCATCGTTTCGCGAAGGTGTCGTGACAGCCGGCACGTACTATTTCCGGCACGCGTTTCCTACGGTGAGCAACATTGAACCCTCATTTCATTTTTAATTTATGCTCGAACCACGCCGAGTATCGAAAATAATTTCAAACATCACCTGTATTTCGACACAAACCTGTGGATATTTACTTTGTCAGCATCGTATCATTTTCCATCCTTATTATAAGGTAACATGTACTATACTGACTGAGCTGTCATGAGTAATACCACCATTGGTGATCGCTGTGGAGTGAGAGACATTGACAGAAATTTGTAGCACATCGCGAAGAGAAGAAAATACGGCCAACGAATTCAGACGTCGTTTGAATCCTCTTTATCACAAAAATGTTTCTATGAGGAAGCAAAAGTACGTAAAATGTTTTAATTAATACACCAAACGTCTTGTTTGTTTCAAATATTTTTTTGAAAAACGTTATCTTCGTTTGTGAGTACAGTTTACAACAAACGAATGAAATAGAAAGAAAGAGTATATCAAACAAATGTGCCAATGGTCTTCATTGCCCCGCACGTTGCTCTCTCGTTATTTTCCAATGTTTATTAACACGTTGACGGACAGTAGAAACAAGACGGCTGAACGGACGGTTGAACTTGACGGCTATAGACGCAACTGTCCGTCAACGTGTTAAAATATCACGAAGAGCAAGAGTCTTGAATAAACTTGACTTCCCATTTCTTTGAGAACTGATTAATCACCTTGATAAAATACTCAATATTTTTATTAATTCAAGCTATAACAGCGTTTTATATATTTTCACTCGTACGCCACGGATTTAAACTCTCATTGAAATTAGATTGAGCATGTTGCAACATTTTCACACTTTTCAGCATCCACCGTGGACAAAAACTAATCATTGGTTTGTTGATAGTCACAAGATAGTTATTGGCATAATGATAAATCTGAAGATCATACATTTGTACATCAGATAAAATTTCATGATTAACACGCCGTGTAACTTTTGTATTTTTTCTCGTATATTGATCGTGCGAACGTAATTTTATTGATTTCTTTTTCGTTTATTCAAAAGGGTACATTAAATGAAAAATACTAAAATGAAATGTTTGGCACTCTATAATTGTTCAGTTACCTCGCCGATTTAATAATAATTTTTTTTTATTCTTACCTCATATTTTTTAAATATTTTACTTTCTCATGGAGGAAGATTTGTTTTCGGTAAAAAATGTAATTGTTGAGATTGTAACGTGAAAGCACGAAAAATATTCTGATCAATCTAAAATTTATACTTAGAAATAATGTTTATCGTGTTTGTATGTTTCTCTGCCCTATGATGAAGCAAAAAAGATGAAGATAAAAAAATAATAATTAAGAAAGAATCTGCAAGGTACTCCTTTGCAGGTTTTTTTATGTTGATGCAGTGGTTTACAAATCGCTCTATTCCACTGTGCGCACTTGGAAATTTCTTCCGTTTTTTTCTTCTTTCTTTTACTATCAACAGTAACAAAATTTGATGTTAACAGTATTTTTACGGTAGCGCGGTGCATCCAGATAATAAAGATTCATCAATACAATGTAATTGCAAGCGCTTAGACCTTTCGTCATTTTTTTTTCTTCTACATTTCGAAATGACGAACGAAGATGCAGCATTTTTCACTTGAGTCGATCAGAATGACTCAAGGAATAATTTCAGTGCGTTAGCTCAAAACCTACAGAATTTCGTAACAAATAAAATACGATAAAGAAGTTTGTACGTTGAGATATATGTCATGGCGTACAAAAAAATTATTTTCAATACACCACCTTAAAGCGAGGCGAAACCTCTAAACTTTACCCATGAGTACAAAACAGATAGGCTAGTATGGTGCTCTCTGCGAAGTGAAAGAGAAACAGTATGTCTGTGTAAATATGGAGGTTTCCATACTTAGCGGTGGAGTATAGAGATTTCGCTTCGCCTTAAGGGGAGGCAAAACGCGCAAAATAAAAAAATGCCGTTTGTCACCGGGAACCCAGTAAAAAACACACTCGGTACATCGATTCGGATTGCGATATAGAAAGGAAAAAGTACCTAAACTTTGCTCGGGAACTATCGTTGATAATGTGGAAAAATAAGTCTGCGAGACACGACCGATGACTCAGCTGTATTAAGGGGAGGCGAAATATCCATGAGTGCGAAAGAGATGGAACTAGTATAGTTTCGTATAAATAAAAAATTACTCATCTAGGAAATGTAATAATTAATAATATGATTCCTGAACGAAGTATGTATTACACAAAAAAAAAAAAAAAAAACACGCAAGTTAGCATAGCCCGAAAAAAAAAAATGAAATTTTACTTGACGAAGATAAATGTCTGAAGATACACATTTTTATTATTTTAGAAATCCTTGAAATTAATTTATATCGCGACTAAAAATCATTGGCCTCGTCTGCCAATCATCATTTTGTATCTGGTTATTATATCTGATTTATAGCATATGCGATAATAATTATATAATAAACAATTTCGCAGCTCTCTATACCAGATATCACTAAACAAACTCCAATTAATACGAAATATGAACATATATTATCATTTTTTTTTCTCATTCATCATGACTCGAGTTTTTAAATATTTACAATACGCACGTCGCCTGTCAACGCTATAAGATATTCTCGATATTTTACAGTTTTCACGATGTAATAGATTATACTTTTACGATTACTCAGAGGTACATCAATGAATATGGGACGGCCAATAAAATTAAACATCTTTCTTTATTAGGAGAAGATTTACCAATTTTATTGGTAGATTCCTTTTAAATGTATTCAACGTTTCTTGCATTATTTTAGCTGGTTAAAATGAAATTCATTTAGAGCGATTTTTTTCAAAAATATTCCAAGTACCGTAGATTTTGATATATTTGATCGATTGTCATAAAATTAAATCTTAATCACCTGTTCAAATTGCTGAAGGCTTACATCATAGTTTAACGACTCAAAGTCAGTTTGTTTCACAGGGAACGGGGTCGCTGTTTTATCGAAAGATTCTCATCTCTCATAAAATTCGATTTTCTTTGTCGACTTTTATTTAAGTCCGTGCTATAGCTAGACGTATGCTTAAGGTTTGACAATTTTGGTGATAAAAAAAATGTTAATCCCATTAAACTTGGATTTTTAAATATATTAACCTAAAATCGCCACGTTGTCGATCAACGAATTTTTCTGCGCAATACTTCATCGAGTAATTTATTTTTTTGCTACTTAAGCAACCAATTTGCCGGCAATACGATGTTAGTATAGTTTTAAGTTGGATGAACCACTTTACTTGTTGAGCCAACCATCTTATTCGTTGACCCAACTGATCTGTCGAATCGTTTAATTATTATTAGTTTACTAGTGCCCAAATTAAATTTTGTAGCTTACAATATTTCATTATTATCCACGTAACAATTGTACACGCGAGTTAACAAACATGTTAGTTTGCTTGCGGTAAAATTCTACGCGTAGTACTCGATTAAAATATCGTCGAATTGGAAATGTGTACATTTGCGCGAAGTCAGCTCATGTATGGCAATCTCCGTGTGATCAATTGCGACTCGAAGAATTTGTCTGTGTTGAGTCGGTGTATGTTCAGTTTTGCTGTCTCGAGTTGGGAATAAATCGAGCTTGTCTGTATCGGTAAGTTACATTATTTCGTTGTTTTGAATGGAGTGCGTGCAGGATACAACGTTAAGCAATTTTACCTTTTAACAAAATCTTATTTATATACCATAGATTTGGGTGCGATAACGTAATTACCTGGCAGATGCGCATGTTCAAGGTATATCGATATTGTCACCATTTGATAAGAAACGCTATTTAATGTACATTAGTTGCCATAGTTTCTTGTTTGCATCGCTTACAGTTAAATATGTTGTAACATACACAGACGGACTCATCCAACTTTTACGTCGGTTGATTTTCAGTTGGATTTGGGTAGAACAAAAGGTTGATTTGTACAAAAAATCAACCTCAAACGAACCGAATTCCAACCATCATGTAGCAGAGGCAAGATTTCGATTAACGATTACATTTACTAGAACCAACCGAGTTCCAACCATCGTATAGCAAAGCCCAGTTCATAGTCACATAGAAGAACGGTTGGAAATCGATTGGTTCGAAGTTGGTTTTTTGTATAATCCATCAGTTGTAATTGGGCTGGTAAAAAGTTGGGCAATTCATGTAAAACTCATGGAAAAAGTATTTCAATTTAAAAATTATATCAAGAGACGCGATAGCGTTTAACCGGAAGTATGTACATTTTTTTTTAGTACCATTCAGTACCTTTAAAACCTCTTCGCGTGGTCATAGCGTTCTGCTAAAACGGGACGCTACCGCTACTAACTTAATTACGCTATCAAGTCAGCATTTTTCGAATTCCTCGTTCTGTTTTTCAATAAAATAACAGCAACAGGTAGATATTCACAGATAGATACGCTTATTTATGTTAAATATTGCAAAGATGTGATTTTGTAAAGTTAAAAGAAAAACTTACTATGAAAAAATATAATAAATTCAACATATCAGCGACGTAAACTATCTTGGTAGTCTACCGAAAAGTTTATGCTAAAAACTTGGCGTACCAGTGACTATATCACACGTACATACTCCATTAAAATATTAACGGGGCCGCCTCCCATCTTAAACTATGGTTAAGCTACGTAGAGAGGTACATTTTGCATTATTAATTTTAACGAATTAGAGATGTTTTTTTAGACTTTTTTTATTCAATCAGTGACGGAGATACACAAAAGTCCCAACCAACTGGACATTTTATGATAATTTCCATACATCGTGTAACACAAGAGTCTCTTTGCAATGAGACAATATATAATGATAAAAAAAAACTTTTTATTCTGCCGTCGATAAATTAAGTTAGCAAGGGATACGTTGGACGTCTTGACAATACGAGTATTAAAAAAAATTATTAAAAAGCCTTCATCGGAGAGAAATAAGAATTCAATTCCTCAACCTTTTTTCTAAACCACTTTTCACGATATTTTCGATAGTTTTGATTATGCGGACATGAGAATCTATTTAAACAAAAATGGTGAAAACAAAACTTTCTTAGGAAGCACGCAAAGTACAACCTTGGACGCTTTTTTTTCGCATGAAATTTCTATATGGAAGTACGTTCATCAACTTTAGCTTCCTCATAGAGAAAAGCTGTATGAAAAATGCAAAATTAACGAGGAAACAATGCGCAAGATTGTACTTTGTATCGTTATTTTAAAAAAAACTCTAAAAAGTGAGATTTAAAGAAATTTTAGTCGTCAAAAAAATTGTAAAATTTCACTAAAAAATTGCTTCGATATATTTTAACGAACATTGGTAGTCGAGAATTTACTGCGTAACTATTTAAATTAATCAAGCCATTAACGAGTTACTTCTTCTTATTTTACCAAGAGTTTGATATAATTAATATAAAAATTGTCCCTCAAGTCATTCCGCTTTTACAAACTTTATTTAATATTTACACAACCCACAATCATATAGTGACGAATATTGAAGTAACGAGGTACAAATGATAATCGAAAATATAAGCTAATAAAATAAATAAATAAATAAATAAAATATACGATAATAAATTTAGATCGAAGGAAAAAGTTTTCTTTTTTCAACGCCAGCGGTATCGAGCGTTAAGCGTCACACGAGTCACGTGCAATAAGACCTTAAGAATGTCACGAGGGAGACTGTCGACAGTGCGATTTCTGGTGAATTGCCTAATCACTCCATCATATTCTTAATTGTAAAAACGAGCTGCAGGGGTAACGATTACACTAGAAGTTCCGTGAATAACGGGAGACAGGATGCTTACATCTGAATTAATGATTTAGTAACTATGAATGAACGAAATAAAAAATTTAACTAGTGCGGAATTGATATAGTAATGTCGTCAAGACTCAACATTTCTTAATATTAAGAAAATCTTTATATCAACAATATCAAGAAACTCGCGACTTTTCGGTTGACAAGAATTTGAATCAATTCACTCTTTATCTGGATTCTAAGTAAATAAATAAACAAACAATTAATGTAAAATCTCAGATATTTAAAGATATTTTTAAAAGATGTACTTCTTATACTGCGTATAGTAAATAAATGTTTGTTGCGAATACCAAACATCGTTAAACTTCGTGGGGACCTCGATACACTTCCGAACATATTTCTTAGTGACTATTGGAGCATTTATTATTCAATTTTAAAATCGAAATGTCATGATAATTCCTATTACAATAAGACAAGGCGTTATAATGTCATAAACACGTATAGAAATATATGTTACAAGACAAGAATAAACCGAGTTTACCATCTGATTAATTTAATAATTGTGAGATCCTTCACTTTGTGTAAATACTTGATGACAGATTTTTTATTTCGATTCGTAATTTTTAATTAAACATTGTTTATATTGAAATGATATCGCATTCTACATTCATAATTCATATTCGTCGCGATGGATATTTCTTAGTAAGTAATGGAGCATTGATAATTCAATTTTAAATCGAAATATCGTGAAAATTCATATTCGTAATGATTCATACAATAAGACAAAGCGTTTTAATGTCATAAGCACGTATGGAAATATATGTTACAAGACCAGAATAAACCGAGTTCACAGTCTAACTAATTTAATAATTGCCAGATCCTTCACGTTGTGTAAACTCTTGATGACAAATTTTTTATTTCGATTCGTAATTTTTAATTAAACATTGTTTATCTTGAAATGATATCGCAATTATATATTCAGGTACGCAATTTTTAATTTCTCAATGAAAATCAAGTTGCTTTTACATCTTAATTCGCACTGATGGATCCACCGATTTGAATTTTAAAAATTTTCACCTGAAATTGAAAGATGTTTCATTAAAATCGCATTATTTATTTCATTGCAGTTTGAGAAACAGTCGAAATATTCTTATCGCTCAAGGGACTAATAAATATATTAATAATAAATCAATATCTTAATAATAAATTAACAAAAAATATCAGATTTAACTTTAAAAATAATTCAACGAAATCATGTACAAGATAGTCAAGAGCTTCGAAGAGTTCGAGACAAGACATATTTCTTGTCGAGTTGTTTGTCTTGCGACATCGCACAGGTTCGTACCAATGCTCGAATTACGTCGGTACATTCATAAAAGCACGCACGTGTATTTCACATGATGCCCGCTGATAAGCGTCGATAAAAAGGTCATATTCAACTGCTATTGAATATGTTTAAGGTAAGAACCGAGTGCAATGGAGTAAAAAACGGTAATTTTTAGGATTTTTTTATTTGGGACTCATAAATGATAATGGATTGATTTTTCTTCTTGTACATACGAAGTATCCTTAAGGTAGAAGAAAAAATGTTAGTTTTTGAATTTTTTAACTATTTGTTACAATGGCGTACAATGCAGTTGTAAGCGTCTACCAGCTGAGTAATCTGAGATTGAAGTTCCATGTTTCCCTTAAAGGTTAATCAATAATGCGGAGATGGTAACTAAAATTATAGAAAATATTTCGACGCCACTCACTAAAAGGGCTTCAATCGTCAATTTTAGTAATTCAACAATAACATTTTAAAGACACATTCTCCAAGCCTATTACACAAGTTTCTTGGATCAAATGTCACAATAAACCTTCGAGGTAATTGGCTTTTACTGATCGGACGAAGAGCTATGAAATGTCGTCTCCAATTTCTTTAAATCATTTACGCAAAATGTAACTATCTACGTAATTGATGAATATTTGTAGATGAAAAGTGCTCTCGTTCTTATTTTAATGGAAATTATATGTGATTAAGTCACTGGTTCACTCCGAGTTGTTTATAGAAACTTAAATCGAATAAAAAAACTTATTAAAGCGATATTAATAAGTAGACAATGAAAGAATAAAATTAGAAATTTATTCTTTAATAAAATTAGAAATTTATTCTTTCATTATTAGAAGTAGACTGAATCAAGAGAATGGTAAAAAAAGGAAGAAATCATAGGTGAAGAAGTGAGGATATCGGTGGCCGTTTGAATCGGCCCGAATTATTCTAATAATAATGCGCAGAACGCGCGGTCGTTGATCTCAAGGAAAATTAGAAAATGGCGCGTATTGATGATTTATGGTCCTCTCCGTAATCACGAGCTGATACGAATAAGATGAATGATGATACTCAAGTTCGATGTGATTGGAGACTCGGCATCGGACAAGTTGGAAATCGATACAGTCAAATGAACTTGGTACGTGGGAATGAGAATTTATACAGGTGCCATTAAGAGATATTGCGTATTATATTTAAATAACGTCAGTGGCGTGGCGAGAATTTTTTTTCGGAGCAAGGTCGTAGAGGAAGGGGCAATAGCCACCTACATGGCAGTCTTCATTTTTACAAATCCCAACCGTACACACACTAATCCCTGTACAGAGTGTGTAAAAGGATAGGTCTGTGTATGGTTGGGATCCGTAGAAACGAGGCGCTGGCCATATCTATCATCGTAAATCGAAAGGAATTTCATAGTTTGGATTATTTTTATTCGTATACATCTGGGGCATGACAGTGTGAATACCATTTGATTAACCGTGGTTGAATTATCGATTTATTTTCTAAACGATAGTTTCAATGATTGCAACTAAACATACGAACGATAGATTCTTCGTTAATTAATATACTACGATATTATATTTATGAGGGCCATGGCTGCAAGTCTTTAATCGTTCTTGTTAATATCCAGCTCCAGATAAATCGCAAACAGAGACGAACTTCATAAAATCCTCACACAAATCTATGCTGTCATAATCGAAGTATCTGATACAGAGATAAAAATGTTTTATGCGTTTAATATCAGTGGTCTCGTCGGTATTAGAATAGCAACAAAAATGCAAATTTTATTTATCTCATCGGCTAATATCGAGTTTATCTTATTCACATACAAGTGTTCGCTACTATATCTTCGAACCTCCATGAAATAGATATATTTTTTAATATGCTTTAATTATATGCAAGTACAGACCACTATTTCCCCACTGTTAACAATACATTGTTAAAATAAACGCTCGTGCGGAAGGAAATAATGGAGTTTTCGATATTACATCAAGACAATTAATTTTCAAGGCATCACGACAATTAATCTATTTAATAGTAATTTTTACACGAATCGTTGTCATTATAACTGCAACTTACATCTGAAATAACACTCGCTGTTGTAATATATAACGTTGAGACTGTAGTTAAATATATATATTAAAAATTACAAGCTAATACGATACTTGTGAATAACTTTAAAGTAAATTTTACTATTTATCTAGTTAGCATAGGTTGATGAGTTGAAATAACTCGTTATCTTGTCGGTATAACAGTAACCTGTAACGTATATTGCTATTGTAGGATAGTATATAACGTTGAGACTGTAGTTAAATATATATATTAAAAATTACAAGCTAATACGATACTTGTGAATAACTTTAAAGTAAATTTTACTATTTATCTAGTTAGCATAGGTTGATGAGTTGAAATAACTCGTTATCTTGTCGGTATAACAGTAACCTGTAACGTATATTGCTATTGTAGGATAGTACATTGAATCGCATATATGGGACAAGAAATATCTACTACACTCAGTACAAAATGTACTTATATTGGACGAAATTGAATTTGTCATCGAATGTAGTAAATATGCATTTCCGATGCTTGATATCGCACGCATTGCGAAGCACGGAGTCGTCTCTCTCTCCTTCTCGTATGTTATGAATTTAATTATTGATCAAATCAAATGTAATATCAATATTATATTTCATTTGAATTAAATGAGATTATATCTCATACAACTGTGATGCCATTTAGATGTATTCGATTCAATGGTAATCGAATGTCGTAGTCGGTAACGTCAACGTATTAGGTAGTTAGCTAGTTATGTAGATCATAGATTGAAATTCCGGTGTAGGCAGCACATTTTTTTTCAGTGAAAACCGCTACCCAATGATAGCCGATGACAAAATATATCTAAACTATTTATATATAACTATAGGGGTGTATATATATATATATATAACTATAGGAGTGCATTGTTTGTCGCTAGCTGCGCTCGCTCCCGAAATCGGATGCGTTGATAGCGGTGCATTATAGTGAGTGTGACCTGTTGGGGCCACACTATGAATTTCCCGATTTGTCTATTCTGCATAAGAATTCAATAGAAATCGTTAGAAAAGAGTGGTATCAAAATAATATTATTACAGGGTGGTCATCTAGGTGGTAAAGAGAGCATTCGGAGAGTATTCTATTCTTCTGTACGTCTAATTTTTCTATATCGCTACTATTAAAAAATTCTGCAGCTTTTCCATGCGGAATTTTTCAATAATTTGTGTTTAATCGTTTATTTAAATTTTGTACAAAAAATGTTGTACAGGGTTTTCTTGAAAAAAATTTCATCCAAAATCTAATCAGGGATAAGTTACATAAAGACGCTTCCGACATTTTTCACCTCAATCGCTTCATTCGTTCGTGAGAAATCGTGAACCAACATTTTGAGGACACACGCGTCGACACACACACACACACGCATATACAGACATCGAGTTAAAAATGGGTAAAAATGAATGTGGACATCTTATAATGTCTACATTTGATAAAAAATCGATTATTGATTTTCAGGGTGATTACTATATGTTCATGGGTTCCAAATGGTTCCGACTATGCACTTTTTTATTTACCATTCCTCGCGCGGGACTTTTTTTTCTTCGCGGTTTTTTGTCAGTTGACAACCAATTACATTTTCAATGGCAGTTGCAGACGGGATTTATTGGATGGTTGCTAAATATTAAAAAACCCCGGATAGCACTTTCGGTTGCAGTGATGGTTGCTTTTTCTGCTAAAAGATTTCGAACATATTGTAAATTTTGAGGTGGGACCTAATGATTATAACACAATCATTTTTGTGAATTACTGTAAAAATTGTTTAAATTCACACTAAATGCGTCAACACTGGTTAAAAGTACACACCAATCGCCTTTGACATTCTGGATTTTTAACTGTATACATATGAAACCAATATTATATTAGTTCGTTCAATGATACAGATACATCAAGACTTTTCGAGGCTCATTTGATGGTGAAATTAAATGTCTAAGGTAAACAAACTAGCAGGGAAAGAACAACGTTAGTATTAGGAATAATCAAAATGTTCCAGATGACTGATCTTAGATCATAAAGTAACTTCATTTATTGGTGAGATTGGCTTAAACTATGAACAGCCTGTGGAAAGTACCCGAAAGAAGATTCTAGAGAAAGCACACTTCGGCAAGTTTTCGGAACGGGAAGGGGGGGTCTAGGTCCACAATCTGATTCGCGGCTAATGAAACAAATGTTTAGATCAAAGCAATGTAAATTATGTTTCTTCATGATTATCTGCTTGTACAGCCGTCTGGCTAAATTATAATTTACCTACACTAAATCATAATAAAGTAAATCATAATTTACCATACTCACGATGTTCGTAGCAATGTACACACTGTTATCTCGACATTATTCGTACGAATCTGTATGTACCTTTTATAATTCCACGAAATGTTCCGTTGAAATATCGGAATACGCACGTAGGCTCGTACGTCGGAATACGTCGTAGGCTTCAGTTATTGACTGAAACATTGTTAGAATAGCTTACGCGAATAAATTTTAGATTAAAATCCTTCTATGCTTTGTCGCAGTTTTTAATGGGAGTCACTTACACAATAAACGAATATGTATCGCAATATTGCGTTGACAACACTTTTCATCAATTTACCATAGAAAGTTATTAAATCCACCTACATATATGTGAAGACAGTGGTAACATTTTTAAAAAAGTAAATATACCGTAACATTGTTGTTAAATTCATTGCGCGAATGAATAGATGGCATGAAAATGAACAATTGGTCGACCAATGGTTAACAATTAAATCCGTGCGATAGAATAAATGATATATTGATCGCAACCATTTAGTTCGATTGTTGTAAATTGCGAATCATTGACATTTTTAATAATAACTATTCAAGTAACTTCCAAGTATTGGCGAATGACAATAATTCTGAGTATAATCAATGACCACTCGTAACTATGTTTTATCAAGTAAGAACCAAAGTTTTATCTTAAAATATCTCATGTACAACGTACAGAATATAATAATTTAGGTAATCGTTCCAACGAATCATTGCATTTTACGCAATGTGCACTTATTCCTTCGTTACATTATAGATAATTCTGTATAAACAAACAATTGTATTGCACTCGGCAACAATATTTCGTTGTGCACTGGATGAAATATTTATAATGTCGAACAGGAGCTTACAAATTTTTTATTTAAACATAGTAAAATTCTACCATTCGTACAAGAATTTTTATGAAACGCGTATCACATTTAAATGTATTCATTGTTTATACGAGAGTAGAACTACTCGTGTCGCATAGACATTTTTCGTCTTACTATTTAAAAATATTTATTATTGATTATCTGAGTTATGAAATAAGTTGTGATTCTATTATATAACGATACTGAGATAAGATGGTTTGTCTTTTTACATAATTAAACATTTATTACTAGAAGAAACTTATAGCGTTCTGGCAATCACGTATCCTACTTGACTGCTACTATATAATACGCACTTTGATACGCTTAAGGTTTCGAGTATTTGTAATAAAATTTATAAATATGTCAAGTTTGCGCGATTGAGAAGAGTATATTACAAAAAAATTGTTATAATAGTTAGTTTTTCATCTTTTAACAGGCCCAAAGCGTTATTCCAAGTTTTCCCGTGGAAAGAGTGGCGATACGTCAATCTTTGCAAAGAAATAAAAAATGAAAACGAGCTGGTACTCTTTCCACGGTAAAACTTGGAATAACGTTTTGGGCCTGTTAAAAGATGAAAAACGAAAAATGACTCGGAGTAAAACCTACTCTTTTTTTCAATTAAATTCTTAGTTTTTGACATATTTGAGCATATTTTAAAAAATGGGACACCCTGTAGCTGTTTCATGAACCAGAGTTAAACGTTTAAACGACGATTTGTGTGCGTTTATAATACATTTTTCAATTTAATTCACTTTCCACGTACAGTTCTGTTACTCGAGATAAAAGCATAAGAAGTGTATAAACGGAAACTCAAGTTACAAAAGAAAATATGCAGCACGGTATAAAATAATTTGTCTTCAGACATTTTATTGTATATTACGATCAGCATTGTCTCTTGTACATTCGGACGGAACGAACCGAAATTCCGAATGGATTAACAGTACCATATACCGAGGGATGGAACTTTGATACCTGACACAGTGTACAATTCATTGTTCGCCGTGTCCAGTTTTATTGGCTTTTGCGAAAGTACTCGATATTATAGTAAAATCTTAATTTTGTAAGGGATTTCACCGTAATCGTCTTTTGTAATTCAAAAGACGCGCTGGCACCAGAATACTTATCGTTAGTCAAGAATTCTAAGGACACGAAACGAAAATATATAGTGGACTCGAGTGAAATCGGAGCTGATCGTTTATGGGTCGCAATAAAATATTTTACATAGCTGTAAATTATTTGTACAGTCACATTTGTATTGCAGTGGAGGGGAAGGAGGATTACGTATTTTAATTATAACAAGGAGATTCGGAGGTGGAGTCTCGCGGCGTCTTCTCGGTCTCGCGTAGCCCTGACATCAAGGGCCCGCGAATACAACCCGTTACATAAATAATAAATGTTCAATTACGCGTGTAATATCACTCATACATCATATAGTTATTGCAATATACGAGTCAAGTGACCACTCTGTGCCATTAAAAAGAAATATTTTTTTGTATAAATATCACGTACACAAAGATTAATGAATACGTTTGTCAAATTTTATTGTCAACTTCGTACAATTGACGAAGTTGGGAGCCCTTTTAGAGAAACACGTGAAGGATCGACATTGCAAGCATTTATATCAGGTAGAAAGTCGTATCGGCTTCGTCATTTAGAATTCCCGTAGCATTTTATTGTTGTAGGAATAATATAATCCGAATTTTTCTTGCCTGGACACTGAATTGTTGTGCTTGGCCCTATTTGGTATTAACGTGTATTTGTATTGTACGAGTACGATCGAACGATAATAGTTCGAGGAAGAAGAATGTCTTACCGAATTGGGCGTTTATCAAATGTAAAAAGTTTTAGAGAACATTGGAAATAGTAAAACGCCTGTTTTCCTAAACTAAATATTCCACTTCGGCTTACAGGATAACTCAAATAGTAATAAATAAATTGATTTTTGCAAATCGTAGTCGATTCCTTGTATGGTTATTCGGGGATTAAACGAACCGTTATACATTTATTCTTTATTTATAATATTTTAAATAACTTCTATTGCGCTCGTTGTAAATTTTCTATATTTTTATTTGAAATTATATAGCGAAATTCACTACACCGTTCATCTTTAGTTATTAAACCATTAAGTCGTATGTAAAGTATCTTGTCTCGTTTCATTCATAGAAGTTCGCGTGGCACCCATCTCTCTGCCACTTGATACACATGTTACATCTAAGAATAGTATAGCGCGAGGGTGATGTGTGCGTGCGCGATTAGGCAATTCGTCAGAATTCCTTGGGTCGACAGCCTCCCTCGTCACAGGATTGGGTCTTATAGCGACGCTCAGGGAGCTCAACGAGCATTACAACTACCTAGAAATTAAATAAACTTTTCTCTTCGAACTAATTTTGTCACTGACTATCAAAAGTGGTGCATTTTATAAACAAACATTGCAGACTTTGACCGATTTATTCAATCGATCATCGTTTATACTTTGTTACTTCAATACTCGTTGCTACACGATTGTGAATTGAAGATCTAAAAGAATGTTCAATAATATGAACGGAAAGAAGTATTAGCAGGAGTGGCAGAATATTTTTAACTCTAATTTATATATCATATTAATAATTTCACATGAGAGGGTATAGTCTGGTCACGAAATTCATAGTGCACAGTTCAATAAAGCACATTAATTTTGAGCGTATCTTAATTGAACACCAAATTTTTTTAGCACAATTGTATTATACACAATTATATTGTACACTATTTTTTGTCTACAACTGTATTGTACACAATTTTATTGTAAACAATTTTTTATACACAACTATATGGCGCACAATTTTTTGTGCACAACTGTATTATGCACAATTTTTTGTACACAATTGTATTGTGCACAATACTTTTTGGGCACAACTATATTGTACTTTGTACTATGAAGAAACTGTCTCTGAAACTCTCGCGAAACGTCGTTCAGTCGAGAGCGTCGTTGATATATATTATTTTTATTGGTAAAGGTGAAGGGCCGGCAAGGGTCGCATGTAAAAGGTTCTCGCTACATTATTGTGCCTAAATATCACTCGAGAGTTAAACTGGTTCTTGAAGGCCTCCCTCGGTTCCCTACATCACCCCAAGACCCCGCTCGGAATCTCTTTGTAACGTAATTCGGCCGTTGGCATTCTTCAGGTAGTTCGCGAGGCGAACCTAACACGCTTGACGCAGCAAAGAATAACCAGCGCTCAGTTTTCTTACATCCAACAGCGGAGGATTTTATCAAATTATTTTTACGTTGACGAAATAGGAAAATCAATGTCGATCGTCAGCGTCACATTATGGCGACATCTCTGAAAATGAAAGGTGTTTACGGTAGAACGTCCATTAACTAAACTAATGGGTTCCGAACACTGTTCCGATAATAATAAATTCGGATAATCAAACAGTAGTATGTCGTAAAAGAAACGCTAAACCGTTCAATACCACGGAAAATGTTAACATTAATGTTTAAGATAGAACAAATTTATTAACTATTTAAAAATCTTATTTGGCTTGACACAAATTTGGTAATAATAACAAAATATTTATTTCGTCGTATCCAACTCTACATTTGTTAACATCAAAACATATTATTTTATTAATGTGGACGTTTAATCGATCACTGGCGTCAAGCGTTGCAATTTTTATTTCAAAGTGTGCGAGTACAAATCCATGAGAAGAATACTTGAGGCTGCGCGTGATATAACACGCTGCAGACTAAAGTGGTTAGCCGCGTAATCGAAGAGTACCGGTACTCGCCTAGTTTACATAGCATTGATATATTTTTACAATAATATTTACAATGTCGTATTACACTAAATGACTCGTAAGTACACGAGTTAAATATTAATTAAATGAAGTACGTACATTTTCCAAGCCTATGCGTGATTTCGGTTGATTGCCAAGACACCGTTTGATGTTCCGTGGCATTTTGAAATGCCCGGCAATTTGCACGAAGATCTTCAACTTGTAATGGCGATCTCAGTTTTATGTACAGCATCGCAAATTATTTTTTCATGCATTTTGTATTGATTATTTATGACATGACAAACACTGGTTCACCAAAGCACATAGTTCTTCGAATAAATCGCTATATCTGTCGATAAGTGATATTAAGGAGGACCGGAGATAAATATAAATCTAGTAAATTCAGTATTAATTGTTTATTCTATTCCAAGTATAACAAATTGTGTGTAACATTTTTGTATTTAAATCTCAAATGTTTTTTAATAAAACGTTTTTAATATTTTAGTGGAAATATTGAATATACAATACACCGAAGTTCTTAGTTCTTTATACGAGTACAAAGAACGGAAAGTTTTATAAACATCGTATCAATATCTTCAGACATATCGCGAGTAGTAAGACGTAACCATGTTGATTACCGGGTCCACCAAAAAATTATAAAGCGATGTTTTTATCAAGCAACAGTTATTTCCTTCTTAATCTGATTGATATAAATTTGCAAAATCGAGAATTTTTCTTAACGTGATAAATACTTGGTTAACCAACTTATAAACCTTTCGGCTTTATAGCCGACTTCTATCACACCTCTTATCGATGCTCACATGTACCCTATAATTTAATACTTCGGGCATGGACATATGTGCATCTACGTACGAAGACGAGAGTCACGTTTTAACGAAAAATACACGGCGCCTGCATGATCGTTAATATTAAAATACCACGCCCCTCTTTGAGCCATCGATTGTAATGATTCAATTTCAAAATGTATTACCAACTGTACAAAGTACCAAGTGTACAAAAGTGTAAGTACTAAAGTAACTTCTTTTCATAACGTGACGTATGGCAGGTAACACAACAACATTTCCTCGTTCGATTAACCATTCACTTGACTCAATACATGCACTTTGGTATAAAATAAATAATTTTTTTGGTAGAATCTTTATTCAAAAAGTTATTCACAGAAGAGAGTCACGTTTTAACAAAAAAAAAAACATACGGCACTTACATGATCGTTAATATAAAAATGCCACGCCCGTCTTTAAGCCATCGATTGTAATGATTCAATTTCAAAATGTATTACCAACTGTACAAAGTACCAAGTGTACAAAAGTGTAAGTACTGAAGTAACTTCTTTTCATAACGTGACGTATGGCAGGTAACACAAGAACATTCCCTCGTTCGATTAATTGCTGCTTTTTTCTAGGTATTTCGTTGTTATTTTTCTTCGTTTAAGAATACGTTAAGCACCTCATTAGTTTGCATAATCATTTATTTTTAGTAAATATTTCATCCGACTGTACTGCCCGGGTTTCTTTAAAGTTTACTTCCTTACAGCTTATTCTTTTTTCAACGAACCATTCTGTACTACTTAGATTTGCATGACGATTATCAACAGAAATATCTATCCTTACTGAAAGATTACACAATAAAAGTTGTGACATCTATGTCCCTCGAAACTGCGTATATTCTCGCTATATCGACCTATATCTCAAAGAAAACAAGGTCGAGCTAATGAAACTCGGAATTTCTTGCCCAACGTCCGATGTACAGGTGTCTCTCGCATTTGTAAATAGCTTACTTACGTACTTCTCGTACACGGTGTTACTCTTATTTATTTTTTCGTTCTCTTAACGTATCGTGACTATTCGTAACTAGTTTCTGCTAGTTGCGAATATTGTGTCGTGGTCTTCTTCTTCTTCTTCTTCTTCTTCTTCTTTTTCTTTCAATTTAATTCTACCTTTAGCCCTAAACTGTAAACGCGTCCACCATTACAATTTCGTTCAACCTTTTTCTTCCATCACAATTGTTGTATCTCTAGCACTCTGAATAAAAATAACCTCTACATTTATAATTTTTATTCAGAACGCTAGCGGTACAAAATGTATTACTGCAAAAGAAGTATCATCCTGACTGATGCACTAATCAGTGATAAGATGTTGCATTGCTAATAATCTTTTCGATACGAATAACACGACACTACTCATACAATATATCGATATGCACTAGGATTTTCTATACGGCTCGAGCGCTCTCGCAATCCATCATTAAACCTTACCTGTCTCGATCATTGATATCTCCCACCGACAATATCATTAAGTCTCTCGGTCTGAGGGACAGACAGAGCTCCAAGGGAGACAAAATAATTTGTATTGTTGAACTGCAAGGGGAACTTACAATAATAAAAACAATCCATACTTGAGGGGGAGGATAGATCACATCTTCCCAACCACGTCGCACCAATCAAGGAGCAGCTTCTCCTCGTCCCGAGCATTCACGCAGACGACATTCTTTATATTTTCTTCTAATAAAACTAAAAAGTATATTGTACGTCTTAAACACATCTCTCGATTTAATGCAAATATCTCGTCAACGTAACTGCGCACGCGAAAGATAGATTGCGAGAACTAGAAATACGAATAACTGTTCGAATAATGTTACACATTAGAATCGAAACAATGGAGTTTCAACCAATAAACTATGCTTTCATATCAATAACAATATTTAATAAAAGTCTAATACACAAGGAATCAAGTATTAAATACAATGAAATCGATATTCTTACCATTAAATCAATTATTATAAATTTTTTAATGACTTGTGTCTTATTATCTAAATAATATTTTCAATATAAAGTTATTAATGTTAACAAAAATGTTATCATTGGAAGTATAATCATTTCATCTCAACATTTATTATATATTATACAATACAACTGTTGTAAGGAAACATTAAGTACTCGCTTATTTGAGATAACTATTATGTGTTGATTTTTACATAAATGTGAGATTCATACGCAATAGTATCTTTGAGATAAAAAAAATGAATATAAAGATGAAGAAAATAAGAAATGAAACAGGCGCATGGATTAATATTTTAGGCATCGTAAATAAACAGAAAAATTATTTATTAATAAAGAAAAATTAGCGATCAAACGGGATAAAGATTTAATATATTTTACGTATATTTCAAACATTATTTATAAAAATCGTATCTTGTCGGCACGAATTATCTCGGATGATGTTTTAATACGTTTTAATTAACTATAAAAAAAAATATTTTCCGTCACAACCATCGAACAATTAAGAGAAATATATATCATCTCAACATTCGTACAATTACAAAAGTACAAGGATCGTTACATGCAAACTAAATCGTTAGAACGTTTGTTAAATTAGCATAATCTCGACAGATTGAAATAATATGGAACAATGATAATAATATATGCCCTATACACGGAGTTAAAAAGAGAGAATACACGCGATTAACATCGGTAGTACCGAGATATCTTAAAAATAAAGAAATACTTATCTCTTTATTCGGTTTAAATTATACCAGACTTGAATTGTGTACTTGAATTCAGTTCGTGGAATCCTTTGACAGGTATAATTACCCACATCCGACTGTAGCGCAGAAATATAATATACGTGAGGTGTTTACTCTGTTCCAGGCGAACAGAAAATTGAGATTTTACAAGGAATATCGAGAGGATACGCGAATCGCTCGATATTCGTACTGATCGATTCCCAACTTATAAATTTATTGGTAACATCATTACGTATAATTTAAAACCAAAATCTAATATTCAACATGGTTTGTATATGTGTTTAATGCTTTAATAATATCTCTCGAATTAACGAGATTAAAAAATATATTTCAATGATCAAAGAGATATTCACGAAACATTTGATTTATTTTTATTCGACATATTTATCTCAATCGTTCGCCAGAAGCTTAAGAATTAATAAATATATTATTTAATTCAGAGAGCTGCTAATATGTTATTATATCAGTAGATAGATCATTGGTTCAAATTTACCCAATAGGGAAAAGTTTTATCTTCAATATGTCATATCAAAAGTACACTTACATTTGACTTAATCTTATTAATATTATTAATCAAATACTAACTTAATCATTATAAATATTTTATTGAAACGATTGAATACTTATATCATTTAAAAAACAATAATTTACCAATAAATTATTTAATAGAATCAATGAATAGTTTCAAGCCAATTCCCAAAATATAATTTTTCTCACTATACCCCCCACCCCATGGTTAGTTTTGTCAGGCGCCGTGTCTTGTTATATCATTGGTGGAGCAACCGCGGAACTGATTCTCCCGTCGTGCCTTAAGGGGGGGGGGGGACGAGTGGCTATATATAAAGAGCGCCCAGTCTGTACATCGCATTACTGTCATCTGGTTGAGATAGACGCTGAAGCATCGTTTTAACAAAAATAATTCAAAATTAAGCGGTTTTGCTAACACGGTCATTACGTTGAGACATCTCGAGTGTTTTTAATCGAAGTGTAATTATTCTTCGTGAATATATAAAAAGAAATTATAGTAAAGAAAGCAGATAATTGTGCTGATTGTTTTGATAATTCGTGCGAGACTTCGTTCAGTTATCAAAGTGGTGAAGTAATTTTATCGTTCCCATCAAAACGACCGTTCGGCACGCGAACGACCACTTTTACGCTGGATAAAGTAAGGAGCTTGATAAGCGAAGCGGAAGATCGTACACCAATCGTTAAAATGTGCGTCCGGACGTTAACACTGAATGAGGAGAAGATCGCGCCGGTACAGCCGGCAAATGAAGACCAACGGAAAGTTCATCCTCATCTACTGCAACACCAGGCTAAATTAATGAAAGCAAAGGAAAAGTACGCAAAGATGTACGACGAAATTGTCCAGCGCGATCTCGAGTTAATTAATACGGAAAAAACCGACGAGGATCATCAATTGTCATCGATAAGTCCCGATATTCTCGCGATGAGTACCGCCAAGTACAGCATCATCGTCAACCTTTTGTACCGTTACTTCGCAGATTTTCAACGATCAAGATTTTACAAGTTAGTAATTCAAATTTTTATTTATCTTTGCTTTTTTTTAACCTTATATCGGTTATTTTGGTTTAAAGCCGCGAAAAAAAAATTACTAGGCGACAAAAATATCGTTATTTTATCTTGGATTGTACTTTGATTACTCAAGGATTAAATCATCGAATCTGTCATACGAATTTCGGGACTTTTTTTCACTTATATTCAGCTCGACGCTTATAGTACCCGTGTCTAACGTCTTTAATTAAATAATGCGGAAAGTTGAAGAAATACGCACGGCATAAGGTCAGGGATAAGACCGGACGGGACAATGAAAGGTCTGCGGGAATCAAATTTGTGACGTTGTAAACTGCAGACTAACAGACTAGCACGATAATCAGGATTGCGGGGTTCTCGTGCACGTTCGTCGATCGCTGTTCGCGTATGCACTTGTGGTTCGCAAACTCGTAACACTCACAGGCGCGCCATCGGGGCACGAGTATCTAGGCTACAATCTATACAATACCAATGAAAGCAATTTCATATGTGTGCGAACGTGCTTCTCGATATTACACTATGGGGAATACGGGATAGGTGACCTCGCGTAACGTGTGAGAAAGCGAAACCCGTTGCTATGAATAACGCTCGTTGCTTCTTTCACCGATAAGTTGATCATTGAACGGAATAATTAATCGAATAAAAGAGAAGCTGAAGATACGTCTTTGGGACCACTTCATAACAATACTTGGTGCACTTGTTTCCATTGGACAAAGCCATTACACGATGTAGTAATTGCAAGGAGTCTGCTATAAAGTAGACTCCTTGGAACTTAATTTTTTTTGTGCGCTTTTAGGCTGAGAGCCAATTACCATAATTCAACACATTCTAGCAGCACATTTGCCCTTTGTATTCTCTCGAATATTGTCGCGAAAGTACAAACCGTTATATCCAATTTCATATGAACAAAATAGGATATGGAATGTTACGATAAATTGAGGTACACGATAGGCATTTAGATATCGAACGCTGTTGGGCTTCGTATACAAGAACACACACACACACTCTCTAGAACAGTAAAGCGTCGATTGTACGAACTATAATCGGAACCGAACAACTTTCGAATAATACGAACATAAAAATAATGATCATCGATAAATTTTGTATCTGAAAACAATTAACTGCGAATATTATGAATGTGAAAGAATATATTTAATCATTGAATTATTTATCATTAATGTTGATTTATCTTCACTCTCTTTGTGATAAAGTCGAGAGTTTTTGTATTTTTTGAATGATCTAAATTATGATTTGGATAATTGACGGTTCGTCCTATCGATGTTTGAACAATCGATGCTCAACTCTACGACGGAAGTCAAGTTCCAAATGAGTTGAGTCAGAGTCAAGTGGATTGCATTGCGAAACGAACGTATAGTCTTTGGATTAGATACGACCATCATAATATAAAACAAAATTATGAAATGCTTCAACAGTCCCATCGCATCGCGATCTCCCGCAATATCATTGATGAAAAAAAAAAAAATTGAAACACGCGCCGCGCCACAGACATTTACACTCGACAATAGCATCCTTGCCTATGAAGATGTTTCTTTCCTTACAGTCTGACAACACTTAAGTCTTATCTCTAATGAGTACGATGATACTTACCGCAGCTGATCATCGTGTCTCGATTATCTCTTTAGCGCCTCTGGTATCGTCCAGACTTTTCCGCATGTGTGTCACAAGCCCATGGACTTGCACTCTTTTCTCGATGCTTTGATAAGAGCGAAAAGACGCGTGACTTGTAATTGGAAAATCTTTATCTCATGATCTTGACGAGTTGCGAGACTCGGTACTTTTGCTTCGATCGTTTCACGCATCGTTTTATTAATAAAATTAGGGCACGTCGTGTTGCATCCCTAAAGAAAGCAAAAAAAAATATGCTGCAACTGTACGACTGGATAATAACGATGATGCGTGATGCAATGTGAGATTGCGAAGGAGAGTAAATAAACGAAACTTGAAACGCCTGTGCACCGCAGGACGTTCGAATTTGCAGTGAAGCGGAATTAAAAAACGTTCGAAAGAAACATTATGAGATACATTCCGTTCCGTAATAACGTGGCGTACGTGCGAGACGGTGGAACATTCGTCAAAAAAAAAAAAAAGATATCTGCATCCTTTCTTAGTCTGGAATTCTTATCACCAAACTGTAATTCTCGTCATATTGAGTTTTGGATTGGTGCCACTATCTCGCACGTACACCGAGTGTAAGTATTTGTCCATATAGAACCCCCATTGTACCAAATTATATCAGAAAAGTTTGCAAAAGATCTATCAATATCCCACGAGTATCAAATTTATCCGAGCGTCTCAAGATTCGCGGTCACTATTCGATAAGAGAGAACACGCACGTATCATTAATTAACTCTGAAACTTTCTTTCATAAAGTAATCAAACTTGGAGTCTTGACTCGGCACCCGAGAGTCCACCATTTATTAGGTTAAGCGTAGAATTTTTAAACCGGATCGTTGCAACACCTGACACTTTTTTTTTTAAGGAGACGATAAAAAAAAAGAAGAAATCATTACGTTCTTCAATTCGCAATGCCAAAGTCAATCTTCTTTTACCATTGAACATTTAAATTTGAATAAGAATAACGATTATGCATATAATAATAATGATGATGATAATAACAATAACATTAAAGGCGATATTAATATTTTGCTCCTTCAAAGAGAAGGCTTTGTTCTCATGAAAAAAAAAAATTTCTACCGTTTCAACGTCAGGATATCTAAAATTATCTAAAATTTCGAAAAAATGGCAAAACACGCGCGCTCTGTTTCCAAGAATTAATAACTCGCGAATGATTAGAACAAATTGAGCTAACCGTAACAACTCCTTTGATTAATTTAAATAAAAGTAATAATAGCGATTTCGTTATATCTTGAATTAAAAAAAAATATGTTCGTGATGACAGTGTTTCAAAATTTCGACTATCATGCCAAATGGTTATTCGTAATTGGAATTGCGGATGTAGTTCTAAGATGTTTGTTATTCAATTTCACTTAAATCATAAAAGTTCTTGTGTTATTATGAAATTTATAATTAAAAAAAAAAAAAATGTAAGTTTGTCGCGATACATCTCACAAAACTTACGGCGACGAACTCAAAAATTTAACACGAACTAACTAATTACTAATGTGCGGTTACCTACTTGATACAGAGCTTCATAAGAATCAGAAAAATTGGTTCGTATTTTATGAGTCTTTGATTTTTTTTTAAAATTATCGATTGTACGTACTTTCGAAAATGTTAAGGCAACGAACTAAAAATGTGTGCTCGGACCATTATAATACGTAAAGAAATAGTACAAAAAATTAGGTGGTTGCCAACCATTTAATTGACTTCGTTAAGATATTAGTTGGATGCCAAATTAATTTTCTGACGCTATACTTTTTTTATTCATTCTGTGTTTTACACGAACCAGACCCCCTGAGTAAGGGGCTGGGGGGAGAGGGATCCGATCTCCAATGGATTACCCATCGTGTCATTCGATCCAATCAATTACACTCAAATTTTATTACCAATTAGGTGTGATAATGGGATCTTGATTGCTGTTATCGGGTTCAACGCGTGAACATCCTGTACCGACTTTTTTCACTAAATACATAGAGTACGAAAGAATAAAGATATTAACCGACACACCATTTTACGTTCTATTTGCCTAATTATAATTGATTGATGATATATATTCCCGATACAGTATCAATTGATATAAAACCTTGCTCTGTAAGCTTATCACAGTACGATTGGTTGCGTACATCATCAGCCTTATTTGTATCAAAAGAAATAAACAAGTGTTAGGATAGAAATGGAAAAAAAAGAACAAACATTAAGAGAATACGTCGATGAAGTTTGAAATAATACGAAAGCTGTAACGATCTCGCAGCAAGCGCTTTACCCATTGTCTATAGACGTTTGTCGCGCAGTTTTTTATTTACTTTTGACGTCACAAACGTCGTCGTGCGTGACGTCTTCCTCGTCGTCGCATAAACGCCGATACGACACCCACTCATACGTTCAATCATCTTTCACGTACATATACGGAACATTCGCGAATGTAACGACGCGTATATATAGACTTAAACGATTAGAGTTCACTACACTATGAAAAATGTGTGTGAGTACGTATCGTATGCAGTACGCGATGTAACGCGACAGGGATTGCGTGCATTCTGTCACGTTTACCAGCCCCAGCGGTCACGATGACGATAAATAGAATGCTTGTATGCACTGATATGAAGCACCAAGTATAAATTGCTTGAGGACGGGAACCGGTATTCTCGTTGTATTGCGTATCGATATGGGTATCGTGTGAATGTACCCCTATCGTAATAAAATATATTCGGGGGGATAATTACAATTATATACAACGGCAAAAAATTCTATATCCTTTAAATATATTTTATATATCCGCCGGATATATCCTCGAGGCGAGGCGAAAGCTACTCGGTCGATATAAAAAAACTGTAATTCATGAATTTTATATAGCGTAGAAATTTCGAGGAAAAAACGAGTTTTAAACAATAGCCTGTTGCGCTTTGTACTCTTGAAAAGATTGCTTTTTTTTTTTAATGTCAATAGATTCTGAATAGCATGATCTGGAAAATTAGCAGCTATATCTCTCTCGCATTCATGTGTCACGTGGTGCATGTTTGTTACCTTAACTTAAAGATGTATCTCAGATTAATATAATATATTTTGCGGTAAAAAGTTTTATATATCGTATATATCTTTTGATATATTAATACTTTGCCGTACCACTTAATTTTAATACGTTCGGAAGAACACTACACGCGATCGGTCAATTATACAAAAATGAATAGTCGGCAATTAGTTACAAATTCTCTTTTTTTTTTACTCACAAAACCATCCTGAACACACAGTGGATATAAAAGCAAAGATTATTAAATAAATATAGAAATGATAAACGATGTCGATTATTCGAATGACCGAGGCTTATTGCTATTGATAAAAGTTCAACAATCTCGGGAGGGTCCATCAGTTCATCGTCTCCTTTCGTAAAGCCAGAATTATTACCTTTTGAGGTTTTGCTGAAAGACGCCTCGTCATCTCGTTAATTTTTCACGATTAATCGAGCGTTCGCATATCAATGGATCAATGTATATTTCGTCTGGCTATTTCCGGAATTAACTCTGACGAGTTTTACCGTCTAATTCATTGATATATTGCGTCAATCCGATATAACAATCAGTCGGGCCGTGAACATTAAGCCAACAGCGACGGACTAACATTAGGCTACGACTTATTTATTTGATGGAAACGTTGTTATCAGGTGGATAAACAAATCAGAAACTCTACTCGACAGTGCTACTTCATTGCGGAGCTGACGAGATAAAGTGCTACGGAAGCTGATGCTGCTGCTGCTGCTGCTGTTATTTGATAATGTCCCTAGTACTAACTCCGTACTATGCAGCGTACATTTCAACCTGTTTTCCTCTTGCACGGGCAATCCAATCCGATGTCTATGACTCTTAGGGTTGCAGGGACGATGTACATTTTTTCCTAACAATATTAAGGAATCGGTACCAGACGATTTCAAATCTCGACAATAAAATAATAATCCACCTCACAGTATTATTACCGCGATGACCTTACATGGTTTCTCACACTTTGAGTTCCTCCTCTTATCAATACTTTTTCAAACCAGTTTTATCTTGAAAAGAAACCAAGAGCGAGTGAGCGAGCAAGCAAGAACAAGCATTATAGCGAATTATTCTAGAGTAATCGCGACGCTTTGTAAACGAGTCAAGATCTTTGCGACACGATACTTTTTTTTTATAACATCTTTTATTGATGTACCGATAATGTACAGGTTGAAATAACGGCGAAAAAAAATGAGGATAATTTACGTTAGACTTAACCTAAATGCCTTTGTCGGGTTTAAGCAGATTATAAATCTCGACACAGATTGCTTGTATAGATAATCGCTCGTCAAGAAACCACGGTTGTCGTACTGTCGCTTTGAATCAAATTGGATCGTCACCCTCTTAACGATACGACTAAATGCTACACGGAAATATACAGAAAATTAATATTATCTGCTAATATAAATGGTCAAAATGGTTTGATGTACACGAGTTTAGAAAATTGATGCGGATTCTCTGGGTTTGCGATGGTTAAAGATTGTTGAGTCAAAGACGTTTCCCTTGCGGACATTCCGGACCCGATAATAATTGTTTTGTACCCAACTATATCGCTGTAAACGTACTTCGCGTCACCGACAATTTAAGGATATCGATACCAAAACGAATATCCGTTTGATTTACGTTGGAACTCTGTTAATCAGTAAAAATAACAAAGCCGAATTTTTTTTCAAATTAATAAACTTATTTTACGGGCTAGTTTTTTAGCAACGTGGATCGAAATTTACACAATTTTATGTAGAAACGTGATGAAAACGGCTAACATTAATATAATATAGTGATTTACTCTGCCATTTTCTATTCGTTGGAAATAAAAAATTAGCAAAATATAAAAGGTTACTTTATGACAGATTATGCCTAAATCTGATGATGATTAACGATTAAACTTTCGAGGTTAATAAAATAAACCGAAGACTTTTGACGTCTTTCTCTTTTTAGTTCTCTCGTGCTCAAGCACGAGTTTCTTTTTCTCACAGTGACTAACGCATTCATAGGAGCCTCCTCTCATCACTCTTTCATTCCTCCCGCTGATTTCTGGTAAAGATATCCTTGATGACTAATTTTCTATTGAATTACCTATTGGCCTATCGATTCTATTGACCTTGTCATTTGTACAACTCATTTGATTGGAAAAAGTGTGGAAATCTATGGTAATTTAGGTTTCGCTAATACTTTTGAAACATCTGTTAAAGTTTTAGCAACTTTCGATACTTTTTTGGCGAAATTTTTATATTCTTTAACGCATTATAGCAACGTCAGTGATCTTCGGGTGTTGGAAATTTCATTACAAATGTTCACGATATATTATTGCGATAATATGGCGATTATTGGAGACTCGCTTGCCAGCTG
Source organism: Cylloceria caligata (assembly GCA_963942595.1). NCBI lineage: Eukaryota > Metazoa > Arthropoda > Insecta > Hymenoptera > Ichneumonidae > Cylloceria > Cylloceria caligata. The sequence continues at coordinate 7,371,978 of OZ012706.1, read as the reverse complement.
CTCGGAGAGAGCAAACAATAATTTCATCTGTAATATTTTCTAAAAGGAAATCATATAGAGAAGCTTTATACATTTGTTGAGTTGTTATCATCAAATTTGTACAGTTGTCAAGTAAATTAAAACTCAAAGTCACGAAAGTGACAATGTAAAAAAAAAATTGAAACGAAACTGTAATCTCTGCTTAGGACAATGCAAAACGTCAACACTTATACACACGTTAGTTATGGTTCTCTCTTCTACTTCACCGTGGAATGCCATTTAGTTATATCACTTTCGTACTCGTACATATATCGCCTTACCTTAAAATTTAATTAATCGATACGTTGAAGAACGATATTGCAGGGTACAGACACTGCAAATTGTGTCACGCTTCGACTCATCGATTTTTTTTTCTTCTTATTATAGTTGACTGCTCGTATAAGTATGGCGTGCGTGAGTGAATGATATATGGGATATACCTAACGATAAATCATTTTTTAGCGTGCATCGAGAGTTGCTTCTTGGAAAAAATAAATTCAGAGGGCCAGCGGTCTCGAACACGAAACTCTCGATAGTTTTTTTTCGTTTCCTTCGCTACATGTTCGTGCATTCCGTTAAGCGCCACGATGCAATAAGGTATCTCATATACTTTTCGAAAAAGTTTCTCGGACAAAATAAAGACAGATTTATTTAACAAATCTTTCGCTCTCTATCGTCATCGGGCTTGACGATGATCGAAAAAATATTTCCTATAATTTCTTCTAACAAAATGAGAACTGGTCGCTCGTATCGCAATTATGTTTCCACGTTATTCTAACAATCAATAGAGATACTTCAATGCACTTGGCTCGAAGCGGAACTGAGTATACAAAGATTTATGACAAGCTCAACAAATTATTTATACCAGTACTATATGTTTTAACGATTCAAACAAAAAATATGTTGCAAGGCTAGTCATTCATGCATAGCTGGCTCGATTCACGTTTAAGCGTTACGTCGATTTCAATCGTTTTGGTGTGGAGAAAACCACTTCTTATTTTTCTTCTTCTTCTTCTTTTTCTTCTTCTTCTTCTTCTTCTTCTTCTTCTTCTTCTCAATTTGATTGGATCTCCAGAGACGAACAGACTGGTCTCCAGCTTAACAACTGGTAGTAACCGCGTTGGCCCATGGTACGATTTGTTTCCATTTGTCAAGAGCTTCGTCACTTCCGTTGAACTTTTACTTATTTTCTTTTCTTATTGTCGTCGCCATTCTTGCAAATACTGGTATGATAACCTTTCTGTGTTGTCTTTTTTTTCCTTCTCTTTGTGTTTTTTCTGTTTTCTTCTTTCAATAGTTTTTTTTTGGCGTTGTTTCAAAAGTGGATACAAGGTTTTGCTATAACGGCTCCCACCCGATATAAAACTATTAGTAAAAAAAAAAAAAGATAGGCGTAGAAATAAAATGTATATCTCGAAGTCCGGAAATAAAGACCACCACAGGTCACCGATAAAATTATTGAAAAATTCTCAAAACAGTAAATTTTATGACAAATTCTATTAGAGATAACAAATTACACGTTTCCACGACGTGTCCACGACGCCCCCCCCCCCCCCCCCCATAACCCTCATGTACTAGTCACGAAATTTTCGGTGACGCTCCTCCTATTTAGATCATCATTTGATTAATAGACGAACCCTGATCAGAACGGTATTTATTGGCTATTAAGTTAAGGATGACTGACTGATAGCTATATGTATTCTTACTGATTGCAGTGTATTGATTGTATGATAATGATTGGTCGAGTTCAAATATTAATTAATTAGTAAATGAGGTTCAATTCTTCGTTCATAAAATAAACAGAGTATCCCATTTCTTATTCATATTAATACGTCGAAAAGTTCGGAAGCCTCGTTAGTATTTAATACTCCTGCGAGCGATGATCACTAAAGTCAAAGACTATCAGTGTGCAGTCAAAGTAATTAAGATGATCACGTTATGTTCTATCACTCATTAGATTTTTAGGTAGTACCCGGGTAGAATCACTTGAGGCAGATTTTTAGTTATTTGAATAGAGTTTCATTCTCAACATGATTTAGTCGTAGATTGCAGAAATTCATAATCCCATAAAATCTGATTGTCTGTATACACATTGTAACGAGAATAACAATAGATAAAGAGCTCTTATAGCTTCAATTGCGCGCCAATTTGTGACTCGATTGCTTATTTGATTTTCAATGCACAGACTTTTTGTTTTTGTAAGTAAATGCATTATCAAGATGAAAAATGCAATCTATCATGACGTTCCAACTCCTTTTATTGATTTTTGCCTAATGCTATATCGAACGCCTTGTACGTTATCGGTATGTACATATTTTTAATACGTTGTTTTGGAATATTCGAAAGTTTAAGCAGCTCGGTAATGAATACATTTAAAACTCATTAAGGACTCATTAAGTCCGAACCTCTGTTTTAACTTTTTGGCTGAATTCAATATCAAACATCATAAAACGTATCTGCGATCATAAACATTATTCAAAAATGTTTATTGTCGTAAAATCAGTATCACAATGAAAAAGGAATTATTCCTTTACTAGTAAACCAAAAGTTTTAATTCGATTGCTCTCTTAATTCTCCAAATATAAACGTTTACATTTTGGAGGTCCAGCATATACACGCACACACAGAGACAGACACACACGCACGCGCACGTACGCAAGCACATTCGTCTAAACATTTTTTTCTAAATCCTTTTTCTAGACGTTTCAAACCAATATGAATATCCTGGTTTAAATTGAAATTTTTTAAACCGATGTCAGAATAACAACCCTTCCTTTATGGGAAACCGAAAAGCGTAGGTAAATCTTAAACTTGTCTGACGACTAATTGAAGCTACGACGATTCACTAAAAAAAATACAGATACAATCCGTTTAGTAAATACGCGTGACGAAACGTACGCCCGATGAACGTATGAAGCGTCAATTTATCGAGTCCACCCGTCGTTCGCGTTATTCGTGTCACGCGTAATATTTTCTCAGCGATATAACCGAGTCTCGTGGATATTACGTTAGTGCTCCTTTGGAGAGAGAAACAAGTGCGTCAGAATTCTAACTATGCTAACACGATCCCCCGCATCTCGGATAAGAAAAGTGGTGGGAACAGATGTAACGTCGCACCGGTAAATTGCTTGTCTTTCGCTCGTCGTTCCGGCATTATTTAAAGCCCTTTCATCACCGTTGAGAAAAGGCCGTTCAATCCTGTAGACTGACCGAAAGTACTCACAGTACACTCTGCGTCGAGATGAATTACGATTTGCGTTAAAGCGGAGAGTACTTCTTCATTCGGACAGCCGACGATTAGCAGCTTGGACGTCGATGCAACAGGCGAATCGTGTCGACATGTCGTTGCTCTGTTTTTTTTCTCTTTCGCCAAACTAAGATCCGCGTACATTTTCGCGGCAATCGAAAATAGCTACGCGCTTATTTCGCAATATCCGCAGACCTCGGATGAACGTTCTTGAATGAACGCCAGGTATTCTCTGTGGTATATGAATCGCTACAATTTTCGATTGTCACAACAGAAGCAACGTGACAAATATCGTTCTAGATATAAAGTAGCCGTGAAAAAAAAATGCTGGAAGAAAAAAAAAGCCATTTGGAAAATAGAGCATACTAAAGAAAGGTCCGGTGATTATTTAGAATTGTGGCTTTTTTTTTTATGTAAATTAAAAAATTTCAGCCTACTTACTTTGAAAAAAAAAACTATATTTTTCCGTCAATTTGAAAAATCCCACTGCGAAGATTGTCAAAAAATTAATTAATTTACAGAATTATAATTAAATTTATACAGAATTATGGCTTCAGGGTCGTTAAAATTTTACAAATTCCGCGTTACAGTATTACTAAAGATATTTTATATTTAAAAAAATGTAATAATGTTCAGTAGGGAAAGGGGGCTGTTTTTCCAACCCCCCTCCCCGGTAGAACTTCAACCCCTGCACACCGCGGGATCTTTCATGCGCTCGTTTAATCAAACACCCGTATAATCTTCGCGTTTATTCACCTAAACATATCGTAAACTATCGTATACGGAATTTTAGGCAGACACTGAATTATCGGTGATTTCTCTTCTAATAATTTTTCTTTTTTTCAGGATTCTCTTCACCACGACGCAACCGGCTCACATAATCACGATAGCCGCTGTTCTCTGCGTAACATCGGCACTGGTGCCGACTTCTGCGGCAAACCAGGTCGCTGGGCATCCTCACTCGCGGATAGCGGCCTTCATATATCTCACGTCTTTCGTTGTGCATTTGGGCGCACAGATTTGGATGACCTTCGTTTCCGGTCTGTCGCTGTATTTTGCACTACCGAGACATTCTTTTGGCGAAGTCCAGCGGGTTCTCTTCCCTAGATACTTCACGATAAACGCCTGTCTCAGTTTGGTTACTCTTCTCATATTCGTTAAGCATCATCCGGTACACACCTGGGACACGGAAATTGCAATTCAGGTATTTATTCAGAATTAAGTCATTAAGGAAAAACCACCAGGTACATTTCAGATACGAGAAATAGTTTTGCTAGAGGATTATCCAATTTTTTTAGCCATCAATAGGGCGCACATTAAAGATCCATTTGGATACTTTTTGTTCGATTAAAAACAATTAAATTAATTTAAAAAATGTATTTTAAATAACAAAATTGGAAGCTCAAACTAAAGTAATTATAGTTGGTATCAGCTTCCAAATTTTCATCCCTGGATATTGTGATTGCGGTCTATCGAATACCAGAATGAAAAGACTTAAACTTCAATCTCAATCTCAAAGGACATAATTATTAATGACGACAGTAGTATGTGTTAATATTCGATAAAATTTCAACATTTCTCCTAATGGTATTTAAATTTTATTTACGAATAATACGAAATCAAAGTAAAATTTCGTGCAACGCGTAATTAAAATTCTCGTGTATTAATCTGTGTATTAATATTTATTTTGCAGATCGGTGGAATGTCGAGTGCCTTCTTTCTCGAGCTTCTGATTCGTCTCTATCTAACACCAATTTTATTAGCCGTGGAGTATCAGAAGAACATTATGGAGCGTGCCGCCGGTACCGGAAGCGAGATTGGTCGTGAAAATCTCGGTTCATTGAAACATTGTCCGCGTTACGCAAAGATTCATAGCGCATTCCGTCGCATTCACGGGACAATCGCGGCGGGTAATATACTGACGATGGCGTGCACCGTTCTTCATTTGCAGTACATATCGAATAATTTATGTGTTCTATAAGAAGATTATCTTAAGTAATAATGATTTTTAATTCTTATCGCACACGTATCCTCGCGCCGATGATATTCGCTCGTGTAAATGAAATCGAACGCTCTGTATATACAGAGTTAAACTAAAATATGACACGCTGTTCGAACAGTGTCATTGACTTTTGTCACAATTTCAAATTTAATATTCAAAATTTGGAATAATTAACAAAACACATATAAACGGATTATTTCGAAGATTATTCTTCATAATCAGAAGCATACAAAAAAATCAGTTAAATTCACAACTAACATTTACATTATCTAATTGGCATCGCATGAAAATAATTATACACGTATCGTTAAAGAATATCAGCGTACACTCATTACTACACATTTACAGCAACATAGTCAACTACAATAGTCACTGCTCCAATGATATGTATCAATCTCATGTTGTTAATTACGTTCATTTATCATCCGTGTCACATTTTCATTGTAATAATTATCTATTTAAGCGTCACGACCATCAATGCGAGTATGTGCCGTCCAAATACCTGTTTTTAATTTCCAATTTACATCTACACGGTTGTTGGATAATGTGTTCATGAAAATTTTTAGCAATAGTAATAGATTTAATTGTCAATTATTGACTTAAGAGATTATAAAATACACTATAGCCAGGTATCGCCACCTGTTGCGCGTTCGTTTCACGTCATTCGACTCTGATGTGCGCTTATTTTAACATGTAATTGTTAATTGAGAGATTTTCCATTTTAATCCACTGACATTCGTTTAAATCGGTGTCCATGTTTGACTCGTTGAATCTCATTTATAAAAGCTTCTTAATTATTTCATTAACTTATTGATTAGATTTTTTCGCGTTTTAGTGTTGTCATTCGTTTGTTCTTTTGATAGTTATTTTGTATAAATGACATAGTCGACGACGAGTCAATAATTGTTCGGGTTCTCGCTCTATTCATCCTTTAATATTTTCTCATTTTTACCTCGGACTTGTGCATATACAGAATTTTCGTATTTCCGAGAGTCCAAGAAAATATTATTAAGCGATCTTAAATGCGTTAAAAGTTGAAACATCTTATCGATTGAAATTACATTATTATACGTCAATAATCACTTTTATTGCTACGTGCTAATCTGTTAATTCATAAAAATTATTATTACGAAATATGCCTGTTGCTACATACTCTTTTCATGTTAATATCATCAAACTATTTAAAATAATTATTGTGGCATACACCTGTTTTATTTTATACTCAGGTTGTGAATTAAAGACTGTTCTAATGAGGTTCCGCAACTTGGAACCGAAAAATTTAAAAAACGCTGCCATTTTTTTTACGTACTCCTTAATTACCACCACCTAAGCAGAGATGGCCTTATCGCACGGTGTAAATATATTTACACCGTGGCGTTATAGTAGCCGGATAAACTCATTACTTTTGTTTCTGGGAAGAAAAGACCAGCGTGCGAAGATGAATGACGACACGATAAATAATTCGCCGTTTGCGGTTAACTAATGACGTTTTTGGTTCGCTACACAACGTGTGACGAAAACGAATAAATGTAATAAATTAATATCTTGGTACTCTGAAAGCATCTAATAAAACGATTCAGAAAAGTCTTTCGATTACAAATGATTTCACGATTAAGATATTTATTTGTTATTTTTTCATATAACGCACTTCTGCACCCTTAAATCTGAAGGGTGTCGATACAATCGCCCGGAGATTCGAGAAAACTATCACATTATAGGCAGACGGATTTTTTTTTTGCACGATAAAATCTTAAAGCAAAATTAAAAAGATAAGCGCTTTAACGTCCAAAGTATTACTGCTAATTCGACAACTGCAGACTCTTTAAAAAGCTTCAAATGCTTTTCAATCTCTAAATTAATTTTGTCTACTGCGACTGCTGGTAGTGGCTGCATTCGGTCGCGATAACTTATGGTTTGGCCTTAGAGTTCGAGGCGTGCGATATTGTGCACGCCTAGTGTGTCTCTCTTTGCCCTATTTAGTTAACGTGTGCGGTCTCGTTCCTACCTCACTTTCAAATCCGGTATTTTCTCTTGGTGCCTATATACTGCCTTACGGTAAAATATTAATGAAATTGTGAAAATATTAATGAACACTTGTGAAAAATTAACGAGAGCCATTAGTGTTTCATCAGTTTTTTCGTGAGGGTTGCTTCCTGATGGTCGCTTCGCCAATTTCGTTCGAGAAACATAGCATCTTTAAATTCTGAAAATATCATAGCTAACAAGATCGCTAAACACAAGGTACCTTTTTAGATAGACACGTAGTAGGACGCTGTTAGAGTTCATGTTGTGCTAGGACCGGTGTGTGACCAAATTGTGGGCATTCATCACACCGTACCAGCACAATGTAGTCCAAAGCGGTCATAGAAGACTGCGTCCTGCAAATATGGCACAGAGATCGTCACGGCACGTTTTTCTTTCTGGATTCCGCATCTCCTTGACTACCCCTGCCCTGACCACTATAAGTGTTTGGTCAGTTTTTTCATAAGGGCTGCTTCCTGGTAGTTGCGACGCTAATGTCGTTCGCGGAACATCACACCTGTAAATTCGGACATCATAGCTAACAAGAAAGTTAAACGCAAGGAACTTTTTTAGATAGACATGTAGTAGGACGCTGTTGGAGCTCACGATGTGCTAGAACCGGTGTGTGACCAAATTGTGGGCATTCTAGCACACCGTACCAGCACAATGTAGTCCAAAGCGGTCATAGAATACTGCGTCCTGCAAATATGGCACAGAGATCATCACGACACGTTTTACTTTCTGGATTTCGCATCTGCTTGACTACCCCTGCCCTGACCACCCGCAAAACTTGTCCCGCTTCAATATAACTTGTTCAAGTCAACGTTGAATCTCTTTTGACCTCGTTGAACAATTCGAACCTTCCGTTGAACTCTGCACCCGAGTCCTACTGATTAGTAACTCTGCTCACATAGACGCTTCGGTATAAGTAAATTTCACAGAGTTTTATAGTCCTACCATCTCGCCTCGACCAATAACGGTTAGCCAGCCGTCTGCATCATCCGCACCTCGTGAAACTCAACGAGTCTTCAATCAATCAATCAATCATGTCTTCTACATAAAAAAATCCTCCTCTAAACTCATGTCACATAATTCAATCTATAAATCGTTTTAATCAATATCTATTGTAACCTGACTGTTCAATATATATATTGAGGTTAATTATGTATTAAAACTTCCCTGTGCGAACAATTAATTTTTGTAACCTTCCCATCACTATATCGTGATCCGATTCCTAGCGAGAACATTTTGACTTAAAACGGAAATTAATATAAATTATCCCTAGTTGCGTCTTCTTTTGCGAATTATAAAATCTAGGACGTAACAGTATCATTAATTTATTCCGCAAACGATAAGACTTTGCGTGCTTTTGTTATCTTGTTGCTTTTTGTTTTATTATGGAACATGAGAATTTTATTCATCCGTTGGCTTCCGCTCTTTCACACAAACATGTTTTTAATCAGGATATTCAGTAAAACTTTTACAATAATATTAAGATGTGTATAATTTCCAGTTTATACATACATACATATTATTATTATTATTATTATTATTATTATTATTATTATTATTATTATTATTATTATTATTATTATTACAAAGAAATATAAAATTATTGGATACATCAATGGCGCGATGATACTTTAACATTATTTATTGAGTCATCTTGTATATCAATTGCACTCATATTTGCATTGTTCTCCAATAAGAAAAAAAAAAAGCGGAAATATGGACAAACAGCGATGCTCAATGATTGGTTCAGTCAGAAATGATAAGAAAACTATGGAACTGATTTTGTGTTCTGTGACGAATACTAATGTTTGTTCTATTTGTTTAAATTACACGTCGACGGTTAAAAGTATCGATAACGTAAAATATTTTTCAATTTTTTTTTTGTCAATCACGAACCGAGACTGTTGATACAAATACGAGATTATTTTTGCGAGACCACGCCATCGGCATAAACATATTTACAAATTATATAACGCAATCGATAAATTTTATTCAAATTCTTTAAAGACGCGCTTTCGAGTCTTTTTTGTTTTATTTTTTGTCCTTCTAATTATATCACTTACACGTTAAACGATAATATCACGAGGATCATGTATCACGAATACCGATGGATGATGTCAAACGCTAACATGTTGCTAATGTTAAAATTATCGATGTTTATATTTCTGAGGTTCACATGAAAATTAGAAAACAGATACGACCATGGTTGTCAAACTGCGAAGTATACAAAATGACCGTTTGCAGATTCATATTTACTATATTTGAGATTACAACTAATTAAATTTAATAAAAATTACAGATCGAAAACTAGATGTTGATCAATTTTATATTCGCTAATTTCTTTCAACTACATATTTTTGTATTATCTCTCGAACGCTACTTTAAGTTGATTCACCAGGTAGATCGAGTAACAAAGAAAAATTCCAAGCTTTGTTTCTCACACTCTCAGCTACCGTAAAAAAATGTCTGAATTAGTTGTTAATTTTCATCCACACTGATTACATTAAATTTTAATATATTATGAGACTCTTTTGATATTCGTTTTTATGGCGTATGCGCAAATTGCATCTTTTGTTTCATCGTAACTCTAGAGAAAATGTATAGAATGACTGGAAGATATTTCAATAGAGTGAAGATGAATGAAGCACCGTGACAAAAATTCATTGATTTTGTACTCAGATTATAAATACGTTTCAATATAACCACAGCACTTGCAGTGAAAGAACATCGGCCTCTCGCCCTCACTTTACTGCGATTCACAACAGTGCTTATTCAAATTCGATCTAGCACCTATCTACCTGATGAACCTTCTTAAGGGGAGGGGAAGCACCTATGAGTGCGAAACAGAGTGAACTAGTTTGGTGCTCGCGGCAGATTGAAAGAGAAATAGCACATCTGTGTAAGTATGAAAGTTCCTTCTTGCCTTCAGAAATGTACAGCTTTTATAACACGAAAATAATGATTTTTTGAGCCAGAAACATTCTCAAGTACGGCAGTTACCTTTAAATCGGAATCTTTCAACGGCCATTATACCCGCGACGACAAAGCTGCCATTGGTAATCTGTTTTCCCAATAGGATTGTAAAATGCAAATTCATTTATATTTGTTGTCAGGCTTTACCGTATATATCGGTTCCGTTTCGACCGAAACTCGTAAACGTGAAGTTTGTCGTTCGTAGAACTCGCTGGAATATACGATGAGCCTTGGAAAAAAAATCTAATATTGCTTCATTGTACGAATCATCAACGTAATCAACAATGTATGAACCCTATGTACGGTAATTCTTGAAAAGTAACATTGCCCTTTCGCGTTACTTTGTACACAATCTGAAGCCATTGTCTCGATCTCTTACAGAGTTAAGGATTCACACGCGCACGCATACACACACATACATGGAGTAAGATTTCGCGAAAATCGACGAAACCGATCGATCTCTTCGTAGATCGTAATTTTTTTTCTTCGTATAAATAATATATTTATAGTCTATCGGTCTGTCATACTCGCACGCTCGTTTAAACTCATCTCATTATTTTACACGACCTTGACACTTTTCACCAGGATAAGAGAACACCAGCCTTGCGAGAATCCCGGCTCCTCCGCACGCTTTGAGATCTGAAAAAGACGAAGACGTAACGATTTATGATAATGTGACACACCAGCGGATAGTAATAAGTTGCGTCCCCTATTTTCCATAATAAAATAGGTCTCTATTTATCCTGCACTAGAAGATTATTTACTTCTGTTCGAAATATCAACAATCCGGGAGAAAATAGGGAACTTAATTTATATCTGACATTTAATCACTTGAGTGTTACTGACGCATATATGAACAAATGTATGCGTCAATATCAATAAATCAACACTCAAGCGGTTAAAACGTATGTTACTTTACAAAGTTCTGAGCTTTGTGTAGTCGCAACGTATATTCTGAAAATGCAATTCATTTCGTACCTCGATAGTAAATTTTATACGAGAAATCCGTTATACTCGCAATATTTCAGCGGCCTTGTTGTAACATATCGCGATCCAGTCGGGCTGGGTGGCGCCCCACTGAATCTGATTGACCTCTCCCTCGGCAGCAGTATATGCGAGTATTGGATCCTCGATAGCGCGTGGCATTTGTTGAATATCCCAAATAAGGGCTTGATGATCGTCACCGGCGGTACAAATGTGACACGAAGAGTGAGGCGCCCAGGCAATTCCATTTACGCTGGCTCTGTGATTGTTTAACCGTGCGACTGGTGTACAGGGCACGCGAACGTCAAGTATTATGACTTCGCAAGCGTCCATCGCAACTGTCGCGAGATAATTCGGGTCCTGTTTGTTCCACGCGAGACGGAGCAACGGCGTGTGCTGCGGATCCTCGTATATTATCGTCGAGTGTTCGAGATGACGAAGATCAAACATTCGGACCGAACCGTCAGCACCCACGGAGGCAAACATGTCGCGACCCCCACCTGCACGACTGAACGCTATGTCGTACACTTCTTTATCGTGAGCTATCAGCTGGGTCTTAACATGACCGGTCACCATATTTATACGACCAAGAACTTGGCCCGTTTCCAGTCCCCATATTGTACACGTTGTGTCGATACTCGAAGTTCCAATGAGATTGGGATCTACCTCGTTCCAATCGAAAGATGTAAGCGGAGCACAAAAATCTGAATTCTTGTTGTTGTTCAAAACGCATTCCAAGCGCGTTTCTGGCTCCGCGGCTCTCCAGACTCTCAAATAGTCACCGGATGTTGCCAGTAAATCAGGAAACAATCCTAAAAAATGTAATAATTTCGTTAATACTCAAATTGCAAAATTGAATAAAAGCAAAGACGGTAACCACTCGTAGCTACTTTTAAATAGATATTATTTGTTCATTTATTTATGCCTTTAAACAAAACATCTGATCAAGTGTATTTCTTTGAATCCCACATTTTCCTAAATTAGGAAAACAATTTTCTACAACTATCATAATCTCGTTAGTCTACAAATTATAGGAAATTAGAGCAACCGCATAAAATGTATTGTAGCATAAAATACCTCAGAGCTCAGAAAAATCTGACAATAACTTTTATGACGTTCGATTAGCGCTAGATACCTTTACTATCTGGAATCCACATGATTTTTGTTGTAGGATAAGGATGATCGAATGTGCTTTTGGCACTAAACTCGGAAGTTTCTTCATCCAACGATACAATTTGTACTTTGTTGTTATATTCCTCGACGAAGCTGCCAAGAGCAAGACGAAACCTCTTGTCAGGTCGTACCGACCAGTTCATACTATAAAGAGGCCACGGTGCCTCATATTTGTAAATTTCTTTACGTTTTGGAGGTACGCCATGCAGGGCCATGTTTATTTTCTTTCCAGAAAATCTGCGTAGCTGTAATTAGCGCAATGAGTATCTAAGTCGGAGGATATTTTATTTGTAAAATTTAATCGAAAATAATTATATCGAAAAGAATGGTAGTGGCACACACGTGAAAAAATTCCTTATAGTTTTTGTACTTGAATAATGACGATTATTGATATCTTAGCCGTCAATCAAAGTATCCATGAAATCCTAACCTCCTTTTTGACCCTGGGTCGTTAATGCGTTTATGAAGACGGCGCACACGTCTCACGAGTGCTTTTTGCCGGTTAAACCTTAAATAAATGTAGCTCGTAGCATTGAATCGTTCCACGGAAATTAACACTTTTAACTCCGACAAGTACCAGTGATTAATGTATTATTTATCGCAAATTATTATAGCTAACACGAATTACTCGGTGAGCGTCAACGCTCGGAATCTCGCGGTGCAGCGGCGTTATCTCTCGATTACAGTCACCACTCTCCTTGAGACAAACACTGCAGCGCCCCAGCGAGTGATACCTCATTTAAATACTGTGCATCACACAGCGTCATTATAATGCTCGATACATTACAGAAGCATGTAATAGCAGAGACTACTTAACTCTGGTAATAGTCAAATTTATTGCTATTGATTACTTTTGTTGACATGAATTCGCGGTTACGCCGTTTCCGCTAGGATAAAAGTATTCGCTCCACTCGTCAATAATAGTGTTAATCCTAAACGAATCGATGAGAACCTTTTGTGAAAGATAAGAGGAACTGGAAGGTAAAACACAAATGATATTATTATATTAATATGCTGACACGTAGCTCAGGATACAAAGCAATTTTGGATTTCAATTAGATTTTCTTACCAAGGAAGTACCATACAATCGATAATGCATTATTGGATTAGTGTGTTTATGGAAAATCCAATAGAAAATTGATGGATTCCAATCGGTTTAAATGTGGTTTTTATACTCGATTAAGGTAGTCTTGTTTCACGACAAGTTTTAGATGAACGGTTAAATTTGAGATATATTCTTCGTTACGATTGTAGCTTTACGATGAAATAATTTTACGGTTATTACCGATCATTTTGAAAAAGAAATATCGAATTAAATACGGTAAAATTAATAATGTTAACGTTATAAATAAAGATGCTATTTGTAGATCAGATTATACGGATTCTGATGTTACTGTGAAAAATGTTTTTTGTCGAATATTTCAACGTACGACACAAGAGAATGAATAAATCATTACAGATATCGCTGGATCAGTCGAATCACCATAACAGAAATCCTATGGAAAGCTAATCGGTTTCATTACGGTTTTTCTGGTCTGTTTAAGCAATTAGTTTCAATAGAATTTTTTATGTAGAGCCTACTTCTTTCTCTCCGATCGCCATACGTATGAGAGCGATAGTAGAATTTGCCCATTGGAAATTTCTTCTTCACAACTGATCTCTCCGATAAGAGGCGAACGGTTCAATTGTAGAGACGCCATTGACCGTTGTCGTTTTTTATGCGAAAGAACAATCGTGGCAAAAAAATGTATATTACAGTTTTTGTTATCGACCATCAAGGCCGAATTTGAACGCATACCTTACGGGCAAGCATAATTTTTTAGTGAAATTCAATAAATAAGATAATTACAATTATTTTAAAAAATAAATAACTTGCATTGAAAAAGCGAAAATAATATTAAAATTATGGAAATCAGCTACGGTTGATAACAAGAATTGTAGTTACTTAAATGTTAAGATGTGCATTGATTCAGGGAAGCTTCGGACTGCATTATCTATCGATCAATTCTACATAAGATGTAGAGAGATGATGTAGCACATCATCTAAGGCAGGGGTCTCCAAACTTTCCAGCCTTAGGGCCATACTGATTACTCCAGTAAGTTCCGAGGGCCAAAACCATATTATCATTGTTGCCGGTGGTAAAAAGTGAAATAGTCCAAAATCTATCCGCGGGCCGAATGTGGCCCTCGGGCCGTAGTTTGGTGACCCCTGATCTAAGGGGTTGCTGGGGTAGGATTTTTTATCGTTTTTGGTCGGGCAAAAAAGGCTATTTAACGTTATACTCAGTGCATCGTCAATATGCCACGGATATTCTTGAAATTGTACAGGACTCTGATGTAAACAAAAACGTTTCGATGTCCGGTCGAATTTCGGTTGAAAACGTGCAAAAAATGATAATAATCGTATATCACTGACGCTTCAAAAATTCAATATGGCCGCTCGAAATGTAAGTATAACATCAGTTTTGTAGAATATAAACCTTTCTGGAACTCACATACGTGAAATCAGACCGGACGTCGATTTTTTGAGGTTTTACAAACATTTTAATATCGTCGAAAAGTCGATCACACAAAAGAAATTAACGTAGAATGTATACCGTCTTCATGGAGTCTGGATGCTTACGGCAACGAGAATAGAAACAGACTTTTTGACGATATTAAAATGTTTGGAAAACCTCAAAGAGTCGACGTTCAGTCCGGTTTGACGTATGTTTGTTCCAGAAAGGTTTATATCTTACAAAATTGATATTGTTGACATTTCGTGCGGCCATATTGGATTTATGAAGAGTCAGTAATATACGATTATTATAATTTTTTCACGTTTTCAAACGAATTTCGACTAAACGACGAAACGTTTACGTTCATATTACCATTATGTACAATTTAAGGTATATCCGTAGGCTACAAAATAGACTATTTTTACAAAAAAAAAACTCTACTCCAGCATATCCTTAAGATGATGTGGATGTGATGATGTATGGGAATACAAGAGAGAACTAGTTTTGCAATCCCGAATGTTACCTTCAAGGTTGTTCTGTCGGATAAAAGACGAGAATGTTGTCCTGCAAAATTGTTAGATGAAGAGCAACGTTTTAGGCTTTTATCCCACAGATCAAAGAACCCGGACAATTTCAGGTATCAGTTGGCAGTAATAAAGTTCAAATGAATATTCATTTGAATTTCAACATTCTATGCTTATTAATTCTTCATATTGTGGACCAAATAATCTCATTTTGTGCACTTCTGCGTCATAACGGTTAGGGCGTTAAATTAGGGCATTATATTTTTTTTGCATATTGTACTATTACACTTTATTCTTACTCAGATGTACACACGTTTGTCTTCACATAATCGTTTTTCTTGCGCTCTAATAGATACAGATACCGGCAAAGTAGCCGTAACGGTAATAGAATATATATTTTTATCGTTTTCTCATATCTAAAATAGTATTGTATGTACATGTTAGGCATAGGAGGCATGAAGTCTTTTAATTGCCAAATTCGAGCGTTTAATTTATCGCTTTAATCATGTTTACCGAATCCCTGCTGTGCATCTGTTATACAATTTTATCTACAAATAATCGATTAGTCGAAAAATAGTGAACTGTCAAAGATAAATCTGTAAACGTTTTATTAATAAAAAATAATGTGCGCGTATTCTACATTACTCTTCGTGATAACTGGCAGTACAGTTTTACTGTCAGAATCATTTTGAAAGAAATTTTTTCCGATATTCTCGTTTTAATTTCGTAAATACAATGTGCAGCTTAGCTCTTGTCGAACGTACTAAGTTTTACACTATTTTCTCTTTTCTTTGTCGTTATACCGGCAATACCCTAGGATCATTTCATCAAATATTTTACACTAAATGTCCTCGATTACTGCTGCAAATAACCATCACCTTTGTGAATAGGAAGTCGTGAAATAGATTTGATATTCAGAGTCATTATCACGTTCTAGAAGAATCTACTGAAGAAATTGCCTAAACTCTTCTTCTCGTCGTGGCTAATAGCTCTTAAAAAGATGCTATCAATGTCCTTGAAAACTTGTTGGCTCGATTTTGCGGCGTTTACGTAATTGTGAATTCCCTGCAGAGCGTAGTAATCAACCAAAGGCTGGGTCTGTGTGTGATATGTATTCAGACGTTTCTTCAGTGCATCAGCGTTATCGTCGGATCTCTTGATTAGAGGTTCTCCAGTCACCTAATCATCAATAATTAGGTACAGTGGTCAGGTAAGAAGCATGGTTTTTATGTAAGGTTTTGGGAATATTTATCTGAGCTTACGCAAATGTACACTTACGTCATCTTTCATTGCTGTTTTGGGTGGTGCAAACTCCTCGTGGTAAGAACGTCCGCTAGCGGGATGTATTAGACGCCCAGTTATTCTTTTTACTAACAAACTATCTTCTATTCCGAACTCGATAACCGCGTCCAGTTTTGATTTCCTCTTGGTCAACATCTCGTCCAGCTGTACTAGCATAAAAACATGCGTTAATCTTCCTAAACTACATATACGTCCGTGTTTTTTAATATGTTCTTTCGTTCCTGTTCAAATTTATCTTAAGATTTATTATAAACATTGTTTCAACTTCTATAATATTTTTCATTAGGGCTACAACACTCCAGTGTATATTTTAGGTGATGTACTACATTTAGTCTATATCTCTCAAATCGCCATGTGATCTTTTGTATAAAATACGAAAATGGTGAACCGTAGAATCGAGAGACGAAGTTAACTGTTCTCGTCTTCTATGTTCCGGCCAAACCCAGGTTTTTTGTAGGGACATCTGAATTTGTGGGGATCACTGAGCGGACGTGGCACGGAGCGAGTCCCACAAATTCGACATTGATCAAAGAATATCTGGGTCCGAGAAAAATGTGTTAAAATAGGTTACTATACTTGAGCCGCCCCTTGAGTATATTAAAAGCTTAAAAAATATCTGTATTAACCAATGCAGCACGTCCAATGACAACGACTACTCGCATGTATATAAAAGTTTGATAATCAGACACGGTACACACTGTTGCCGAATCGTCATTCTTCTTCGCAGATGTAAGAATAGTAATCTATATCTGTAACTATGTTTCTCCGTTCTACAACTTTTTTGCCAATCTCTGCTTCATGCTCATTGATTTTATACAAGAAAACAATAATTTGTATGAAATTATCTCCATTCATTAAAAAATAATCACAAAACGTGTACCTTTTCTGCCTGAGGCACGCTCCTTGGAAAACCATCCAGAAGGAAGCCTTGTTTGCATTCGGGCTTGTCCAAGTTTTTCTGAATCATGCTGACGACCAAATCGTCGCTGACCAATTTTCCTTCGTTCATGATCTTTTGAAGTTTAGTGCCAAGCTCGGAACCGGAAGCTACTTCGGCTCTGAGCATATCGCCGGTGGACAAGTGGCATACGCAGTACCGATCCTTGAAGAGCGGTGCCTGTGTAAATCCCACAAATTCGTAAATTAATTTCCTACAGTTTATTGAGACATGAAATAGACATATATTCAATAATTATTAACGTTTAAGATTACAACAATCGTAGAAAAAAAAAGACAATTCATTAAGTGCACACACGTATCACTTGCGTCGATTGCATAAATAGATGCATCAGTTAAATCGAATAACAAGCAAATCGGAAGAAGCGAATAGATTGCAAGCTAATTAAAGTTCATGGGTCACCTTACCTGGGTTCCCTTGCCGCTCCCAGGCGGTCCTAAAAGAACCGCATTGATACCTCGAGAAGGTGTTTCCATTTTTTGTTGAGGGATCGGTGCTGCTGCTGGAGCCATGCTTGATTCTTTTGTTTGTTATCTTTATTTCCGCGTAAAACAATTAAATCAACCGGGAAATTCGCCGAAAACGTAACGATGCTATGAGGTCAATTGCAATACTGCAATACTAATTGCATGTCACAGAGCACACAGGTCAGGCTGGTTGGTTTGGTAGGCACAAGAGCCAAGAGGAAAGATTGAATCGGCTACTCGACGTGGAGCAGAGTGTTTGATCGATAGATGAAAATGTTTCCTTATCTTTTGAGGGTCAGAAGAACTTTTAACAGCTTGATGCACTTGAATAGTATCGCTAGATGTCGCTTCGTGTCTGCGTCAAACGCTTGACGTAATTTCAGCGCGAAAATTTGAATATTTAAATTTCTCTCAACGTACTATTCAAGTGATAAATGAAAAATAAATTGTTGTTGCATGTATCAATAGCTAGTAATTCGGATTACTCTGTACCAGTGAATTTTTATTTTCCATTACCCATTTTGAAAATAAATGTAACACAATTATGTATATTGATATTTATTATAGCCACTTGAAATTTGATAATTTGACATAGTTACGGTGATGTTCGCGTAACCGTGTGATATATTTGTCCCTCAAACCGATTGATTATAAACATACATCGAAAAACGATAACGATAAAACGATTTTAAAACATCCTGGTCCCCTTGAGCTTCAACATTGTTTTACCAATTGGGCTATGAATTGATTTTCCTAATTGCTGACCGATCGACTGCCACTTCCGGTGGATCCGTGCCTCGGTATTTCAGATCTGCCGAGCCCAACGGATCTCTGCGCCACGCCGTAATGTTCGTAGGCGTCTTTTCCATGCGTCACGTTACCAACATCACGCACAACACTTTTGTCCTCTTGTTTGTGCGAATAAAGCCTGGTCGATGGGTTTGTCGTCGCGGGCACCGTGTTCATCGCTTGCAGAGCGTTAAAACTTTGCATCACGAGATGCGAAGCTACCGACATTGTCAATGGAGTATTCATATTACTATTATTGTTGTTGTTTTTATTATTATTTGTATTATCATTATTATTGCTATAATTTTTAGATAAACTTTGAGCAGACACGATAACAGTTGGGTCGGCCGAAGCTGCCCGGGCAGTCGGCAGAGCAACGGCCGATCGACTCCTACGCGATAGCGCTTCAGTCTGATTATTACTCGCTTGTTGATTCACCATACGAGCCGGAAACGGAGCAGTTTGCGAGCGATGCTTCCGATTCGGTGCTTGAGGGCTTCGGTTAGCCAGTTGTTCGCTGTAACCAGCAGCTTCGTTGCCTTGTTCTTCGGGACTCTGACGAGTGGTCTCTTGGTTTGGTAGCAAACGATTGTTTGCACCATCAAATTTTTTAAGAGCAGCAGCTTTTCCCGGACCAGTATCGTTGATGTACGTATTTCCGGTAAAACCAATTTTCTTGTTTGGTGAAATTGAGCTCCTCGTCGGTTCGTTCTGTCTTACGATTGCCGAGGCGACTGGTTGGCTCGATGTTCCGGCCGTGTCACTGATGCTACCTGCGGATCTTATCAGAAGTTGCTCCTTTTCCAATTCAGCCATTTTCGGAGCATTTTCCGCTGCAACAGAATTGTCGATCGAGATTCCAAGGCTCGGATCACCGTTAGGAAAGCTTGCAAATCGAGCTACGGTGTGTCTCTCGTGAGCCACTTGAGGGGCAAATGGATTTCGTCTTTCCATGCGCTTCATTGTTCGGGCTGCTCGATGATTCGAGCTTATAATCGTGTTTGCTCTTCGAGTTTTACCACTCGTCCCATTTTTCGCTTGTGGACTTTCGCCTATGTGCTCTGTCCGACATTGCATCGTTTTGGATGAAGTTGGAGATGCCGAGGACGGTGCTGCAGGGGATTCGAGAGCTCTACCGCTCGGTCGCCTTTCGGGAAAGTGCCTTCCCTTCATACTACCATCCTCGTCCACGTCCGAAGCACCGTTAACCCTTTCGAGGTCTTCCAAATCTGACTCCTCCTCGTTTTCTTCTGCGATCGCGCTCGACTGAATCCATTCTCTGATACGATCCTTTTTGCGCGTTCTATCAACCGTTGTCTCGATACCGTACTGCGTAAGTGTGTAGAGCAATTGATTCTTCTCTTCCAGCGAACTGTGGAAACTGTACATCGAGGGAGAAAGTTCATCCCTCTCATCGGCACCACCTGAAATATTTTAGGCGTGTGCGATTACAAATCCGAAGCATTGAATGTTTTTCAAATTTCGGCTGTAAACTCCGACAATCAAGTTTCATCCAAAGTCAATTGCTTATGGCATTTTTGATTCGCTATACTGGACTAAAACGCAGTTCTTCTATCACACGAGAATAAGAGAGACAACCTCCACTCCCTTTAACTATGTTTTTCTTGGTTCTCGAGCGATAGATACATCGAGTTTATAGCAAACCGAAATAGATATTATTGATCATTGTAAATTATTGACTAGCGTGTATTATTATTCATTTTTATTGTTTACCGTTTAAAGCTTTCTCGGCTCCTAATTTAGCGAGCCACCTGTCTTCCAGATATTTGTTGACTTCCAGAACACTCAAGGGTCGCTTTTCCAATTTAGGCTCCAACAGTCTTTTGAACATTCTGATAATTATCAAATATTTTAATAACATATTAGCTATTTCAGAAAAAGCAAGAATCTCACTTCGAAAAAGAGAAAGAGAGACTTAAAACGTTCTTTTTAACTGCCCTAATGTAGTATACATGTAAGCAGAGCGAAAAGAGAGTCAACAGATCTCACCTCTGCGCTCGGGAGCTGATTAACTGAAATAATTTCGGCTTCTTGGCGATGTTGAGGGTTGCCGTGTGCCAGTTTAGATATCTCGTGTATCGTCGATCATCCATCGCTGCCTTTTGCCAGGGTATGCATCCGGTCAGACAAACGAAGAGAACAATACCAAATTGCCATACGTCGTGCGATGTTAATGCTCTGAAACGAATATAAAATTAATTAACTATCAATTTTTTTTTTATGTACAAAATATATTTATAGAAAAAATTTGAATTACTTGTATGTTTCATCAGTGTCGATCTGTAGAACTTCGGGAGGTGAATAAGGTAACCATTCGTTGTGCCTTCGAACGATCGTATTCGCTTTTCTCGTCTCGCCAAAGTCGCACAATTTTATTCGTGAAAAATCACTTCTGAATACGAGAATATTGTCGAGTTTGATATCACGATGAACAAGCTCACGGCTGTGAATGTGATGAACTGCTGCGGCAAGTTGTCTCGCTACCCTTTTTGCATGAAGTTCACCGAGTCCGGTCTCCGTTACGTTCGACGTGAGATCGCCTATTTCATTCCAATCAATCAATATATATATATATATATATATATATATATAAAATTGAATTAACAACTCGTGACGTTATACATAATTTGTTTTTATTTGGACTCATAGAAACGACAAATTACATTGATTCGTTCCATGAGAAGAAAAGTAAATGTTAAATCTAACAATAGTAACTAACAATGTTTCAATTTCTCAGAACTGTTAAGTTATTTTTGCAAAAACTGTACAGTAATTAGCGTTTGGTTTAACTTGAAATCTGTGTAAATTTAAGATCATTCCATCTACTGTTTGTTCTAATATTCATTCACAAAGGGAAAATAATATCCAATCTCAATTACTTTTGATATATATAACTTAAATGTTGTACACGATAATGTGTGATAAATGTGGTACGTTAACGAGCTATTAAATAATTAATTAGAAGCAAAAAAAACATTTGTTCAATTTACAGTTAATATTTCGAGACAATGCTTGTTAATTCTTTGATAATTAATTGTTACAATTAAAAATACAATAATTGAATGTCGTTAAACGCAATGTTAGAGAAGTAAAATAATTATACAAAATTCTCACCGAGTGGTGCGTATTCCTGACTGAAAATGTAAAATCCAGCGGTCTCGAATGCAACGTCATAGGTAGTGATGATGTTGCGATGGGCGGATAGATGAAGACCGTAATGAAATTCTCGATAAAAGTCGGTGATACCCGTATATGCCTTGGGTAAAGCTTTGAGTACCATTTCCGTTTGTGTGCTTCGGTGTTCCGTGAGTAATATCTTTCCGAACCATCCCTCACCGACGATTTGTAGTATATCGAACTCATCAGCAAGATTTACCTGAAGAGTGGAGAGGGGAACGGGCGCCGGGTCACAGTACATTACTCCGAATCGTGTATATACGATGCACTCAACTATTCGATGTCGGTTTTACGATAATATTATCAGCAGTGCGTTTTCATCTCTCTGTATTCGCTGCGTGGCATCGCGCTCTCGCACGCTTATTCAATCTACGCTACCAATTCTATTTTTAAGCCAACGACGACCGGAATCGTGCACACGCCTTGCCTTCCGTCTCGCGGGGGCAAACTCGAGTACGAGTAAGCAAGACGAACCGTGGTCAGGTTCTGTCATGCATGCTGCTGCACTATACGTGCTACTGCAAATTTCCCCCAGCTCGACACGAGTTATATTTACGGGATCGGAAAGGAAAAATAAATATATCTTTGTAGAATTTTGAACAAGTGTCTGAGTCGTGTGATACGAAGACTGAGGTTGCAGCTTTCGAATGACTACGGGTGCTTCTCAAATTACTCATTTTATTCGGGCTTATACTTTGCCATCGTTTTTTTTTTTATTGAATGGACATTTGTATTTCATCTCGAGGCTTCTTCCTCATAGGTCAATTAATTTAATTTATGCACAAAATATATGGAAAATATAAATGATTCTGGCGTAAAAAACATACGTTACATATATTTTAGATATATTTCGGATATATTTCAAATATATAAATTATATATTTATTGCATATATTGTATTTTGTATGTGAAATATATCTGAAAGCTATGAACATGTATTTTTTGCTCTAAAAATGTTCTACGTTTCACATATGTTTTTTTTTTTTTGCATTTGGAGCATTTTAGGTGAATTCGATTGACTTCAGACTGCACCTCTTTAAATGATCTTCTGAATATTTTATATAATTGCAATATATCATAAGTTACTCTCATTTTTGGGCTGCAACATTGAGGAAAGTATGTTTTGGTAAAATATTTTCTTCTCGAAATTTTCATGTCAGAGTACTTAAAATGTTCCAAAACGTCGAGAATTCATATTTAGAAAAAAAAATGTCAGTGCGTCTTTGTGTGTGTCAAAAAAAAACTCACCTCAAAAAAGGTTGAATTTGTGAAAGAATGTCACATAGATCAAATGTTCAGTTTAGGTCGAAGCTTAGCAAATAAATTATTTTAAAAATATATATTAAAAAGTGATTTTTCGTCAAGTACTTCATAATCGTTTTGTCTCGTGTTTTTTATTTCAAATAAAGTTGTATTAAATTGTGCTATATTTCAATCGTATAATACAATTAGAAGAAAATCTAAAGAGGTCTAATGTCAATAGAAATCAGCTGTGGCATGCTCCATATATTTAATATATACACGTCTCGGTACATCGACACTCTATGGGGTGGTTTATAGATATATGATTCAACTTTTAACATCTTCGGAATTATTTTTATAAATGAAATGAAACTGTACATTGAATTTGTTTGAAACTTAAATCTGTGTACATTTCGGAGGATTCAATTTATATAATTTGCTGAGATATATGTTAAGTAACAAAGGAGACAATTATATTCGCGTTAGTTTTTAAAGAATCTTGCTTATATTTAATACAAAATAATAAGAAAACTTCATATTCTTTGATTTTTAACTTTCTCGGTGATTGTTGATTAATGTTGAAACGTTTGATTTCCGGATGCAATAAGTCGCGCGTCTAGTGTCAGCAATATATACTGACGTTTCGTGAAACGCATCGGGATCGGTAACTCCGAGTATCGGAGCTCCCAACTCTGATAATGTAAACTTCAGTGTTTCTGAAACGTCGGCATATTGCTGAAAGTACGCGCGGCTTACATCGGCAAACAAAAAACTTCAACAAACTCGATATTATTAATTCATTGCATTATCGGATTGCTCAATTTCCTTTTAACGAAACATCTAGCAGAATATATCGCGGGACTATCGCTAGAAGAACGTAATCGTCACTTTTTTCGTTTGTACATACATAAATGGAAAAATAAATATAATGGCAAATGAATATAAGGGCATACGTAAGTTTATGCCCAGGGTAAACGGTACATGTCACATGTACATCCATAGGCATGTCACATGTACGTCTATAGACATGTCACACGCACGTCCATCGATATGTCACATGTCCACCCATATACATGTCACGTGTGCATCCATAGATATGTCACGTGTACATTGATAGAAATGTTACATGTACATTGGTACACATGTTACGTGCACATCCATATTCATGTGACAAGTCTATCCATATACATGTTCATCCATATACATGCCACGTGTAAATCCATAGATATGTCACATGTACATTGATAGACATTGCACATGCACATCCATCGACACGTCACATGCTCATCCATAGACATGTCACATGCACATCCATAGATGTGCCACGTGTGCATTCATAGATATGTCACGAGTAAATCCTTAGTCATGTCACATGTAAATCTTGCATCTCAAATTGTTAATATTGCATTATTGCAAAAAGAAATGAACCTCACAAGAAGAAATCCGGATATTCGAAATTATGCAATCGCAATTCCAATTTTAACCTGGATTTTGTAACTAATTTATGTCTAAATACTAATTTCAGAAGGAATTTGTATTCAAATTATTTTACATTTTCAATTAAATATTAATTTCGGAAGAAATTTGTGTTTGAATAAATAAAAATACTAATTCCTTCTGGTTAATTAGTATTTGGAGTTATGAATTGAATAGAAATAAATTACTAATTCCACCCAGAATTAGGAATTGAGCAATAATTAAATGACAGGAGGCTTTGAATCTGACGATCTTTGATTACAACAAACCCGCATGGACTCATAAAAACTTTCGTTTAAAATAAATATATAAATACAACAGAGACAATTATTAATTCCGTTAGAGCCGGGGAAACGTTTATCGAATATCTAACTCATTATTCAGTTTCAATGTCATGTGCGCCCTTAAAAATCATTTACACGTAACACAAGCCAATTAATCAATGTCAGACAATTCTATCGAAATTTTATGAAAATGTTCGCACCTTTTCTAATTCGAATTCCCTTATCCTGTGGATCGAACCGCCAATTGCTTTCTTCGTAAGACTCATCTTAGACCTATTATCGTGCTCTTTCACTGCTCCTTCACTCTTTGCTTCACAAAACGGTGGTAAGCTTTGCTGCGAAGGGATGTAGTTGCGTCTGATAAATTAGGATTCCTCACGAACACAAAATTGTGCTGTTGACGCCGATAACGTCTCTGTGAGTGCTTAAGATGATCAACGGCCTCGTTTAGGGTAGTAGCAGAAGCGCGCTCTCTGCGCTTCCTCATATCTTGTTCGACCAATCGAGCGTCCTCTTGTTTCTCTTATCGTTACCGCCGTAAATTGCGAACAAGTTTGTTACTGCAATGAGTAACAAACACCCTGTTCGACGTTGAGTTTCGAGTATTCTATCGACAATCAGTTGCCGTCGCTACTGTTGCTGCTGCTGCTGCTGCTGCTGTTATTGCTGCTGGCTATTGGCCAAAGGGCAGCGGACGCTCCAGGATCAAGGAAGATCGGTACGCCACGCCGGCATCATCAGTTGACTCTCGGTCTTCGTTCGAGTCGGTCCAATGATATCGCGTCTATCGAAACTTGGATCACAATATAAATTTTTTAAAAATGATTAAAAATATTTCTTTCTTTCGTGAGTTAACGCTGGCAGCAACTTTGTCTACGTCCTTTAAAGTGCATCTGAGAATAATAAATAAAAAAGGTACTCAATGGAACTTGTCGTTAATATAGAAGTACGACATTGATATAATTTTTTTTTTCTTCAAATAAAAGGAAGAAAGCATACATCATCGTCGGAATTATCCGAAAACGTACATGACCGTGAAATAAAAAAGGTCTCAACAATGATGCACCGAGGGTATACAGTAAAATGTACTAATCGTAAATTCAACGTCGTCGTGACACTTGACGAAGTGTGTTTTATTTCGGCTGCTGCAGTGTGTGGTGCATAAGAATGTCTTTCTTAATTGCCGATCTTTCGCAACTCTCACAATACTTTCGGTATAACAAGATGCATTGCAAAGTGGAACCTCGAAGCTCGATTAGTAGTGTGACAACAAAACGTTGTTTATCGATTACCTTAATGAAAATAACACGTTAATAGGTAATTGCTGAGGAATGAAAATTATTAGCCGATTCTTACCGGTTCGATTTCATTCACTGGTGCATTTTTCATTTATTTTTTAATGCAACTTAGGAAAGAGCGTTGACAATCGTTCAGATCTAATGCCGACATATTTTTAAAGAGCACACCTCATTATTCAATTGTCTTTCACTCGCACATCTTGTTTATTGTAAAAATTAACGTTGTTGATTAATGAAATTCATTAATTAATTGAGTAATTAATTAAGCGTTTTGACTACCATCATTGTGATGATACACTACGGCCTTTCCGTTTGCTTTTTTGTCTTCATAATTCACAAGAATTACAACCGAACTCTGATGTTTAAACGAACTTACGCTACCGATCGCAATTTCGCTACACTCGGGCTGTTCGACTAGGTGCACTCTCGTCTGTCTGCAGTATTTATAAAACACCGACCGGAAAGCGACTGAGCTGATTTTGGCGTCGAGCCGGCTTGGCCCCGTCGTCTCGTCGACGTAGAAAATGTCGACGCGGCACAAGGGCTACCAGTCGCGTAATGTGAATCCTGCGAATTGAGGTAGAACGCGATTCGCAACGAGTAAACGAAGAATTTTTTTATTCACCAATATAATGATACGATTAACTTCTTAATTGGGGAATTGAAACTATCGTGCGATTAAATGATTTGGGCTCGCGAGAATTACTTGTTGCTATCGGAATTACTTTTTCGTCTGCTAAAAGAAGACGAATAAATGTTATTTTACAAAAATAACGTATTTGTAGTATACCAATAATTGTTGATATAAATTTTAACGTTTTTTTTCCCTTTTATTTTATGAACTGTCAGCGTGAGTGACGTTATTCGTATTTGGATGTTGAAATAGCAACTTAGGATTATCTGGAAACGTAGAATCGTGTTATTATTTTGATAAAATCTTCGTTATTTCAATATCAGCCAAACGATTATATGTTTTCAATTTAATTAACTGTCGTACAATTGAATTATTTATTGAAATGAATGTTCTCACACTATAATATTGAAGTTGAATGCTCCCATTTGAAGATTAAATAAACATAAACACGATTACGAAATGACCTTAACTAAATACAAAAAACACATTGTACAATATCAACTAATTGAAAGTTCAAATATTTTCAACGGCGGAAAGATACAAATTTATCTTAAAACTCAAATTTAAGTGACACTGTCATATGTCAAGTTACCTGAAGTATTAGGAACTTTACATGAATCTATGTAATGAAAATTACATTGAAGATTATGCCTCTTTGGTTTTTTTTTGTATGACAAATTATGATAATCACCACAAACTGAAACTCGGGGGCTCTGTCGCAGCTAGTCACAAACCTGAAAAGAAAATTTAGAGGTATATGTAACACAAATACGCGGTGAATTCTTGAAAAGCGTTTAGCATCATTCCACTCTGTTGTTTGAAGCCATGTAAATCGCGAGGTATGTTGGACACCGGCTGAGTAATCGTGAATTATACTAGATCGAGAAATACGCAGAACTTCGACAAGCGACATACGTCGCATTGATGAATCGGATGTGTATTTTAGCCAACGTTATTAGATATTAGTTATTTTCTTTAAATGATGATTGTCACAATGAAAGAACTTCTTTTTAAACTGAGCATAATAATGATTTGGCATAAAAGTGCTTGTAAAATGTTGTAATTGATCAATGATCAATGATCACCGAAGAGGGTAATTAACCAAACGAAGTGAACTCTCCGATCATAAGTCAACTTCGATATCTATATTCTATTTATTATTCGTTCGCAGTCGAATACTTTAATACTTTAATTAACAACGCAACAAAAGGACAAATAAATTGAACAATTCGATTCAAGATTTCAACATTTTTTTACCCTCAAGCGAACAATAGAAAATTGTTCAATTTTTATTAATTTCTTCCGTTTGCTTAACGTTACTGATATCGAATACGAAGTTAACCTTTAAAAATTCAAGTTAGATGAAAGAAACAAACAAGACATTCAACTTGAACGAAAATTGAAAACTTCGATTACTCAATGGAATAAAATCGAGTTTTACCGATCTCTGAACTACCTGTAGTTTTATTCTGGCTTAAAAATCAATATTTAATCTCTAAAATTATGTGATTATAGTTTTCTCGTTATCATGTTTATCTTACATACAAACAGGAATCTTTGTATACACGCGCGGACTCATCCAACCTTTACTTTGGTTTGCTTTCAATTCCATCTTTGTTGAATTTGAATAGGATGGGCCAAACGGTTGATTAATTCAAAAAATTAACCTAATAACGAACCTATGAAAATTATAGTCTCAAATAAAAACAATTAACAAACAACTAACAGTCCAATGCTTAGTAAGTAAAGTTTCCTCCATGAGAAAGCCACAAATCGAAAAAAAAGCTCCCATCACCAAAGAAATAATACTATTAACGATTCTGATTTCAAAAAGTGTTTTATTTATAAAAGTAAATCTGAAAAGTATGAAATAATTTCCGATATAATTTTCGTCAACTAATTATATGAATTATAATTAATTTACTGCTGTCACTACACAGTCAAGATCAACGTCTTCTAAACATCGTAATCGTTTTTTACATATCGAGAGTTCCGTTTGCAATTGGACAATAATTAAAAAGAATATAATTATACGTGAGATAAGGACGTTCGTTGATGTAAAAGTATACGCGTCTCCCGACTGCAATGACTACAGTAAATTAATAATTATAATTCAAATAATTAATTATCTAAAGCGTTATCGTTAATTATTTCATCCTTTTCAGATTTATTTTTATAAATAAAACACTTTTTAACATCAATTACTTTATTATATAGTTTTTGCAATTGGGACTTTTTTTTTTTCAATAATTTTTTCCTTACCTACCGTCGGTGTGTCGTTAAGTACTATGGCGACTTACCTGTCGAAGCACCTGGGCCCCGAGAGTTAGTTAAAAATAAGCAGCGTATACATCGTCGGCGCTCTTCACCAGCGTAGAAACAGGTTGCCTCATAATATGCCTCCCGCTAGATAGCTGTTACCTTGATGTGTTTGATTTTCTACCGTTCATGTATATCTGTATACCTGTGCCGGATTACGATACAACACAAATATAGCAATATGGCGTTCGAGCCTGAATTCATTAAGGCGCAGGTGCGACTTCCTTTTGGAAAAAAAATCTTGTAAACCTGGTGTGTTGTGAAGCTAAGAAAGCGCTGTTAACAGGTGTTTGAGGGATCCCGTGTTGGTCATCGGGCGTCTACACAGAAACCCGCGCTTTGTAATTGTAAGTTGATAAACCTCGTGCAATTAGCACTGTCGAGGGTAAGAGTGCATGGCGGGGTGGGCGGGAGGGGGAGGAAGATTATTATTAGTTTTCTACTTGGAATTCTCGCTGCGAAAGTGACGAAGGAATCGAGTTGTTGTCGGCGAATTACAGTGATACTTGTTTCGTGACTGTGGGCGCTGTTCGGAATACATTAACAATTCTATTCTCGTGTTAACTTTCGTTCGAAAATAATTGTTGATTGTGCCGGAGGCATAATCGAGGCTTCGTATACTTTGAGAATGCGGAGATTTCAATGACTTCGGTCGAGGATATGATTCTAAATGTAGATGAAGAACAGTTTGCTTTATTATTTATTGATGTAAGTCTCGAGTCACTAACGCGTAATCGCTGTCGTAAAACTTTTTATTCGATTGGCCTGAAGATAGGACCGCGTACACGTCATTGGCATTCGGAATTCGGAAGGGATCCGCAACTGCGATCTGCCTACATATAAACATCATTCGTCCTTCATTCATAATTGCGTCGCAGTAGTGTCAAACGTCGTTTACGCGTACTATACATAATCGTAATGATATGATATGCAATCACTGTTACTACCATAGTCAAACTGTCAAGATCGACGAGGTTATGTCTCGTAATTCTTACGGAATTACGTGTTTCTACATGTTTTCTTTTAATGTATTAAATGTTTTCGTAGATTAGCCGAAGATATTTTCGCGGCTTATCAATGATTAGCGATAATCGAGTGTCGCGTACGTTTATCGGTCAAGTCTATCTCTTCATTCGATAGATTATATATATAATACGATGCTGGTTTGGCGAAAATTACGCGAATCAATAATTATTCGAGGTGTTCGATTGTTGCGCTTGTTATAAGCAGGGTTCAATTGCTGATAAGGTTGATTTTTAGGCAAGGAAATGGTTCTTTTAAATTTTATTGTATGAATAACAAATGCTAGAAACTCGTAACAGTGATTGTGGACTGTGTCTGTAGGATATAGATGATTGATTTTTTAAAAATTAGGCTCCGCAGCGTCAAACGATGATCAGTAAAATTTTGTTTTTAAATTTGTTACCGCGATTATTATTGCAATTATCGATAACTAACGCTTCTATGTCGGAGGAAGGTAAATAATACGCATTGCTTGTTACCGTTATATTTGTTAATCTTCTTTTTTTACTCTACCTATGCAGATATATTTTTAGGCACAAAAATATTTTGTTTTTTTTTTATTATTGAATTTTGAAGTATTCATGTGATTCTATATTTAGTTAAAAGCAGCTTCTTTGTTTGTTGTTTTTTATTGGTGCTGATTGTAATACTCAATAGAATATAATTATTCCATAAACCGTAGATCCAAGTAATTAACATTAGGACATCTTTTAAGGAGTTTCAGGTAGACGGTAGTATATACAGCTAGGTATGCCAAGTGCAACTGTTCGCTGTTGCGTCATGTCTACCGGATAGAGCAGTCGTGACAGATCGTATTACCGCTGGTTGTCGGAATTATGCCTATTCACAGCAAGTCTGCAAACAATTTGTTGTGCAACATGGAAAGAGCACACGGCATGACTTACTCCGGCGGAGAGTCTAATCTCCACGAGTACTGGGAAGCTTATCAGAAAATGATGGAAGAAACTAAGATGTTGGATGATTATTTGGACGAGGAATGCAGTCCTCGCAGTTATGATGGTATTTCGTTTAATAATTTTTTATCTGCTTTTATGGGTAACGTAGGATTTACTTTCTTGTTACATTTTCCGATAATAATTAGTTTGTATTTGTCAAAAATTGATTTGACAAGAAGGCATGAAAATTGACAGGAGACTGCGAAAGAACAATAACGTTAATCGCTACAGTTTAGCAGACATGTTTCGGTCGTTTTATAAACCTAACTAGTAATTACAATTGTTTTGCAGAAGGTGAACAAGAAGCGGAATGGTTACGATCCGCTGGTTTGGGAGAATTGACCGAACCATGGAAAGCAGGCAGAGAAGTTCAGCCGGATGAATTGGGCGCTGCTTTGAGACCGCTGTCTAAAGCTCAGGCTGAAGCAGTCAAACGGCGCGTCAGATCTCTGAATCACACTGTAAAACAACGATTTAATCAGCGTACGCGGGCTCGTAAGCCGGACATCCGAGATGTCTTCAAAGATGTGGAGGTGCGGCGTCCACTACATTTTTTAAATATGTCACTACTTAAAATTCCTTCTCTATCCGACTTGTAGCCTAAAATGCAATTATAGAAGAGACGATGAACATTTTTAGTTTGGAATTTTTCGATTTTCAGGTATCTAGCACAGGCACCAGGTCCCGGAGTGCAACTCCCGATTCTCTGGATTCTGCACCTGGCGAAACACCGGGTAGCGCATCGCCGCCTTCCCCACCAACGGTCAGTAGCGTGATAGACTCCCATAATCAGAAGTAAGTATAAATTGATGATAACTATCCATCTGAAAACATGCAAAGTGTCTCATTAGAGTAACTAATATTAACCAGCGCGTTGACGGGTGCATTATTTGTTCGTTGATAAATCGATGCTATGTCAAATTTGACAATGATTTGAACTTGTCTGTATCCACTTAAAAGCGACGTGTTTTTTTTTTTTTTTTTTTTTGAAATTTTTCATGGAAATTTTCAAGTTTTTCATTAAACTTTTTGAAGCTTTACAGTCTTATGCGATAGGAAATTGTCCGCTAACATAACCATCAGATATAACACATAAATATCCATTGTGAAGCTTGTAATTTGACTAAACCACTTTTGCTCACGCAGGACGTCCTGGGTTGGGGGATCGCGACGAGACCAAATCGACAAGAATATTTTCCTCGAAATTTCGAGAATTTCTCAATAAAAAAAATGTTTACACATGAGCTAGATACCGAGAGAATTAGATTTATTCTTATTATTTTTTTTCATAGTGTGAATGTGCCCAGTTTTGTATCGATTTTTCATCGACCCCCGACGGATGGAAAAGAGACAGTTCGCAGATTACCCAGCGCACCGTCAACAGTTTCAGTCCCAGTGCCTATTGTTGTTCCGTCGCCGCAACCTATCCAGGAAATTTTTCGGCGAACTGGCCACTGGGCACAACGGGGAGACGTTGCGAGCGATTCTGGTACGTAAGGTTCATTACTGATAAAAATACGAAGAAACTAGTTTCTTAGTTTGCTAAAAGATCGAAAATCAACTCTATATTGATTTAATTTTCTAATAATTATGCCGTTTTATTGGCAATCCATTTCAGAGGGTATCAAGTTAACTGCGTACCAACGACTCGGTACGATTCATCTCTCAAGGCCAGTAATTCAGCGACTAAGCGGAAGCGATCCGAGCGAAGTAGCGAATACCGGCGATTCGGAAGTCGAGTCTGTGAACAAACTTGCTGCCTCCAAAGATTCGACTTTGCGGTAAATAGAAAATTTCTTAAAAAAATGGTAATAATGTAATGAATAATAAATTTGTACTGTTCACTATAGACGCAGTTCTGGAGGACACGCGACAGTTACCCGAAGTCACAGCAGCTTGTACGGTATGTCGAGGCCAAGTCAAGATACACTGATAACACATCCGCTTAATCGTACCTCATCGCACGGTCATCTGAGCTTCGAGGAGATGTGTCGGGCCAATGAAACAAAATCGGAAAACTGGGACGACGATGTTCTTTCTAAAGAGGATGGTTATGCTCGCGAAGGTGTCGAGCTTTTGTCACAGCGAGATCTCACGAGGCTTCAACCTCTACTCTGGCTCGAACTGAGCGCGGTTTTCGACAAATACAACGTGCCGCTTGTTAAACGAAAACCAAACAAACGAAGGAGAAAAGGTGTGTAACCGTAAATAGGTTTCGTATATTTTTGAAGTACCTCAAGGAGATGTGCTATACCTCCGGATCTGCAATGAGTGCGAGTAAGATAGTGTCATCGGCGATCGTTGTGGAGCGAGAGAGCACGACAGAAATGTGTAGCACATCACGTTAAGGCGATGTGCTACCTCTCGGTCAGTAACACAAACTGTAATGTAAAGTTCTCTGCCCCGATTGATCTTTCGGATAAAAAAATAGTATGGTAAATTCTGCGTTGGACAAATCTAATGTTGAATGTTTTCGTCTTTCATCCAAAAGATCGATCGTGGCGGAGAAATTTCCGATTGGAAAATTCTGCCATCTCGCACGTATGTCGAATTAAAAGAAACATACGACGTATCAGCACATCACCTTAATTCGCTTTTAAAAACTTCGCTTATTCCATCTTCCTTTTATAGCCGGTAATTTGTTTGGTGTGTCGTTGTCGACCTTACTGTTGCGAGACAGTCAGTTGACTAGCGACGAGAGCAATATACCACTGGTCTTCCAAAAACTTCTTCACGAGTTAACGAATCGCGGGGTGAGGGAAGAGGGCATTCTGCGAGTCGGAGGTCACAAGCAAAAAGTCGAAACACTCTGCGCGGAGCTGGAGATGGATTTTTATTCAAAACCAAGGGAAATCGATAGACTCTTCGAACGTACACCGTGTCACGACTTATCGGCGGTGTTGAAAAAATTGCTGCGCGATTTGCCTCAGCCTCTTCTTACCATTGAGCTGATCGACGCTTTCTACCAGAGTCACGGTGAGTACGCGATATTTCGTACGGCTTAACAATTTATATTTACTTTTTAAATTACTAGTATTCCATAATTTATATTTTTCAGGTGTCAAAAATTCCAACGATCTATCCTATTCACTGAACTTACTGGTACTGCTGCTGCCCGTTGAGCATCGATGCACGCTGCGGGCATTGCTGCATTTTTTCAGAGTCATTATCGAAAATCGAGGATTAAATAAGATGTCAATTCACAATGTGGCGATGATAGTCGCACCGTCGTTATTTCCTCCGCGATGCATCTATCCACGTGATCGTACTGACCTAAGCGCGCAGGTAAACATGGCTGCGGTTTGCTGTCAAGTTACGGAGGCATTGCTTAATAATGTAGAAAATCTTTGGGGCGTACCGAGCGACTTGATAGGTCAGTTGCGTAGACAGTCCGAGGAGGAACGGTATCGTAAGTACAAGAAAAAGTATTTCTGAGTTTTCGTGCTCAAATGGACAGTCGTATCCACTGTTCTTTTATTGAAGAAGAGTCATACGAACTCCAATAGTGCTCAGATACAAGAGCATAGAATTTTTTAATTCTAAATACCTTTGGTGCCTTTCTGCCTCTCGTAAGAAGCGTGTCATAAGAGTTACGTTTCCTCATTAAAAAGCGGAGAAAAGAAGTAAATATAAAATTATGAGTCGTACGATCTTTCCGTAAGATTTGTTCTGGATATCGGAGAAAACATAATTGATCAAAGTAATTTTATAATTAGAATGAAAAAAAACATTAAAAACTACTTAATTACAATTTATATTACTTCGTGTCTGTAGTTATGTCAAATTATTTAATTCTTTTATTACAAATAACACAAATAATATTCCATTTTGCGCGAATGTGCGAATAAAATTTTTCATCTTTCTCTTATTTCCTCGGATAGCTTTAAAAGAGGTATCGAGCAATTGGAAAACAGTCAATGGAATCACATGGAAAAATTGTATTGGCATTTCCGTAGGAAATTAAAAAGAAAGTATAATTGCATCGTGGTGTATCTGTGGAATCGTTAATAGAACGTTCTTTGAGAAACCACATGGAACGCCTCAACGCTTCCGGAAATGTAGAAATAATTTACATTGCTTTAGACATTGACTAATCGTATACTTTACGTACATAAATTACGATTTTATTTCCAAGTAATACTTTGGTGCAATATATTTTGCATAATTTTTCATTTTTTAAGGTGCTATTATTTTTTCTCGAGGCGTAAAGATCTGTAATTTAAGGAGATTCGGATATTGCGATCGATCCAAAATTGAGAGATATTATTTTACTCTCTTATGTCATTGGAATTATACAGAAAAGTGTGAAAATATTTTTTTAATGGAACAGTGGGTGTCACCGATTTCAGTTGAATAAAAAGTTTATTATTTTTTTTTTTCTTGTTGGTAAAATAAATCGAATCAAGAATCTCTCACGATTGATTTTTTGCAATGGTTTTCTGATCATGTAGAAAAAGTTCCAATATTCAAATATTTAAAAAATTGTAGCAGTTCAATTTCATTTGAATAGAAAATAATTAATGAAATGGAACTTTTTCCACAATTTTTTATATTTGGATCTAGGGATTTTGTATATGATCAGTACACTGGTACAAACGATAAATCGTAAAGGGATTCTTTATATGATATTTTATTTCGATAATAAAAAATAAAATACGTTTTTTAAAACTGAATTCAGTGTCCCCCCCCCCCCCTTCCCACAACATTGTTCGCCGATATTCTTTTCTTAGTCATGCAGTTTTCATTAATCTTTCACACGTTTCACTTTCCAAGATGTTTGATTTAAAAAATAAATGGGTGCTTTACCTACACACTCGATGGCGCACGACAGAGCTCCAAAATACAACACACATTTTCATTTGGCGAAGGAATAATACTCTTTGGAAATGCATCCTCCTCCTAACATTGTTCGCCGGTTCTTCTTTTTTAGTCGTGCAGTGTTTCAAAAAAAGCTTTCATGCCCACATTCCACTTTTCGTGATGTACGGAATAAAAAGGTGCTACACACTCGCGCGCGCGTTCAATTGAATGGGACAGAGCACAAAAATAAAACATAGTTTTATTTATCAAAAAAAAAATACTCCTGGCATTACCGAAACTCTTTAAAAAATACATTTCTTTCTAATTCTCATTAGACTTGTAGATATTTCACAAAAAATACTGTGTTCAAAGTGTGCGCACGAGTAACATAAATATATTCTCGAAGAAAAGAAAATATTTATGTGCTCCGTACGTCGTTATGTTTATGTATAAGTCATATTTATTATATTCAAGTCTCAATGTAGGATATAAAAATCCGTTGTATCGATCGAGGACCGCTTTTGATTTCCGATTGAGACTTGATATTATATTTCCATATATAGATTTTTTTTCTTTTCGTTTATCCGAATCGTCTCGACGGTATAATCGATAGAGCGCAAAATAAGTGGCATTTTCACTGGTACTCTGTATCTCGAAGTATCGGTTCCTCTATAACATCCATTCCTGTTTATTTATTGATTCTGCGAAATAATTGAGTTACGATCTGCACAGATTGTGAAATAAATATATTATTTTTTCGTCTCGGAGACAAATCAAGTGGAACGTCTCCATTGTTACTGAGATGTGGTTTCCAACTAATCTAGCAGTTGGCATATTAATGAAAACGAATCTATTTCTACTCTACAACGGACATATCTTCACAACAAACCGTTTCAGCATTTTTTTTTTTTTTTTTTTTTTTTTTTTTTTTTTTTTTTTTTTTTTAAATGTGTCATTCTTACAGCCCGATAACGCCATATTAATCTAAGAACTTGTACATACCGTTTCGTAATCTGTTCATGTTACGTTAATAAAGTGCCAAAGAAAAAAGTTTAATTATCGATATTGATTAGGACTTATAAGATTAACGAGCAAAGCGATGTTTTACTTGGCACTGTCATTTCCGTCAGTCGGGGTTGCAGCATCCTCTGATGGGTTTCCCACTAATAGAGCTGAAAGTATGGATTCATTAATCGATGAGTCACAACTCGTAACATTTAAATAATATATTAATTTATATATGAAGGAAGGTATTTACTATTTATTAAAAAAAAAAAATTCTTTTTTTTATCATTTGGTATATTTATAAAAAAAATTCAAACTCACTTGTCGGTGAACTCGAGATTTCAATTTTTTCCGTTTCCTGAGGATTTTCAGTAGCTTCGACACTCGAATCTTTAGCAGCGATCGTTTGCTCTTGACTCGTGGATGCGAGCTCTCTCTTTCCACCATTTACGTGATAAACTATAGGTTTAGCTTGTTCGCTTTTAGTGACAGTCGGATCGTTCGTCACAGCTATCCGGCTTGACGATTGCTCAGTTTCACTTGTGCCGCTATCTGAAGGTACTTCAGCTTGCTCTTCAGATTTAATCCGTTTTTGGATCGTAGTATCGGAGGTCTCTGTTAACAATGGGACTATAGAAGTCGTCGTCATCGCTTGAAGAGTGCCTAAAAGCTATTAATAACAATGTTCTGGAGCTTTTAGCACAATTTGTGGAAAAATATTGCGTATGACACGTGATCGTTAATACGTGCTACATTAGATTATTCTTTTTCTCTTTTAATTAGCAATAAAATATTACCGAACACAGCTTATTTTTATGAAATAATCAAGAAATACTTGAAGGCAAAAATCGGGTACCATTCGGAGATAAAGAAATATCGGATAAACTACCCCGGGTAGTCGATTCCTCCGAATTGTTTTTCAATTCTTCCTCCGTTGTTTCTAAAATTGATTGTTGCAATAGCAATGGAGATGGCGTTGAAGGTAGAGATATCGATTCAAATTGAGATGGAGATGAAATTGAAGATGAATTACCTGTTGGTCAACGTTAATGAATATTTTTAACAATAACATTAAATTATATTTCGTACTAATATTCTTACATTTGGATGGCTTCTGTTTCATTCCTAAATTTGACAAATAAAATAATGAGTTGGTACTTCTATCAATTGTTATATTTGATATTAATTTAAAAAATTTAGAGACTCACCGTCAAGCTGATTGATAATTTTATCCAGTTCAATTTCATCGAATAGATATAGATTGCTTCTTCGATCGAAGCCTACAGTTGCCAGAGGTAATAATATTTTCCAATCCTCCGCGAGACCAACGACAGTGACACGATGTCCCGATGATTTGAATTGATCAATCGCTTCGGCGTACATCGAAGCACGTTTAGAGTCGACAATTGCAACTGTAAATTATATTAATTAATTAATTAAATTCTTTATACTTTTATAATTATGCAATATTGTTATTGCGTATCTATTTAGACTTACTTATCAAAATTCTACGAGCGTTGAACATCGAGACGTCGTTGTAAAAAGTGCTGATATTATTACTTCTTCCTATACTAACATTGGTTAGCTTTTTTTCGATTAAATTGAGGGAATTCAAGACTTCGCAATTATCGGTCTGATTAAATGTAATGTGCGATGGCGGTACCGTAGCAAAGCACGTCAATCCCATTTTCAAATGACGAGATACTCTTGTATAAACAAACAAACAAACAAATAAATATAACATATGTTATATATTTTTATCAAGTGTAATTAATCTGATAATTTTAATTATCGTGAAATGTTTTTTTATATTTTATTTTAAATGTCGATAAAATGACTTACGGGAATGCCTTTATCAATCTTTCCGCAAATTTTAATGACAATGAACGCATTGTTGGTTCCAAATGATCGAGAACGATGTAATATCCAGCGCTTTTTTGTATATCGTGACTCACCCCTCGAATCATTCGGTTCGCGTATTCTTTTGGCTCTGAAATGATACTTATCACGTTAATTAATTCGACAAAGACGTTTTTGTTGATTTAAATTAGGTTAACTATCGATAAAGCTGGGAAGAAGAGATTCATATATTTTCTTTTAAATTAAGGAAGGTCCCACGAGTGGGAATTATGATGAATTTCATTGCAATACAAAAAAAATGTCGGATAAATGTATCCTCGACTTTGCAATTTTTTAAAATGTGCTTTCGATCGACTCGATGCATACTCAGACAGATTGGAAATTCGAGCCAGTGTTGTCCGGTTAGCCAACCACCGAAAAACGTACAAGTGACGTTTCTAACTCCCATCATTATCAAGCCTGCGTCACATTGCAACGAGCATTCACGACCATCCTTAATATCATAACATTTCCAAGATCCATTCGTGACAGCCGGAGGTATTTCGCAGGCTGTAATCGTTAGGTTATCATCAATCGCACATGTATCGTTTGTTTTTTTCTCTTTAAAACGGTAACTCCATATCAACACTTACTTATTTTACAAACGAAAGGCTGTTTGCTGGTGCAATCTAGACCGTAGAAATGAGGTTTAACATGATCAGTACGATCTAAATTGAGGCAAGACGAACTTTCTGGATCGTGATCGAGCCCGGCGTCAATGCGCGCCCAGGGTGGAAATCCGACTTTGTTCTTTAATTTTGGTATCTCTTCATCGTTGTCGATCCAGTGCCATTCGCCGGTTTTAGATTGAAGCTGACCACCCAACCAGACGTGACGAATTTCTTACAGCCGAATAGAATGAGAAAAAAATTTTATAATGTCACGAAAGTGAGAAAAAATTGTTTGCAGTATCAGTAAGCATTCCTTTGATCAAGATATGCGTTATCGATGCGGTCTCGATGCCAAATGAGTAAATAAATTTGAAAAGAAAGATCGGTGTATCGTGACACCAAGAATGCGAGAGGATTATCCGACAGGTTATCTCGGTGAAGTGATCCCACGTAATTTCATTCCGATGACAATTCATCCCGAATGAAATAATCCCAGCGACAATTCATTCGCATCGAAGTTATATACCAAATGAGAATTTAGAGAAACAAAATGTCAATGAAATACAAAGTAAAATTTGTAAGAAGAATAAGAGGAGAAATATAAATTTTCAAAGCTTTGTTTGTTGTGAATATCTTTCTGCAGTTTCGATACCAAAGCTTCCGGGGATATCCTGTTTATAAATTGCCCGAAGATATTATTGGCATTGATAGATCCGATAATCACGAACGAATACCGCACAAAATGCTAAATGTAAGTGATAGTACGGGTTGATAATTCATAGAGCGCGACTATATCACGCCAAATCGAAATAATTACGAATTCAAATAGAATAATGAGATTTGTTGCCGCCGGGCAAATTCGATTCGGGATTATTTTACTAGGATAAACTATCCAGCACCCGATCCGGTAAGATATAACATACCACGAGGGTGATCGCCCATTGCTTCAATGATCAAATTAAGCGTGTCAATGGTGCCTATGTGAGCAAGAACGCTTCCTCGTTCAGCACAAAACGAACGACTATTCGACCAGGTCTTGTCGACTGGATAAATTATGTAGGTGCTGTTCCCGTGTGAAAACTTTGCTGGTTCCTGGAGCCAGTCCTCATCTTCGTCCTCGGGATCTGCTTGATTCATTTAAAAGATTCGTTATAGCTGTATAACTCTCGTGGAAAATAAATATATCGAAAAATATATGAAACATGTAGAACTTTTCGTCGGTTTATATATCAGAAATACACTTTAAGTATATTTTGGATATATCTCAGATATATTTTTTGTATACATCCTAAGATATATCCAAAATGTAGAATGTTTCGTTGAAATATATTCTTTGCACCTAAGATATATCTAAATATATATTTCAGAAAGTTGTTTGTTTGTTTGTCCCATACTGGAAGATATTCCACAGATTCCCTGGAGTCTTTCTCAGAACCCTGGAAATTTGCCAGAATGCCCTTTCACCCCTGTCCCCGAAAGAGCAACTAACACCATAGCAACCGACGGTATAGCATTCGTCGTTATGACAACTGTCGTCATAGCAACTGTCGTCATAGCAACTGTCGTCATAGCAACTGTCGTCATAGCAACTGTCGTCATAGCAACTGTCGTCATAGCAACTGTCGTCATAGCAACTGTCGTCATAGCAACTGTCGTCATAGCAACTGTCGTCATAGCAACTGTCGTCATAGCAACTGTCGTCATAGCAACTGTCGTCATAGCAACTGTCGTCATAGCAACTGTCGTCATAGCAACTGTCGTCATAGCAACTGTCGTCATAGCATCCGTAATTGCTGTAGCTCGAGATGCCTTGTCAATATTTTTCAACTCCAGATAGGTAAAACTATGGAGTGACGTCCACAGGATATGAAGAAATAATTTCCAAAGTCTTGGATATTAAGGAAGTCGATGGAATTACTCAAAAGTCATAGCGAGCGCGTGAACGAATTCGACTTCCTAATCTTTTATATATCTTGCGTATACTCAATTACCTTGGGAGAAACTCTTGTATTCTTTACAAAATTTGATTTTTAATGTATATTCGATACGTACACTCTTCGCAGATAAAATCGCGTTTACGGTCGCAAGTCGCTTCAATAAAATTCGTGGTGTCCTCTATATGACGATCGAGTAGAAGACATCCGTCGTTTTTCTCCGGTCGACCAAAACGCCAAGGTGGATAACCATTTTCTGCGGTTAAGGGACTCAGAAGTGAACCAGTTGCCATCCAGATCCATTGACCGTACGAAAAGTGGGCACCTATCCAAACCGTCTCAAAGTCTGTCGGATAAAATATATTTTTTTAAAAATTAATTTCAAAGGAAAAACTGATAACGAAACGTAAACTTTTTAAATCGAACAATAACAAAATCTCGTATTACCTGGCCGTGTTTTTGTCATACTGTTTGTCAATATATTGATAACCGTCGAAGTCTTTAGAATAGCGAGACGCGTTCCTTGAGCTCTGCAAAAGGTAGCAGCTTCGTGCCAAGTCACCCTGGCATGATAAAGCGTGTACGTATTTCGATGAATCTGAATCCACTTTGAGGGTACCGGACTGCCGATCACTTCCTCAGATTCTAAATTTGTAAAATCAATTGTCAATTTATCCCATCGACGTATGGTACGAGGAAACGTAAGGGAAATAAATTCAAATCGATGATACTCTTTTCGCATATGAATGGTCTTTGAAGACGACAATCAAGATCTATGAAGTTCGGATGATCGTGACTTCGTCGATCAACCGCTAAACATTCTTTTGTTGGTCGTGATGGTTCTCTGGTCCAAGGTGGAAAGTCTTCTACGTTCGGTTCCATAGGGATTACAGTTTTGTTATCGGTTCCTGTCTCAGTGTCAATCCATGACCAGGCAAAATCAATTCTTCGACCACCTATCCACGAGTCTGCCATTTCTGCAAGAAATTGTAAATAATCCATGAGAAATTGACGATTCAAAATCTTTGATAATTTAAGGATAATATTTTATAATAATAATTTTTTTTTTTTAAAACAATAGATGTTTGTGTGGAAACTGAACGGCGAACCGATGTTTGAATCCGCTATTGATCGTGCCACACCGACTGCTTTCTCCATATTATCCAAAATAGCTAATCGCGCATTGTAATTGAGACACAACATTCGACCCTCTTCCCAAGTGACTCGTTGAGAGAAGAACAGGTATTGAAGCCCATTCAGATGCCAAAATTCAACAATAGGCTGACGCTCCACTTTACCTGAAGAATTTTTATTTCACAGAGATTC
This sequence comes from Cylloceria caligata, assembly GCA_963942595.1. Lineage (NCBI taxonomy): Eukaryota > Metazoa > Arthropoda > Insecta > Hymenoptera > Ichneumonidae > Cylloceria > Cylloceria caligata. The sequence goes on along the minus strand of OZ012706.1, from coordinate 7,329,004 downwards.
AAGTTGATTTTAATAAATCGTTTTTTTTTTTGTTCACTTACATTCACGGCTCGCAAAAACATCTTTGTTCCATCCAAAAGTTCCTATGAATATTTAATTATTAAATCATGGTCGTTGTACAGAGGATTTACATTTATAATTATATTTAAAATTTGTCCTAAAATTTACTAGAATTTATTGAAAATTAGATTTAAGCAACGATAAATGTTATTTATAAAAAGTTGTTTCAACCGAAAATTCGTAAGCTGATTTCTTGCTGATCGGTAAACGATAATTCCATTAATATTTCTTAACAATCACAATGAATTCTCATAAGAAATGCGAACTTACCCGCGACTACCGCGTGGAAATTCGTAATTCCACAAAATACGATTAACACCGAGGTCATCGACATTCCGTTAGCAAAATTAAAAATATCGCATAAAATTCTCGAGATTTTTTTCCGAGCAATTATGATTCCTGATTCGGGTGGAGGACCCCTGGCCCTTGGCACTTAAAGGAACGAGAAATATCCGAACCGTCGATACTCGGTTCCAACGACTTTATCGTGACTCGATTAGCTTGCAAGTATTTTCAATGCTTGTGGAACTTAGTCACCAGGAGAGTGTACGCTACCCGTTTACTAATATCGTGATTCATTGCTTGATATAAGTTTTCATTGCCACTCGATTGTTCGAATCAACGAACGTATCGGAAAGCATAACTGTACGCTTTGCAGAAGAACCTGCGTAATTCTTGGTTTTCTTATCAAGGCATTCCATGTACGTGGCTCACTAGTTCTTGATGACTCGATCGAAGCACACAGTACGGTTAATGTTAATGTGAACAAGATGTTGTAAGGTTTTGTTTGGATTTTTCATACCGTTTACTATTTAAAATCTATTCCACACGAGCATTTAGCAAACTCACGATAGCGAAGTAAAATAATCAGAATCAAGAACTCAGCTGCGGGAATTAACTCAAGGTGATCAACCAACCGTACCTACGATTAGAAGAAACCTTAATTTTCGAAATAGGACATGAATTGAGTGATAAACTTTGTTATTGTTAAATCCCAACTCACCTTACCGATATTTTTAACACGAAGTATCAACGTAAAAATGGAGAATTCAACAGAGCGCCTTATGGCTTTCTTGGCACTCGAATCAATTAACACCATTTATTATTATTACATTACGCAGATAACAAACTCGATAGTAGAACATCAAATTATAAGGATTTCAATGCGATCATGACAACGGATACTCAACTGTAGGAATTCCCTTAAGAAAGATAGGGACCACATACCTCTCACAGTTGGTTTAACGAACAAAGTATTTATTTTCTTACTTAAATTCTTTAAATAATTCATTTTTTATCCTACCAGTGATATAAATAAAAATAGGAAATTGCACAATGAATAACACTGTAATATGTATTTTCTTTTATTGTATTGATGCAATCACTCGTTCAAGCGCAGCGTCACCGATTATCGGTGCAAAAAGTGCATTCGCGAATTCACGAGGACAGCAAGTTTCGAGGGCGGGTAAGACGAACATTATTTGAACAAGGCGATGGCCTTGGTCACCACGATCCCGAAGATGTCGTACGAGTGTTTCCACTGCGGAATCTCTCGCACCTGTCATCATTCGCAGGCCAGATATACTTTCCGTCAATTCTGCAAAGTAAAAATTTTTTCAAACTGAAAACTAACCGTAATGTAATGTAAAATTTTATCTTTGGCTTTTATTTCATTTCAATACACCGGACAGATATGCGTTAACGTATTGCTCTTACAAGTGTAAAAAGATGAGTTGAAAATTATTAGTTTTCTAAATTCCTACTTTTAAAGTAGGCTAATGGATCAGCGAAATGAAAGATTTTTGTTTGACATGGAATTGTATTATTCTGTAGGATACCAAACGTAATTAGAACAAATTTCAAGGATTGTCACCAATTTGTTACTGAAATATTGGCATTCAAAGTTCGCCAGTTTTACATCAGACTCTATAGTCGACAGATTAAAAATCGTTATTCACGAGATTTGACTATTAAATTTAAAAAAAGATCGAGATTTGAAAAAACACAAGATCTTGTCAATTGAACGAACAGTTAAAAAAAAAACGTTAGCTTATCATTGCAATAAAAAGATATTCAATATTAAAAAGAATAAAATGTAGCTAAAAGGTAACTTTTGGCTATTCGGCCATCGAAACTTGGCAACAGCGGAACGTTCAGAATCGAGGTGGCACCTAACCTTACTACCGGCGCCAATTTCAAAATAACCAGCGGCGTACTCAACGTGCTTTGTACCAATCAAAAGAACGAGAGTGCAATTCAGTTGCAAATTATTCCTCTGACATTGAAAAGTAAATTATCCAGTATATACTTTAAGTGAGGGTATAGAGCCGCTAGTAAATGTATGTAGCTCGTGTATACAACACAAATCAACATGTGCTTAGCAGTATGACCAACATAAAAATGCAGCAATGTTGCCAAATTTTCATTGTAATATCGATAAAAATTATAATTAACTATATAATGAATAATCCGAACAGGTAGAAAGTTACTTTTTATAATAATTATGACAGTTGAGAAACTCAAAACTGTACTGCACCCAGGTTTTTGAATTTATTATCAGAATCGACATACATGAAGATGGTAACCCTGGGTAAGACACTTCTTTTTCAATTAATTATCCGTATCTGGGATAAATAATAGGATGTTACAATACATTTCTGCAAACTACGCGTTGCCCCGAACACGATAATACCAAACATACATTTTTTAAATCCATCAGTGACATTTATTTTCGAGACTGTCATTTGACTCAACCGAACAGCTAGAATTGATTTAATCGAGTTTCTTTATTTCATGTTATTCTTAAATTTCATGTTAAATGTACGAAAAATGTCGATACGACATTTCCATAGTTTTTTCTTATAATTTTTTATCAATAGATAACGAAATGTTACGTTGATCGAAGTTACCTGGTCGACAAAGTGAGAATGTTTCCAAAATCGAGATCTCGATGTCATCCGGACGGAGTTTGGATACGATAGCTCGTGCAGCAGCGAGAGATCTAAATGCAGATTCGTGGGTGGAACCGGGACTTCTCATCTGAAGATCAGCGAGATCGATAGGCCAAGTGGATGCACGCAGGACGAAGATCGCAGTCCATCCGTGTCTGAGAATTGCATTCTGTTCGTGGAGTTCGAGGCTAGAGAAGTCACGATGTCGTCGAGCATCTCGTATCGCAGCCAAGAATATTTGAGCTGAGACTTCGTACTGTATAGCTTCACCCAAGGATTCAACATTTATCAATTTCATTTTTGTTTCATTATTTTTTATATTTTTAATTGGTACGAAATATATTCGATAAATTATTTTACTCAAATCAGGATCTTCATTGATTATTGATTAAAGAAAAGTTACATCGTAAAAAAAGGATTTCGGGTCGACCCTAACACTGCTGGACGGTTAAGTGGAGACAGTTTAGGTAAAAATCGATGATAATTGTTCAAGCAAATCTCTCATTTGTTTCGCTGCTGTTATTATCAGCAAAAAAAATTGGTTTACCTCTGAAAAAAATATGTTCTGCCGTGTAGCATAATTCTCTAACTATCGTAAGTAGCTCACAATAGATTTATGTATTCTTGCTTTCTCAGAGAAGAAGCTATTTTGTTGTGAAAAAAATATGTTCTTGAGATTTTTATGTCAGAGTAGTTAAAAAGTTCCAAAACGTCGAGATGTCATATTTAGAAAAAAATATTCGTGTCTGCGTCCCCTCTCTTTCTCTCTGTATGTGTGTGTAATGAGCTTGCAAAATTGCAATGGATATGAAAAAGGGGTTACCGCATCTTCTTAAAACTTTTGCGACGAGTCGGGTGGCAACCCTCCTCGGTTTGGTGCAATTTTCGCCTAAATCGCTAACGTGGTGTCTCATTTTATGGTTGTTTGAATTTTTGGAAAAAAGGGTGTGATCTCTCTAACTTAATAGACCAGGAGACAAGGTTGTTCGATATTGAGTTTGGCAAGAATCGACCAAGGCGTTCAGATTTGATAAAATCATGCATTTTTGTAATTGTTTGAAAAAAAAAAACAAAATATTTTTGCTCCAACTTTTGTAAATTTTCATCTATCAAACTAAAATTTAGTATAGAAATTGGTTAGGGTATAAGAATACTTATTCTTTGATTTGATGAAAATCGATTAAGGGGTTTAAACTGTATGAAATTTGCAATTTTATTAAATTTTCAATTGTATTGAAAACTGTTAAGATGATGTGATAATACTAGGTCGATAACAAAAACTGTAATCCAAATGATATCCTCTACGGTTGATCAGTTAGATGTAAGCCCAGGACAATTATAATTATTTTGTTATGATAGCTGAGTGTCCCATTGTTTTCTCTTAGATACGTACACGTTGTAGTGGACAAATAATTAAGGGAATGTTATGCTACTAGGTCGGTAACAAAAACTGTAATCCGAATTATATCCCCTACGGTTGATCAGTTCGATGTAAGCCCAGGACAGTGCCCTCCGTCTTATAATTCTTCAGGGCACCGTACTCGTATTTTATCCGATAGATAATCCATCGCGGAAATATGTTGAATATTAATATTAGTTCTATCTCCCTCGCACTTATACTTGTTTCGCATCATCTTAAGTAGAAACGGTGTTCATTACCGGGTGAAACAATGGTGGGTAGAAATGTAGGTCGAATTAATGACGAATGGATGACATCGGTGGTTGCTCCTTTATCCTGACAAACTTTAGCGAATTCGTTTACACTGATCGTCTGCTCTTTTGGAATTGAAGATTCATTGGTAGAACTTATATTCGATCTTCCAAAGGCACTTGTACAAGAATCTGCGTTTATGCCATTCCAATTGATCGTTAAAGAAGCTGATGATGAAGTCCTTAAAGAGTTCCTTGAGCTCCGTGGACCTCGTTCCTCCTGCACTGCTGTTTGACAGATAACAACAATGATTAGCAGAAAGAATAATTTAATAATGAATTGACTTTCGTAGAAAAACATCTATTCTACTGACCGGACATAGACGATATATCTATGTATATAAAATGTTAAACTTACACGGTCGCTTCCCTAGAGTTTCTATGGTTAATACAAATTGTTTATAAAATAATAGAGAACTGTGAGATTAATTCTGCCAGGACCACGGTGACGTAATTGGTAATGCTTTGATAGAAGATGTTGCGGCGATGTATTGATGAATAAGAGCAAAAAAAACTCTTTTTATTTCTCTTTATGGTTCAACTCAGATCTGAGTCCTCTTCAGAAATGTATTGTCTCCCATGTTTCATTCACACAAATATGGAAACATTCTAAACGATTCGGTGAACACTATTCTTAATCTCATTGATTTATTTTCTTGTTAGAGATATGAATGCATGAAATTATTAGATGTTTACCACTTTGTGGATATCACACTTTCACGTAATTAGTAATGCACAAGGCTGGAATTATGAGTTATCCCGGTTCAAACCGGGGTAGTGGCAGCATTTTTTTCATAGTTCCTTTGTTACAGAATTATCGAATATGGTTGCTTAATAAATTTCTATTAAATTGGTTCAAGCAATTAAACCCGATATTTATAATGACTCTCAAATGCGGATTTTGAATCAGGCTATGAAATCCCACAGACATACATAGTGTTAACATGGAAGACGTAAAGTAACATGGCTCTTTCACTTACGATAGAATCGCATACAATGAATAAATCTGATTTTATTTATCAAAGGGATTTAAAGGCGTTCAGTTAGATTAGCGATATTTTCCATTGTTACATTTTTTAAATCGTTTTTCCATTTAATCAAAAAATGTAATTATGTTAACGTGGACATTTTTTCTCAATTTTTCTCAATATCCGTAGAATAGGGAAATTTAATGGAAAATTAGTGCTTTCAATTATTTATACTTCGGTAAGCTAGTGGACAAAAGAATTTTTTTTTCGTGAACAATAGAATTTGTGCCTGTAAGCGTTAATGAGTTTTCCCAATTTTTAATGATTTTTCCATAGAAAATATATTTAATATTATAAACGTGAAACGGACTTCTTAATTTCTGTAGAATACAGAAATTTAAAGGAAAGTTATGGTTTCCCATAGTTTATACTACGGTGAGTTAGCGGACAAAAGAATATGTGAAAACATTGATGTGTTTTTTCACGTTCGATTCAACTAGTATTTAACTAATATTTGTTTGATCGTGCACTCTGGTCGACTCTGGTCGTCAGGTCGACCGGATAACGTGATTGCGTTTACTTTACAACGGGGGTCGGCTGTCAATTAAATCGGTTGTCGCGTGGCTGGCACGCGGCCGTGTTTGTATCTCGTTGAGACACTCACCGCGTGCTATTATCGCGCGGTCTTTCTGTTTCGATCGAGGACTCCGCTGTTCATGTATTTTCCCTCTTCACACGACATGCGTAGTGATAACGATAGCAATTGCTCTCCGGATGTTTTTTCACTTACGAAAATCATAAAATAATTTCTTAAATTCATTTACCTGCACTGTTCATGCGAACCTCAAAACATTTTTTGAGCCGGCAGTGAGGGCACCAATTTCTTCGGGTTTTGTCCACGGAACAGGTACCGGTTCCCGCTGAAATATTGATGAGAAATACAATTAACGATTTCCATTATTTCCGTCATGCTTACACAATTCGAAATGATTGTTCAATTTAATAATTTTTTTAAGTAAAAGTTGGGTACGGTGGATATAATCATTGGGGATAAAAATATGAATGCTTTTGTAAGAACAAATAAACACTTTTCTTAAAAGATAAATATATTTACGAACAGCAATTAAGTCTTAAATGTTTACATGTAAACAACGATTGTCTTAAAATGTCCATTGGTTAAATGGTTACCACAGAAATTTTATTTTATCACACGGACAGAATATTATGGGCTCCATACACTCCACACACAGATTTCATTGAAATGGTTGCCTTCCGAAATACTTACGATCTTAATTTTTTAATATCACGTAAAGAAAAGAATTCTGCTTAAGGAGACATCGTTGCTAAAAGGTACATGATTGTATTTATCCCATACAATAATATATTAACGTCTTCCGTGGATCAAACATTCATTTGTTTTTCGTGCATCGAAAAGCGTTTTATTGTTGAAACGTTTTAAATTCTCCTCCATCGTCTCAGATGTCTTCCGCACTACTTGTGAAAATATGCGATTGCCAGTCAATCAATAGCTTATTTCCATGAGCCATAAAACGACATAGATATTTAATGGTAAAAGTCGTTAGACTGCTGGAATATACCTCAATTGCTACACGAGTATGGGAACCATTGTTATATTCTTAATAATTTCGAATTAATATCGAAAACTTTTGCGGATAATTAATAAAAATTGATGAAGATTTTTTTTTTTGCACCTATACACGTATAAAGTACTCCACGACGAACTGATCTCTTGAAAAAACAGGAACAACCGTCGCAGCAATAAACACCATAATGCTTTCCGTAAGAACGATCTCCGCAGACTTTGCAGGCCACTGGTGTTGGTAACGTTCTGCCTGTTTGAAAAAAGAAAAAAACTATAGAAAAATCATGCTAATTGTTACAATAATTTTATTGTGTTTTGATAAAACATAGATATGAGTGAACACCATAAATATCCCGTAGGTACACAAATGCTAGGGCGTATAAATATATATTTTTTTTCATTTTTAAAACTCCCAAAAGTGTAGATCTCGTCGGTCTTACGATGTATCTTGCATACGGAATTTGCCCGGGAAAATTCAAATTTTACAATAATTCAATAAAATTAAAACACAAACAAAATTTTGATTAATCAAACGTTTGATTAATTAAAAGTTCGCCACGCTCGCCACGTTCTCCACGCGCATCGTGACGTCACGCAGTGCATCGGGTCCGCTCGGGTTTTTTCGGAGCGTTCGAGCGGAACCGTTCCGATTTTCAAAGGGCCATATCTTCGTAAATATTGAATGGATAAAAAATAAATTATGATACAACCGAATTATACCGAAAAAGAGACGTTTCTGCTTTACCTGAACACTGAATATCAATTTGATTATTAGTTTTTATTTTAGTAAGAAAAATCCCAAAGTTTTTTTCATGCAACCAACGTAGTATCCAAATAATAAATAATTTTGTGCTCATTTTTTACAATAAATTTTTCAATAATCCATTAATCGTATAAAAATAATTTTCTTTATATAGCACAACGCTCGCACTATAATTTAATTCCTAATTTCACTCCAACAAATGTACGTACCCATTTAAAAGAAATTTTTATCTTTTCACAAATAAATAATTCCACAAATTTTTCTGTAAGTGACACAGCCAGAACGATAAAATCAGACTTCCTGATCGTTGAATGATCGTTGCTCGAGTGAGGTCGAGCGAGCCCTCGACACCGATAACGAGCGAAGGTGAGAACGATTATCCAGAAACTTTGCGCAGGTTGACACCTCGATTGCTCCGACTGACAACCGTAAATATCGGGGACGCTTCGAGGGCGCAATGGGGTTGGAGTTGGGGGGTGAAAGAAGGCGGGATTTGCTGTGAATGTTGCGTTCCGCGATGTCGAAGCGGGATAGAAAAATATTTGTCGACGTTAGCGGTTGAACAACGGAAAGCGATCGATTGTGATCCGCTTCGGCCACGTGTGTCTCTTCTGGCTTCCGTTCCTCGCCAATTACAAACGAAATAAGAAAGAAAAAAAAAGAAAGACACACCGTCATTACCACAAACTCGAGAGGATTCTCGTTCGTAACGATTTTTTTCTTTTATTGCATAAGTACACGAGTTGGTTACTTTTTTTGTTCATTATTTTTAATTTCTATAGTAACTTCATTATTATTATTATTATTATTATTATTATTATTATTGTTATTACTATCATTATTGTATTCTAAATTGTAGTAGTTTTGTAATTGTAGGACATGGGCGAAAAGCCGTTAGCGTTTGATCTACGATATCTTTTGATGACAAATTAGTATTTACAAGAAGCAATTTGTGCTTTTTCGCGTTCGATTTTTTTGTTTTTCTTGAGTTCATTTTTAAAGCTTTAGTGCCAAGTAATTGTGTTGACGTACGGGTGAATAATAATCTAAGTGGTAAATCTGTTTCCAAGTATAATCGTGGCCGTGTAAATTTCACGAACATTTGGAAAAAATGTAAAATTTCACCGTTTGATAAAGGAAATTTAAAGAAAAAATAAAAAATTCGATAAAACGTGAAAATGTTCTTTCCACTTAAAGTTTACCGAAGATTTTATTGTAATTGAATATAATGTTAAAATGATAGAGTAACGAATGAGCATCTCAAATGAACAAATTTAGTATTTTAATGTTTGATTAAATTAATTATTAATAAACGGTTTTTAAATTTACTTCGAAATAAATATTTGCGGGTACAAATTTTTTTGTCGATAATTTGTTGTCGAAAATTATGATATTTGACATTTTATCATTTTTCTTTTAACCGTCCATCTATTCGAATGATCGATCGTAACCAATCGAAACGCATTTCTATTGTCCTTACTGTACAGCTCAGAAGAGATTCAAATACTAAAGTGATGCAACAAAGCTTGGATTATCACTTTATCATTCCAATTATTCTTTTCCTATGAGATTTCTATGAAAAATGTCAAATTTGATCATCATTCATTTAATTGTCCAGCTATTTAAATGATCGATCGACACGCATCGAAGCATATTCCAATTATCGTTATTGTACCACTCAGAAGAGATTCGAACACTAAAGTGAAACAACAAAGCCTGGATTATCACAGTATCATTCCAAATTTTCTTTTTCATAGGAAATTCAAAGAAAAAGAAAATTGAAATTTTACATTTCATAATTTTTCTTTTAACTGTGCAGCTATTTTGATGATCGATCGAAACCAATAGAAGTACATTCCAATTGTCTTTATTGTACAGCTCAGAAGACATTCGAATACTAAATTGAAACAAAAATGCCTGTATTATAATTGGATCATTCCAATTATTCTTTTTCTATAAATTTTTTTATGAATAATAATGAAATTTTACATTTCATCATTTTTCTTTATTCTTTATCTATAAATATTCTATGAAAAAATATTAAATTTCATTATTTTTCTTTTAACAGTGCAGCTATTTAATTGATCGATCGATTGTAATCAGTCGAAGCGCATTTCAATTATCCTTATTGTACCGTTCAGAAGGCATTCAAACACTAAAGTGAAACAACAAAGCTTGAATTATCACTGGATCATTCCAATTATTCTTTTTCGCAGTAAATTTAATATTAAATTTAAAAATATTGTAATTGTGACAAAATTTTAGGATGACACGGATATTTATATTTTGACGCTCTTCGCCGACCCGTGTTTTATAAATTATTAATGAGACTCAATACACATAATCTATTCCGCGCGCAATTATTCGGTTAGATCTGCGGTAATGTTTTCGCCAAGATAACGCGAATTTTCTTTCTATAATAAAAAAAAGCGCGACGGACAACTTACACTCGAACACTGCAACATCCCGTTCATCCACGCAACACAAATATATTCCTCAAAAATCAAGATTCATTATTTACAGGAGAAAAAAAAATCGTTTTAACGATCACCGACGCATTTTTTATTTATTTTCTTCTATCACTTAAAAATTTTTTTATTATTTTCTCTACAATATATAGATAGCATAAAGTCACGTGATTTATATATATACGATATATAAATGGTGTGCCATAAATAACATAAATATCACACATCGAGTAAAAAGGTTTTTCTTTCCTTGTTCTAAATATAAAAAAAAAAAGAGAAAAACTTGATTTATATTCGTGCTCTTCGCGTGTCGTTTATCGTTTATATTGCATTTATAATTATCATTATTATTACTTTTTATTCCTTCATAATAGACCGACTAGTGGCTACGACATCAAAGTCTGAGTCGAGAGTGAATTAAGGTTTATCGGGAAAATGTATAATTCAAGGAACTCGATGTCCCTTTCGTTAATCCGGAATTTCCAGTTGATCCAAGATTTTATTTTCAGTTGACAGCGTTCAACTTTTCGCTTTGTGATCTGTGTTCTTCTTTTTTCTTTGTATTTTTTCTTCTTTTTTTCGCGGCACTACGTGAAAAACATCACACAAATGTAGCGATGCGATGGGAGGCCAAGTTTACGACGACGCGAGTAACTTCGCCGCTGTCGTAACGTGGTGCTGATGGTGATAAGGGGCTTCCTGAGTCCCGTAGTAGCTCTGTTGTTGATGCTCGCTCGTCGGCGTGCCCAGTTGATGAGGGTGTTGATAGTACGCGGTATACGGTTGTCCCACGAGGCCGTCGCAGCTTCGCGGTTCCGTTTTTACCGCTGGTACACTTCCCGTTGCGAGAAGCGAAGTGTGGCCGAGGTAAACGGGCCTGTCCGTCGAGGCCGAGGAAACCGAGGATTTTGATGCCTCGATCTGGTGATGGTGGTGCTGTTGCTGTTGTTGCTGTTGCTGTTGTTGATTACTTTTCATTTCTGTTAAATAACGAAAGACGATTATAATTAATAATTTTTATATAAAATAAAAAAATTTTGTATATCGATTGATGAACGAAAAATAATGATTTTTATTTAAATCTGTTAAATGCAAATGCTCACCATTCGAAGGTGAAGAGGCTGTCGAGGCCGATGTATCGTGTTCTCCGGATGATGATCTGGTATTCGGTTCCGGTGTTTTTTTCGGCTTTCTTTTTCTCGTTTGTATCCCATCCTTTCGCATAGCCAATGGTCTGTTGACACCATGGAGCTTGAAGTAGAGTCCGCAAGCGTTACAAACGGGCTCGCCCTCGTTGTTGCGTCTCCAAAGGGTCGTCGTCCTGGTGCCGCAATTCGTGCAGCACAGGCCTAACCGTCTTGTCGCAGTCTGAAATTCGGAGATCTGTCCCATTTGCCAATTACGTATGCCGATCGAATTACGAGATTTTTCTTTTTCATGAAATAAAGCGCGTGCCTCGTCCAAAATTTAATTTGTAGGGAGGCGAGTTTACAAAGAAATTCTAATCCAACGCTGAGTAAAAATTCTTTTGTCGGAGCCAACTCAGTTCAGTTGACTCAAATTAAATTTATTGGAGTTACGCATGGAAAAGTAGTGATACGCCAGAAAATAAGCGATCGTTGGGTGAACCAACAAATTCGTTGGGCGAACGAATAAGTTGATTTGTTCAACAAATAAGTTTGTCGTTCTCACGACTATTAATAGTTTTTTCGCGGCAAAGTTCGTTCTAGAAAATAACAATTTTTCTCCGTGTAAAGTGCAATACAGTTAGCTCAACCTCGCGTTCAATATGACAAAACTCTCGGTGATTGTCTTCAAACTATATCGTGCAATTGAGTGAATTCAATTCGCTCCAATTAAATAATTCTTGCTAGGTGCACACATTTCAATATTTACGACTAAAATTTGTACTGTTTACTCAAAGCAGGATCGAAATATTCTTAATAAACTCTCTCCACCGAAGCACCCTTAAATCCAACCATGCTAATTAGCAATACTTACGAGGCGTTTCGAGGGTTTTATCAGCGGTCGATTCATTCCGTTCATCTTGTGATAAAGACCGCAAGCGTTGCACAAATAATGTCCAGTGCCATCCCTTCGCCATAAAGGGGTTGAAATAGCGCCACAATTGACGCATTCACGACCCTCGGCGAATTGAAAATCCATGGCGGTATCTGCAAAAAAAAAATCATAAAAATCTATAATATATTTTTTTCTGTTTTTTTTTTTTATTAAACATAAAAATAATTACGACAGCTGTCGACATGAGGACATGCTCGCGAATTAAATCCATGTTTGATTAATATTTTCTTCTTTCTTTTATACAGTAAACTAAAACTTTACTTATTGGATAAAAAATTAAAAAATAAATTTAATACCTGAGTTGTATAAATATAAAATATTTTTTACGGAGGTAAGACTTTCGTTGTCCTACATATAAATAATCTCGATGTTATACATAAACTATAAACGGATCAAAAGAGTAGGCGTTTACCGATTAAATCGATCGATCGCCAACCATGTACGATAAAAATAAATTAAATGCGTAAAAAATTCGTTATCAATGACATCATAACGGTAATGGAAAAGTCTAATAGAACCGATAATTCTTGTCTAATATATTTTATATAATTACGTCAATTAATATGTTGATTGAATTTCATTAAGTGTGGCTCTGTGCGAATCGTATACGAGAGTTGGGGTCGAAAAATAAATAGATATATTATAATAATTCGTTGTGCACCTCTAAACTCGCCTTTCTAAGTATACGACATAGCTTTGATATGTATACCTTGCATATATATCGACTGTTAATAAACAGAGGGGCGTTTTGTATGTTAATTCATGTGGGATACGTCCTTCTGTTTCTTAACACTTGATATGGAATATAATTTACCATTTGAAGAATAATTTTCAATTTAAAGTTACTATAGTGTATAACTAAAGGGCAGTTTAGTATAAAATAATCGTGTGTATAGCTTTTAACGGAGTGGTGGCTTAAGACCGTCGTTCACTGACCACCGGCCTCTGCGATCTGAGAGTCCTATTAAGGATTTTTTAGCTTCAACTACGACTACCGATCAATAAATCGACCTGGTTTAGAGAACGTAACGGTATATAATACATTAGCTTATGGCGAATTGTCTTTTTCTTCCATTCGTAATAAAAATTATGAACATCCCTTATGTTTTGTATCAAATTTTTTTTTACACCTTTTAGATATTTTTACAATGATTTATCATTTTTTGTTAACTTTTATGCTCCATTAATATACTGTTTCTTTCAAATAAGAATGTTTGAATAACGTTTTGATTATTGGTACTCACACTGTTTAAAATGTTAGGACAATTAATATTCAAAATTGTTTAAACGCTTTCTATTCGAGTATATTAATTTTTATACACATAGTTTTTTACAATGAATAATAAAGTACTTAAACACGAACTTATCAATGGATTTAATATACAGTTTGTTAATTTTACGTACTACTTGTATATTAAATTTATTATAACAGTTTATGTATTAATGCTTCCTGTACAATTATATTAATTTTTATTCAGAAAATTTTCTATCTTATATCGTATTAAGGTATTTGGTATACCGCTGATTAATTTTACATCATACTTGTATGTTGAATTTAATATACGAGTTTATGCATAAATGTTTCCTGTACAAGTTTCCTAATACATTTTCATAAAGGACATTTTTACTCCCGACGGGAGTATGCGTTTTACTGGCATGGCGCGAATATGTCAGTTTCTATGCCTCCGATGTTTTCCGAATCGGCTAAAGATGTCTTAACAGAACAGAGTCAATAGATTCTGTATATCGTAACCTCCAATTTTGTCTTAGATTGTATACATTAGGTAAGATTTTGGAAGGATAAAAGCGTTTTTAAAAATTGTATGTGAAGCACGGTTGTATATATCGAAATGCCACAAGATGGCCGTCATTTCTACTATAATCGTTCATCTGTACCTAACTTCAGAGCGCTCACAGTCGATTGAAAGAAAGAGTACGCGGTATTCGATCGATACCCTCGCGAATTTTCCCAACTTTTTATCAACTTAATTCCAACTGGTTGATGTGTGCAAAAAAATAATCTCAAACCAACCGATTTCCAACGATTCTGCTATGTGACGATGGGAACTCGGGTTGTTTCTAGTAAAACGAACCGTTAACCGAAATCTTGCCTCTGTTACATAACGGTTGGAACTCAATTACTTACAATTATTGTAATTTAAATATGAAGTTAACTAAAATAACATTGAAAGTTATGTCATCCTTTTTACATTTATTTTCATATGAAAACATGTTAAACCTAAAGTCCCGTTTATTATAGTTTATTGCAGTCGGAAGTTTTTAAAATTAAACATTTTGTTCACAGTACGGATTGTACTGCAACAAAGTGTTAAATTTGTTTCTTCGTATAAAGAAAAAAAGATGAAATTGTACTAGACCGAAGGGTTGCATATCTTGACTCAGATAATAACTTCCATATCCCTAATCGTTTTCTCGAATCTAAATAAAGAGGTACACGGGTAATCTGCATTTTTAGAGTAGACACTATCGGACAAATGAGCTTTCTTACATTTCTTCTCAAGTGAGTGAGCTAATTTAACACGAGGAAATATATTGCAAGCCCCATTTGCCATCACTATCGATGTTTCTTATAGCCATTCCGTTTGTATCCAAGCTACCGCTGTCTATGAAAAAGAGCAACGATGAGTTTGAATCACGAGCAAGCATGCGATGCACATACTTAGTATCTAAACGCGTGGTCCGAGAGTACAGAGTCAAAGCACTCGAAGAGCGAGAGAGAGCAATGTTGGTATAGCTTCGATCCAGCCGGCGGCTCGCGCACGCTTCAAAGAGTCCCGCTATCACTTATCCAAGGCGCACATGGCCAGCCGACTAACCCGCGTCTCAGGACTGCTCTGAATCACCGCGTGTCGTCTCGAAAAGAAATTTCTCTTTCCCACTGAGCGAGTCGAGCAGAAGCACAAAGTATAGCGCGCATGGCTCTTCTCCTTTCAACCCCCTCGATCCAGAAACAACCTGCTCCACTATATTCACATCGACTCTACAGCCTCAACAGCAGCCTTGGTTTATTCCACTTTCTATTCGACCATATTTCTCTTTCGTTCATTGCCTGCACTTGGTACACTGGCTTCTTCACCGTCTAGACGTTGTGCAGGTAACCCTCTCAAAAGGAAAGCAGAAGAAGAGAAGAGGGTGAGTGCGTTGATCCAGAGGCAGAAGAAACAGAATCTAGATAGCGAGGATTCCAGACGCCGGAGGAACCTAATGGATAACGCACTCTAAAAGCCCGGGTCAAAGGGCGTTGGAAAGATGGAATACACGTACATCGTATATACATGTAAGATGCTCCATATGTATATTAAAATATTACGTCTCTGCTTAGGATGCTTCAAACTAGATTAAGCGAGGAAAAAATACGTGTGAAACTTATTTTTCTTCGGTGTGCTTTTGCTTCGGTAACTTATCGTTCATTCTTAAGGATACGTATGAGTCAAAAGTAGAAAATAAGTGAAAATTTAGAATCAAAGAAATATTATTATCAAAGTAGTAATCATGATATTTACGAAATATCAGGTTTCCTTTACGTGTCATTTAACAAATAAAGGTATTATTTTAAAAAATTGACATTTCTGACGTAGTACCGGAACTTAAATGAGCGCGATGAACTTAGGACTTGATAATTAAAAAGAAAAATACGACAACCAAGTGTTCCAGGCGTGTTACGAAAGATATTTGTCGTTTAATCTGATAATGAATCATTCCGCGCTCTCTGTTTACTCGCTGAAGACAAATATCCGCTAAAAGTCGTTGATGAATTTGTAAATGGCGATAGAAGAATAATAATACAAGAATTTGTGAAAAACTATTATGGTATTATTTGAGGAGGTTTCTGGAAGAGTACGAGACTCTCGTTTTACTCCGCCGACACTACAGGAAGGTTAAAACTCTTCGACTTCACTCTACCGCGCCCATCGTTGGTTCTACATTCTCAAATCCACAAACAGCACATCTTCGTTCTCTCTGTTTTGACTCTCACTCTCCGTTACCCTTCCTGATCCCTGGGACTTATATTTGTCCTTCTGTAACTTGATTATATTCAGAAAATATATTTTTTAAAGGCTTTAACATCCGTTTTATTTTATAATCGAACCGAGGACCAACGAAAGGCGTGCGAAATATGTTTTCAACCTTAATTGCTTTTCCTTTCAATCGAAATTGATAAAATCTGTTAATTTGGAGAGTCAATGAAGGCTACGAATCACGTTGTCATCGAATTTTCAACACTTGACCCGGGTAATTGATGGAATAATAAATAATCGTTGTTGCATCGAAATATTATTGCAATCCTTGAAGTTTACAGTTGGTTAAGTATTGGCAAAGTTTATTAACTCCATAGATAATTTAGTGTACTCTACTGAGATACCTATAGGATGTATTTACCTTTGACTTTCTCTTATACCTCGATAGGTTTTAAGCTAAACCTATTAAAATCTGATAAATATTACAACGATTAAAAAAAACGAATAATGATCAACCACGCGGTGTTGCGTGTAAACGTCTCTCAATATAAATTCGTAACGACTTAATCTAAACGATATGTCTCTCAATTTAAGCGAATCATAGCTAATATATATATATTCTAAAGTGAAATAACACGGTCGATACATTGCGTTTTTACTCATGAAACGCGAAAGCGAGAATGCTTCTCGTTATCTAATATAACTTCTTCTTTCATACTCGTTTCTCTACGTATCTCTTCCTCATCCACCCACGTTCAATTTTCCGTGAATATTTCTATGGTTTCTCGTTGTATAATACAGTGATACGGAGGCAACGAGTAAAATTCTGTAAGAGGACACTTGAAGAATGGAAAGGTTCGCTAAAATGGCACTTTTCGCATCAGACACGAAAGGAAGAAATCTATCGCTTTGTTGATGCAAGGATTTTTAACTTTGACACATTACGTTCGTCTTGACGAGCGTGCCTCTCGATAGTCTCGATAGTCTCACAACACTCTACAGAGTCTTGAAACAAAAATACACCGAGTCTGTTGCTCGAGAGTCCAGAGATTATTATAAACCAAGCACTGCATAGCAGAGTATTTAGAGTATTTAGAGAGACAAAGAGTAGAACGGCCTCTACTGCATATCATGAGCAAAGAAGCACGGAAGGAGTTCTTCTAGATGGCCTTTGCCTATTATCATCTTCTATCGCTCACTGAATCATCCGTCGGTTGTATACATTATTCTTTTGTTTCTTTCGGCTGTTAAGAAAACTCTCACTTTTTTCGTTCGGTTAAATGATAAGCTGGAAACATTTGCAATTTAATTTTCCAGCAATATCAACGTTCGTGCGATATTTAAGATATTTTTCTTTCGTAATCAGAGCTGGAAGATGTATGTTTCCTTCTTAATATCATGAATTTCTTTTGTGGGAATCCTATACGCGAGTAAGCAAATCTGAGAAATTGTTACCATCGACTTACCATAGGGCGAAGCTCTCTGGAATCCAGCGCCGTCGTAAGCTCGCCACGATGACATCATCGCAACGTTTTGCGCATAGAACGGCGATGCTGCCGCTAACGTGGAATGAGGATGACCGGTATGGGGGTGACCGGTATGGGAATGACTATGACCGGTGTGAGGTCCCATGCCTCCACCGGAACCACCCGTATGCCCTGCAAGGGCGTGATGA
This sequence comes from Cylloceria caligata, assembly GCA_963942595.1. NCBI lineage: Eukaryota > Metazoa > Arthropoda > Insecta > Hymenoptera > Ichneumonidae > Cylloceria > Cylloceria caligata. Next base: position 7,310,744 of record OZ012706.1, on the reverse strand, counting down.
GCCGCGTAACTGTCCACACCATGCTGCCACGATGCCGTCTTCTCCCTGTAATAATAATTATCGTTAAATATGTAATAAACGAGTAAAAATTATTTTCTTTTATCGTTCGATGACATTTACTTTTACTGTTTGAGACTTTGTTCGATTGTAATATGGCGAACATCATAAAGATATAGTATTTTACTATAGGCAGGATACAACTTTGTTATTATATCAGGTGTAGACTACGCTTACCTATTTTTATCAGTGAAAACGTGTTATCTATCAAGTGATATGTATAACTCACCATGCGGGTGAAGCGGAACCAGGAAACGAGTGATATTGAGCCGCCGTGGCTGCTGAAGGTATCGCTGGCCTCGAAGAAGGCACGTAAACCGGTGCCTGCAGAGCTTGTTGAGCTGCGTGTTGTTGCTGTTGTTGCTGGGATTGCTGTTGGTATTCGGAGCCCGCACCGTACCCACCGCTACCACTACCGTGGAACATTCTCCCCTCGCCGACGGGAGCCACCTAATAACACCACCGACACCACGACATCTGCTGAAAAATTGCAAACAAGAGAAATCAATTTTATTACTCCCTTATACGTTTAGCAATACAAATATAATATATTATCATTTCTTTCAGTGTCATAAATCACGACTTGTTTTGTAATTTTAGATGTTATTCGTTAATACGTCTTTGTTTATTTCGATAGAACTGATTTTTTTTTGTCTCCTCATATAGTAAACGTTTTTTTTTACGTTTTATTTTAAAATGGTGGAAAACGTCAAGAAAATTGGTTCAGAATAAAATGTCTGTGTGTGTCATTTTCGTTATTAAGACACTAGCTTGCGCAATTTTTAAGATAATGAACTAAAGTTTCCTACACAAATCGGAGAGAAATCTGTTTGTCGTGACACCAACATTTTATTTGCTAATCGTATTCATGCTGTAGCAGCAATTCGAAATGTTGATAGTGTACCAAAAATTGTGTAAAAATTTGACTTTAGGCCATTTATATGTATAGAAAGGATAAATACGTACATTACTTAAAAGACATTAATAACGAAACTGAAATCATATACAAACGAAGCTCAACTCAAATACGACTAAAACTGAGTTATTTAATGTTTTACGTCAGTTTGATTTTATTCTCGCGGTATGTATGTCTTTAGGGTCGTGTAAGTACTCTTATACGTTTCTTAGGTTAGTTTTCCTCTGACCATCTAGACCAGGGGTCTCCAAACTTTCCAGCCTTAGGGCCATACTGATTACTCCAGTAAGTTCCGAGGGCCAAAACCATATTATCATTGTTGCCGGTGGTAAAAAGTGAAATAGTCCACTGATGAAAAAAAAAGTCCGAAAAAGTACGCAACGTTTAAAAAAGGCTGAAAATCGGACTAAAGCCCGCAAAACGGCAACACTGCATATTATTAATTTTCCTGTCATTATCTGTAATTTCTAGATTAGGGCCGGACAAAATCTGTCCGCGGGCCGAATGTGGCCCTCCGGCCGTAGTTTGGAGACCCCTGATCTAGACCGTCAATACACACACATGCACACGCACACACGCACGCACGCACACACACACACACACACACACACAATTGAAACCCCCAACCGGCAGCTCTCTGTTTTCCAATGTCACACACAATACACATTGGCACGTTAAACGTTCGCGACTAAATAATAGACAAAGCGTCTCTCTCTCTCCCCCTCTCTTGTGTGTTGAATTGAATTATTGATGAAATTAATATGAATAATAATATCAATATCAAATGAGATTACATTTCATACAACTATTATGTCATTTAGAGATAATCAATTCGAACGATAGTCGAATGGCGTAGTCGGTAGCGTCAGCGTGTCAGATTGTTAGCTACCCCAATGGAAAAGAAATATATTGAACAATATATCCGTAATATCGAACTTTTCGGCGGTTTATTAATAAAAAATATATTTCAACTATTTTTTCGATATATCTCAGATATATTTTTCCGTTGAATATATTTCGTATGTATCCTGAAATATATGTGAGATATAGAATTTTTTATCAAAATATATCTTTAATATATCTTCCATATACTTTATTTCCATGGGGGTAGGTAAGGTAGGTTATAGGATCAAATCCCGAAATAGGCAGAAAATGTTTTTCGACGAAAATCACTACCCAACGATTGCAGATGACAAAATATATCTAAAAAAAAAAACTAATTTTCGAGTCGGAAAAATATGTTTTTCGTTTACTTTTAGTGCCATCAATATTTTTTTCGCCATTTTTATTATACCACATGCGAAACAAATATTCTTTGTTGCTGCAACAAATAAGATCCATTCCCGTATTAACCTGTATAACAAATGAATTGCTATCTTCGCATTCCTTTTTTTTTTTTTTTGCTATTGAAGCAAATAAATGGAAGCTGCGATAAGATATGCTATTTGATTCGCTATAGCAAATCAAACGGTAAGAAATAATATTTGTTACGGCGACGAATAATTATACAGTCACTATATTAACGTACACAATTCGATGCTGTTGCAGATTTGCTGTCGTAACAAAGGTTTTTCTCTTCGTGTGATTGGTACAGAATTTGGTGAGAATCGATCGAGTGATTTAACATTTATTAATATTAAAAAGATTTTGATTAATGACACTCTTTACAAAGGTTAAACCTATCGAGCTCAAACTTTGTATGGAATTAAAGTTGAGGCTTCTTTATTTTCAGTAACAATTGTTACGGTAATAGGGATTTTGTAGGGTTTTTAATTGAAAAGAGGGCGTCATTTCTCTGACTCTTGTAAATTCTAAGCTATCGGACTAAAAAGTTGTATACAAACAATGCCAATGATATTTAGTATTGAATTCTTCCGGAATCGATAAAGGCTTTGAATTTCATGGGACACTCATAAACTTCTTTACGGAGTTTACGGAATAGAAGAAAGCTCCAAGCTCCGCTTCATCGTATCCACATAAGCTCGGTGTCAGTATTTTAAATTGGATTTTGCTAGTTCACTGGCGCAAGATCCATTGCTGCCGATTGGTATCGTCGAGGATAAATTCACATTTTCTTTATACAAAATATGGAAAGCAATATCTTTTACAATTTTTTTATATTATAAAGTTAATGGTAATCTATGAGTATCGTATTTTATTTTCTACATGTTAAAACACATATCCTAAGTTCGAACATGTATTCCAGTGTATGAGAACTATTATATACGAATGCGTTTAGCCAATTGAGGAAGAAAGCTCCAAGCTCCGCTTCATCGTATCCACATAAGCTCGATGTCAATCTTTTAAATTGGATTTTGCTAGTTCGCAGACGTAAGATCCATTGTTGCCGATTGGTATCGTCGAGGATAGATTCACATTTTCTTTATACAAAATATGGAAAGTAATATCTTTTACAATTTTTTTATATTATAAAGTTAATGGTATTCTATGAGTATCGTATTTTATTTTCTACATGTTAATACACATATCTTAAGTTCGAAAATGTATTCCAGAACTATTATATACGAATGCGTTCAGCCAATTGACGAAGAAGCATAGAACGACCGCACTATATGTCGCAAAGCTCTTTCACGCTTTAGGTTATAGGCTCGTAGGTAAATATTCTTCCAGGACGATAGGGCGAATGGTCAGTGCAGGGAACAAAGTATTCCTCGGATAAAGTCGAGAGGAAACCTCATGCAGAATCTATGGAGCAGGAGGCTCACGGTCTTTGGTATCCTGCACAGAACGCCATGAAATTGCCTCTCGTGGAATATACCATATTGCATAGAGTGTAGTTGTTCCAAGGGCTGCCCACGCGCTTGCGAATGACTTGGACAATTTTTTCATTGAAAGGATACTAGAGTTTTGTTGTACGCTTTGTCGAAAAGTAACTCTGAAGTTCGTATTTACGTAACGATATCCAATTCCTCGAAGATTCGATTCATTTCGAGGCAGAATTCATTCGTGAGATTCCTTTCTTGATGGAAGGAAAAGGAAAAGAAGAAAAAGGAGAATTGGAATCACCTTCTTCTTCTTCTTCTTCTTCTTCATCCTTTATTCGTAATTCCATTTGATTTCAACCTGAGTTTGGTACAACCGGTCGTATTTCACTCAAATGCTTCAGGATCTTCAAGCATCATTGACTGCTATTTATATTTATCTAAAGAAATTCACCTGAAGTACGAACGCCGCTTCTTTTTATATCCGATAAAATGTTACCAATGTATTGATAAGAAATAATAAACGACGCAAAGAAATTTATTGGTTACGCAGCGATGTGGGTAACATTGGTCAGTCAATGATATACCGATTATCGTTGCTTCGAAGAATTTATTTCTATATGGATAATGACCATTGCATTATTCGGCTTAGGTCGTTACTACTCTTGAAAAAATTATAGAATATTTAAAAATTGTTTTTTAAAACATGAGTGATGTTAAAAATTTGTGAAATACATCGATTAAAAATACGGTGTCAAGTTAAAATCTCGCGCGATGTTTATACGTGTCCACACTGACGACTGGTGTCAACGGCCGATGTTCGATAGCTGGTGTCGATTTGCATTATAACCTCAAAACCATTAACGTGTTTTACTTGAAAATAGGCGAATGAAATTCAATGACATTTTGTAATTATATTCGTGACATAATTCAGTATTGATCATTGATAACTTATTGATTATCATCTACTCATCCCGAACATAAATATATTGTCAACTTTGAGGTGCACTGTAAAAAATGCGGTATTAAAATAAACACAATTTCAACACCACTGTGCAGTCCCAATAGATCCATTACTTCGGTGTTAATCATCGATGTAGAATAATCGGTGTTATCGATTAACACGGAGACTGCGTACACCAAAAAAATAACATTCTACACGAACTTCCAGCGTAGAAAGATCACGTAAGGACACCTTTCGGTGTATTTTTGATACCGATGAGTGCATATTTGAAAATATTGTAGATCGTTTGAAGTACATCCTGTCAGGCATATTAGGACTTGACACAGAATTGTGTCGACTTCTAAAAAAGCAACACTATTGACGGTTAACGCGATTCATCACTCTATTCAGTGTTAATATTTTTTAGATTACATCGAATTACTTATATATACGACAAGGACGGTGTACTTTTAACAACGAAATGATGTTTATTTTAAGACCAGATTTTTTTCACCACTCACACCGTTGTAGTTAACACAGTAGATTTTTTACAGTGTGGAAGTTAATGATTAAAACACAATCGCTTGTCCGAATTAAACGCTGTGAAACCCTGGATTTTTAACAGTGTAAACATGAATGGTGTCTTTCAATAACTAAACCGGATTTTCTAGAATAATTGTTATAAATTTCTTGTTGATAATATAATTCTGGACGAAAAAGTGTATCGAAATGATCCGCCATGACCCATTCTCCTTGGCCGTATGCCTTCTTCTCAATCCAGTGAAGCCTCGGGAAAAAAAAAGTGGCTCGCCAACTGCAACAGAGTGCTATGGCTTTGTAATTTATAGCTCGAGCTGTATAACTCCACAGAAGGAGAAAGCGAGAAACCTTTATATACAGAAATAGTGAAACGATTTGAGTGAGAAAGGAAGAAACAAAAATGAAAAGAGGTAAAAAGAAGAGAGAGAGAGAGAGAGAGAGATGTGAAACAAATGTGAGGTTAAACCTGAAGAAGAAGAAGAAGAAGAAGGAGAAGAAGAACAAGAACAAGAGCAAAAACAAGAAAAAGTGATCTCGAACGGAGGTGAAGAAGAGCGAAGAAAGGGAATGGGGAAGAGCTAGAAGAAACCGTACACGAGTCAACGTACAATCCGCGATCGACCAGCGTCAGAAGGTGCGAGTGAGATGAGACGAAGACGAAGAAGATGGAAAAGCTTAAGAGCAGTAAGAGCGCAGACGCGTCTCCACCTCCGTGGCCTTTGCCTTGGTCCGTGAATCGGAGATACCGATAGCGGCCATCGCGGCCAACGAATACCCCCGTCGTGTAGGCGGGACCAAAGAATCGAGCTGCCCGTTCACCACGGACAGTGCGCACGCCCGCGACACTTTTTTTTATCATTCACCCTCTCTCGATCCGTATTTCTTATTCCTCTTGGTATATATATTTCAATCCCTTTTACATTTTTAAACGACCTTGATTCAACACTCGAGTCGACACACTTGATAGATTTTCTTATTCCAAAGGAAGCAAATAGATATCCAAATGGTTAACACTGGCAAATCACCATTCAATACCACTGACAAAAAACATCATTATTATCATTGACAGATAAGATTATTTCACATTCTACACCACTGCGATGGCAATAACCCGTATATCAGGAAATGCAGGAGTGCGACGTTGCATATTATTATTTCCGGTATTATATCAGTTGGTTTATTAACGGAACAAGAGACAAACAATCGTTGACAAAATTTTATATATTTCAAGCTGACGACAAGAAATCTGTGAGTAACCTGTCATCTACCTTGACAACATTTTCTTGTAATTGATACAACAATGTCAAAAAATAATCATCTTTACGTACGATAAATCCGTTTGTCAAGAGATGAATCTACTTCTCGCCTCACCAATTCATTAGAATCAAATGCATATTTCAATTGATTTTTTGGAGTTCAATTATAGTAAGATTGCAGCGTCGTAGTCTAGATTTAATAATATTAACTCATTGGTATCAGAGATCGATGAACTAATGTCCCCGTCTATGGTAATCCCCGCTGTGTTGATAGCGAGGAATCTATTCAGTTGAATTTTTAATTTGTCTGCACAGCAGTCTGAGTATACGATAACATAATTGCTGCCATAAATTAAATATCGTTCAACGAATGAACGCTTATCAATTACAATACGCGCAACTGCTTTTTCTATTTACATATGCTGGCATTAGGAATGTATGTACGCGTATATAATATCATCATTGGCAGAGAGCGATTAGATAATGACCCAACCTGGGTATCCTATTAATGGATAAACTACAATATTATCACATTTTTTTGTTTAGCATCGCTTGTCTCATAATTCAGGTCAACCCAGACTCATCGAATGAATAGTATGCAAGTAGACTGGATGATTTTAAAAATAATTAAATGGTTGATAACTAAGATACGTGATTTAACTAACTTCGATAAATTTTTAGTAGATTATAAGCAAGGATACACAGCATTTAAATAAATCTGCAAAGTAGAACTTTACATATTACTTCGCACCTTTCACAAAAGTTTCTCTATAAAGAAGATAAAGTTGATCGACATACTTCGTCATAAAGGCAGCGTTGTGAAAGGTGAAAAATAATGCAAAATCAATGTGCAAGGTATTGTACTTTCCAAGCTTTTCTTATCTAGTTGACTTATTAACTTTAGTTGATCGTTATTTTTATAAATGAAAATCTTAAGAGGAAAAAAGTGGCCGAACTGATGAACGATAGTATATCGCATCATCAGTTTTTCACAAATGACATTCATCAATATATTGTACACAATCGGTAGATAGAAAACAAAGTCTGTTGTCGTCGCGCGATCAAACGAGATTAAGTATTTCGCTATATCGCACTAATTGCTTCAAATATAAGTTAAAAACGAAGCTTAAGAAGAAGAAGAAGTCTCCAACTGCAAGAAGAACTTTGTAACGGACTTGGATTTAGTGTTCCTATGTTCGGATGCTCATGAATCGAGGATTCACCTTGAACGATCGTGGAGTTTGAAGGTTTTGGTTCAACTCCCGCTCTCAAACTAACCAAATCAGAGAAAACAGGAGATCTCTCGACATCCAAGTTTCCTCGTTGAGAAGTTTCATCCCTTTGATCTGTCGTAACTTTACCTGTAAACTTGTTTAGTAATTGTATTTAACATACGTGCACCGAACTTTTAAAAATATGGTATTCAAATTAACCCTCGCGTGTTCATACGAGTTAACACTGATGATTTGTGTCAACGGCTGGTGTTCAATAGCCGGTGTCGATTTCCATTATAACCTTAAAACTTTCAATACGATTTACAGGAAATAAGGCGAATGAAATTCAATAAAATTTATGGATTATACTTGTAGTATAATTCTCTATTGATTGCTGATAATTTATTCATTTTTATCTACTCATTCCACAAATATATAAATTTTGAGACAGGACCTAATAATTATAACACAGTCGCTTGTGTAAATTTAACATTATGAAAATTGTTAAAATGATGACAAAATGAGTTAATCCTGGTCAAAAGTCGACACCAATCGCCTTTAACATCCTAGATTTTTAACATTGTGTAATGTGTATGCTAACTAAACGAGACAAGGCCCAATGCATTGTGACGCATGTGTAAACGCATATATAGTGCCTATAGTATAAAACGTTTTTTATTACACCATAACTATCCAAACCCACGTCTACACCCAAGAAAAAATTAATATAATTGCAGAGAAAATACTTATCATGAGCAAATAATAAAAAAAGGATGAGAACATCGAAAATTGCTTGGTACCAAAAATAATAAGTTAAAAAAAATATATACAGCACAGTTTAAATGTTCTGGATAATTGCAGTGATATTAAGAGTTTCGCATAAATGTTGATACAATTAAAAAAAAAAAAAAAACAATACGTCTCTGACAAAGTTATTTTATTTTTCGAGAAAATGGGCAGCAAACTATTAATTCTTAATTAGCGGGAGGAAATGTGCATCGTGGAATGTGGAAAAAAAATAGCTGTAGCTCCAGTCTCAACAACTACAGCTTAGAGAATAAAACTTCGATGGAATCGTGTTATCGACTTTTTAGGGCTGAGAAGACACGGAAAGGGAATCGTGGAAAATAATTAATTTTGAACGAAAATCACTCAATTTTCTTGCATAGCGGGTTTTCGATATAACCTGATTCTCGCCTACGCGCATTCGTACCTAACGCATAATTCTAAATGCGCAGTACACGTACCTAACGCATAATTTAAATGCGCACTACACGTGCTTATGTTACTCGAGGAATTTTTATACGTCGCCATATGCTCATGGAGAATAACTGCACTGAACACAAACAAGGATAATGCACGATATATTCAACCAACAAAATTTTGTTAACACAGTTGTAAGAGATGAAATTAAGATATAGTCGACAATTCATATAAATACAATGTAAGCAGGGCATATGCAGAGCTCAAAACTCATGAGATTATCCGTATCATTAACGGTTAAGCATAAAATTGCAATGTGGAGAAATGATACTAATGCAATCAATGCTCGTGGAATGCGGCGCATCATGGAGTCCGAACCTCGCGATCAGGATATTTGCGTTCACGCCAGACTTAAAGTCATTCGGTTTTTTTCTTTTTTAACCCTTTATAAGTCACAAGAATATCCCTACTCTTGGTATCTACCATAACAACGCGTTACCCCCACTTTGCTCGTCGTAGTAACATTCCGGGATGGTTTTGGACGACGTGACTTATAAAGGGTTAATCAGTTTTCTGGAATGTAAATATAAATTTTTTTTCTAAGCTTGCGCGACTTCAGGAACCGATGAGAGACTAAGTTATAGCCATTCGATAGACATCGTCTAATTATTATAATTAATCGCTGTTCCTCATGCTACCCACCGACACATTTGTTGGTATTTAATAAATGTGATTTAAAAACGAAAAACTAAAAGGTTCCATTATTGCAACGAGTTTCGTAACGCTGATCTCAAAATCAATGAGCACATTCAAGAAAAATGCGATTTGTGCAATTTATTTCTTATTAATATAACAAAAAGAACAGCAACACAGTTGAAAATATTTCTGGAACATATGGTTCGGCTAATAATTTTTTGCTGAATAATTAATACGCCATTCAGCAAATTTCAATTACCTACAAATTATATTTTAAGGGAAAAACAATTATATGCTTAAGCACTGACAATTTATTTAAAAAATTTTACCAAAATCTTTATCCCCAGAAAGAAACAAAATTTACTGGTTTGGCAAGAATTTTGATAAAGAAACTAATTCGTATCCTTAATGCAGAGACGACAAAACAAACTTGTTACAGAAGTAAAATTATTTGAAACGAGCCGATTTGCTAAGTCACAACAAAAAATACTTTGTTATTGTAATAAAATAGTTTATTAGTATATAAAATAGATCGTTACTACAACAAAATAGTTTCAATAGTACGGAAACATTTTAGTTACACAATTAAATTAAATTAATATCAGTTGTTTATATTTGTTATTCAATTCCTCGAACAACTACATCTGTAGTTTCTTCCCGTTGTGAATCGCCGCAGTAACAAAAAAAGTTTTGTCGTGATAACAGAACCAATTGTTCCAGTGTAGCAATTTTTTCTCTGCTGTCGCTACTCATTGTTTTGCTACGTTAACAATATCATTATCATCTGTAAAACATATTTTATCAATATTGAGATCACCATTGGTGTTCGTGCAAAAAATAAATTAAATGTACGAACACATCTTGGCCAATATTCGCGAGTACAATCAATCGTCAAAAATCTCTACTGTGTATTATCCAAATTATTCTTCAAACACATTTCAAAGATTCGTACGAGTCAAGCATATTATCAACGATAAATTATATTGCACGCTAAGCACGCAGTGCGTTAATTTTTAAGCATAAATTATTTATGTATTATTTAAATCGCGACCTGGGTACTCACGAGCACGCAAACGATATAAATTAACAAACGTACCGATGTGTTGAGCCCGGAGGCGATCCTCTGTTTCTTCTAAAGTTTCTCTAATCCGGTAACGCAGGTTTCAAATCAGGAAGGCCACTTGCGTGCCGTTAGTGACTACCGTGTCCTGCGCTAAGGACGCAAGCGCCGTACATCGACACAACTTTGCTACACGCTCGATGCTGCGCTATGCGTTTAGTAGCGCAGAGCGCGGAACTCTATAAGACACATACTATGAATATGTAGGACTCGTAGAGTTGGTAACACTTCGTAATATAAGCGACGAGTTTGATACGCGTCTGGTACTTACAGGTGTAAGTACCCCAGCTCATATACCGGGCTTACTAATAATACATACTCAGGGTCTGTATAGTTAGTTCTATGTAAAACGCGGCGGGTTAGTTGACCGCGTTATGTTGCTACCGCAGTATAGTTGCGCACATTATCGCAGACATTTAGTCCAAGTAGCTCGGTACAAGAGATTTCAATGTTCACGGCTCCCCTGTTATCCAGATAGCTATAAAACTTAACACAAATGTAACGAACACGTATGTTCGCGTATCGTGAGTACGTACGTTTTGTTTGACGCGGTTCAGCGACCACGGACATGCATAGTTGCGAAAGCGAGACCTCGACGTTAATAACTTAAACGATTGAGAGACTCTGTTGCATGAATTGTATTCGTGTAATGTCATATATTCGACTTGATCGAATTATCGTTACTGATATAGTAACGGACATTGAGTTACAAAGTATTGGGATGGTACATCATATTTTCTTGGAATGAAGTTTTAATGTAAGGTTATTTGTTATTCCACTGGACAAAAAAAAAACCACGAGACCACCGGCGAAAAATTTTAGGTGGGTTTCTCTAGATGGGAATAAAAATTATTTCATGATTATTCCCATAGGATGTCATCCTATAGAAAAACAAACCCTTGGGACTAGGGTATAATGAATTTAAAAGTGAGTTTTGTTCGTTATAACTAGGAGTCGACTCCTCAACGAGGAATCAACGAGAATTTAATCCAAACACCCGCTTTGCTTTATTCGTTACCGTAGCAACCGTTTTTCGCTTTTATTTCGTCCCTTTTGACCGTTATACTCTCCCCAGCTGACGTTTGTGACGCTGGGATGCACTGAGCAGGCATATGCCATGTTCTCTATTTCCAGCGGCTGATCGAGAGTGGTGATTTGTAGGAGAAATTAAGAATAGCGAAGGGCCTGGTTATGTTAAGTTAAGAAAAGCATCCTAAACCAGTAGCCACTTTGGCGATCACATTTAGACGATCCAAATGAATTTGGAAGAAAGAGAAGATGACCAATTAAAGAAAAGCAATTTCCATCTTTAATACTAATTATTAGTTGGCATTAAAAATCTAATAGTAGCTATCTATTCGCAATACTATTCACTGCTTTTTCTTGTTGTAAGGGTACTTTTGTTCTCCCTTTTTTAAATAACCGAGTTAGCTACGCTAACAAAATCCTCGTTACCGTAGCAAACATTATTTTCTCCGCTACATTAACCGCTTCCTACATCATATTTCAAAACGTCAAACCAACTTAGAAGAAGAAGAAGAAGAAGAGGAAGAAAACAGTTAAAGAGAAGCGATGTCCCTATTTAGTACTAAGTATTACTTACCAATATTAATAACTATTAGTAGTTATTACTATATATCGTCATAACTATTTTCTGCTTTTTTTTTGTAACGATAGTTTTGTTCTTCCTATTAATATTAAAAACAAAAAATGATCATTTAATTAGTTTCAAATAAAATTACAATTTTTTTCTAATTATATTAGTTATAATTGAAATATCAGTCGTAAAGTCCAACAATAAATTATTATAACAAAAATTTTATATTGTAATCCGAAAGTTTAAACTAACGATATGAAAAATTTAACGAAACGAGTAACAGAATATGGAAAGCAGTTTTAACGTAGGAGAAAACGAAGGATGAGTGGCGCCTTGTCATCGGTAGAGTACCCTTGGCGCCGACTGGCTCTCGCTTCTGCCTCGGAGGCGCTTTTACATTAGTGGACCTCATGGGAAGAAGCATTGGGATGGACCCAACCGGCGTTCGGGAGTTAATGTCACCATGGCTCGGGTCAGACCCTTTACCGTGGACAAGAGGGCAAAGTGAGTTGCGTAGCCCGGTCTGACTCGAGTTGTGGAGGGAGTGACAAGTGAGGAAGGGGCGAGAGGGGGGTAGGCAGGTATATAACCACCATAGATATATTATCGTAGCCTATAAGCAGTGTTCCTTTCTGGATATTATTTCTTGCGGGAAATAGAGATACTCGCACACCAGGTAGGAGGAAGAGAGCTTCGCCATCATGCCATAAAATGTTGCGCGTGGTTTATAATTGTGACTAAATTCAAAAGGGATAAAGATAAAGAGAGATAACTTGGGCCAATGACCGAATTTACGGTGAAGAGCATGTAGTATTTTTATATACGAATCTCGATATAATCTATTTCCATTGATACAAAGCGTCTTTTTTAAAGAAACACAGTTGCGCAAACAACAGCCTAAGAAAATTCTGATTAGAAACAACGCTCGGAGAGATTAACTTATATTTTTGTGTATCCAAGAAATTAATAAATAAATAATTGGAATTAACAATGGATAGAGGTAAGGGACTGTGAAAGATATATGGCTAGTCTCAAAGCTAATACGTTTTAGTGGTATGTATGCCAGAGTTAAAGTTATACCAGCCGAGAGGACATTGGACGGTTTATTGATACGTCGAGACACGATGAGGGGATGAGGGAAGGCGCCGGGAGTAAAACGCGCGCGGTTCTCTTGCGTAGCGGTCCTCGATTGTAGACACTAATGGAGGTGCTTTCCTTTTTCTTTATGCTTTTTTTTCTTCTTCTTGTATCTTAGTCTACCTCGCCGACGAACGACTGTTCTGGTCACACTGTGGTCATTCGCGGATCCAGCACACTCCGATGGGACGGTATCCTCATCGCAACAAGATTCCATTAAAAAAAAAATGTTCTCTCGGCCAAAGACTCAAGCGATCGAATTGAAATTAGATGGCTTTCGATCAATCATCGCGAGGCTCGATATGGTAATCATTTTTACCATGGTCTAGTGAATATTCATTTGTTAATATTGATGGACTTTTAGTTATTCTATTGCGACTCGCCAGTTTTACATGGAAAAAGCTATTTCCGATATCTTGTTGCAATTATTACAGAGCTATGAATTATAGTTCGATGCCGTAACGCTGTTCAAAATAGCATTGTCATTTTTAATAGTTTGTATGGTAAACATCAAGATATTATAATGAGATAATCAATATTACGAAATATTTCCATTGGAGAACGAGTGATAACTGTAATCGTAAAAATACTTTTAGACAATTAAAATTTTACAGGAACACGTTGCGTTATTAGCTACGAATCATACTATAGTCAGTGCTGTCGTGATAATGACATTTTTTATCATGTAGCTGGGTAATATGGCTTACTCGTAAATATATTTGTAAATATTATATTGTAATACAGTAATAAAAGCTCGTGCAGGTTAGTTCTTTACAAATTATTCGTGGGGTATCGTTACATCATACGAGGGAACCTATAACCGATGAAATTGATAAAAATCTTCATTCTTCTCTCTTCCTTTTCGTTAAGGTCACCTTAAATTGATTAGAAAAAGGATTTTTAATAGTTTCTAAGTTTACTTATGCGCAAAATTAGTTTTGCAAGGATTGATTAGCGCAAAATAGTACGTAAGACCAACGACTTGGTTCCTTCAGCCCACATTTTTTTCCAATAACTAACCGATCGGTTCTTCTTACCAGTAAACTTTTCACAAAAGCAAACGACGCCATTGTTCGATGCGACACAATTCCAGAGCGCTCGAACGAACGAACGTGGAACTATCGTCGAATTGATTAAATATATAATGAATAAAAGAAGAAATATTATAATTAGATGAATATCAATTATCGAAACGTCGCGCCAAATACCTGGTGACCCTCGCTATTGTAAATACATAACCTAATTTCACATCTGATACCTCACCGAACCGAGTGGCTGCACCAACCAATCGATGATGAGCCGAGGTTGTAATCTCAGTTGGTAACCGTTGCTACCTGTATTCTACGAACGATATTCTAGTTTCTTTAACAAATTCGGTAGGTGGCGCTGTGCCAACTATTTCGCTTGGTCATCAAAAGCTATTTATTAGTTTTCACAACTAATTTTTTTCTTTCCATGCACTGAGCTACGCCAGGCCCCTTCCTACACTTAATCCGAATTGTTCTCATATTTTGAATATTCCACTACTTTACAAAATGTATATCCGAACGTTAGCATGTTCGGAGTATAGTAAAGTACACCTCTATACATTTCGAGTTCGAACCCTATAAGAAATTATGGGTCTTAGGAGAGATCGAGCTGAGCCAGCTTTCTTCCGACGTGGAGACGCGACGACGACAACGACGACTGGGAAGACCGGCACAGGGCGAGCGGGACAGAGGATCGAGGCGCCATGGCGCCGACCGCGTAGAAGGGTTTCCTTGTAGGTCTCACACGCTCATCCTCCCGTCTCGAACTCACACGATCGCGCATCCGTGAACGTTCACGCTCACTACGATCCCGCTCTTCACGATTCTCACCTTATTCTCTCGTTTTTTCTTTTCTCCTTTTCTCGCCCCTCCTCGTTTTTATTTCAAACGAGAAACGATACTCCCGGGTGACACATTCACCGCACGAATTTTTGACGAGGATCACACGGCAACCTCAGCATCCACCATCTTTAACTATGTTGTTTTCTATATATAACTTTTATTCATTTCAATCATCATATGCGGATTTTGTTGAATTTACATTTTTTTTCGCACATTCGAATATTTTGGATGTTAAGGGGGAAGAGAAGGGGCTCAGACAGTTTAAAGGGAATTTTTAGTATTGAATAAACTCAATTACGGATAAGTGCAAAAGCCATTACAACATTTGTTATATTCATAGACTTGAACAAATATTTATTTCTTTATTTAAATCTCTCAGTCTTTGTTTGTTTGTATTTTTTTTTGGAATCGTTACAGGAGACTGATGAACCCATCGTTCGTTTTGTCGCCTCGGTCCATCCAACGATTTTTAAAAATTCACGATCCGAATTCTTCCATCTTCTTCTTTTGCTACTATCCTCTCCTTTGTCACATACCTTGTTTATACGTTCGTTGATGACCAACATGAAAGTCTCTAAAAGCCCGTTGCGGCGGTATTCGATTTACCGAGTGGATTCCCTTTGATTATTTTACCAATGAAATCCCAACTTGATCCCGGCCTATAAATTCTTACATGTCGCGTAAAAATAGAGTGTGGAACATGTATTGAATTTGAATTAACGCAAAATACCGTCTTTGATCATTTATAGCTACGTTAGTTTAAACGTTTGAAGCTTAAGGGGTCGGGGAGCATAGTTTTTCGTCAAAAAAAACGTGTTTTCGTTTTTTTCAATCGTAAATTTATTTTTCAATTCCCCACTATTTATCGTTAGCAACGGTGTTATATTCAAGTAAACAAAAAGTCAGATTTTGATATAAAGAAATTGTGAAAGACGTTTTGTTTGTTCAAAATAATTTTCTATTTTTTTTTAAATATAAAATAAATAAATTGGCGGAACTTCTTCCATCCTCAAACTTTGAAAATGGTACTTTGCATGAACAAATGATTGATTGTGTAATTATTGAACTTGTAGTTGAAAAAAGTGATTGAGGATATTATGTTAGATTATGGTAAAATCGAATTTATAACTTTGATAAATATTGCAAAATAAAATATAAAGAATTTGAATGTTTATTAAAAATTTAATTGCATTTCCAAAATAGAAATGGCGAGGTACAGAAAAAAAATTCAATTCAAGCTGATTCCAAGTAAATTTGTAGTTTTTTTTTTATTGTAACAAAAATTTCAGTAGTTAAGATATCGAATATTCACCGAATTTAGTCGAAAATACCATACGGGAGTTCTTGGAAGTGGCTGAGCACACACGAGAATGGCTCGTCACATCTTTCGTGAGTCATTCAACCTCGATTCCTGGACCTCACAGCTTTTTAATACCCGAGTTGAAGGTGCATAGAGGCGCGAACCGCCAAGGTAATCCGAAACCAAGATGCAAACATGAGATAAGCGAGTGTGGAGGCGCCGAAAGATCGTACCTTTTCGGAGAATTTTCGGCACGCGCCTAACCGCGCGTCTTTCTCCAGCACGCAGCATCTATAGAGATCTTAAGCTTCCACTACAACGACATTTACTTACAAAGCCAAGAGGGGCGGAGGGGGGGGGGGGGGGGGGGTTGAGTATATATTAAGTCTTTTTACACGGAAAGAAATGGGATTGTCGATATTACGTCAAGACAATAGTAATCTTTTTATAGTCATTTTTACATGAATCGTGGTCGTTATAACTGTAGTTAAATATTATATTAAAGATTACAAGCTAATGCAGTACTTGTGAATAAGTTGGAAGTAAATTTCACTATTTACCTAACTAACACAGGCCAAGGAATTAGAATAACACGTTAACTTGTCCGTATAACAATAACCAGTAGCGTATGTTACTATTTTAGGGTAGTACGAGACAAGAAATATCTACTGTACTTAGTAGTAAATTGTACGTATTAGATGAAATCGAATTTGCCATCAAATGTAGTAAATATGCGTTTCCAATGCTTCTGATCACACGCATTGTGAAGTATAGACCCGTCTCTCTCTCTCTCTCTCTCTCTCTCTCTCTCTCTCTCTCTCTCTCTCTCTCTCTCTCTCTCTCTCTCTCTCTCTCTCTCTCTCATGTATTTTGAATTTAATTATTGATCAAGTTAAATGAAATATCAATATTACATTTCATTTTAATTGATCAAGATTACATCTCATACAACTATTATGCTATTTAGATGTAATCAATTCAACGGTAGTCGAATGGCGTAGCCGGTAGTGTGAGCGTGTTAGGTAGTTAGCTAGTTAGGTAGGACATAGGTTCAAATTCCGGTAGAAGCAAAACATTTTTTTCGGTGAAAATTGCTACCCAACGATAGCCGATGACAAAATATATCTAAAACACTAATTCCCGAGTCGGAAAAATATGTATTTGGTTTACTTTTAATGCCACCAATATATAATATATTCTGCATGTACAACAAATGGTTATTCCCGTATTAATCTGTGTAGCAAACGAATTATGGTAAAAATTAGCAGTGTAGGATAGTAGCGGTAATTAGGCTTCGAAAGTTATACGTAGCAATGGTTTTGTATTTATTTTATTCCTTACGCTAGTTATAGTTACAATAGTGATTTTATTATTTACTGTTCACTACTCACTGTCCATATAATTTCCATTGGTTGTAGTCTAATTAACTACAATTGTTGTTCCTGATAGAATTTGCTTCTTTCCGTGTAGAGTATTGCAATGAAACGCAATTCCCAAAACCATTAATAAATTATTATTGTTGTTATTATTATTATTTTACTCGATTGGGAAAACAATTGCAATACGAGTACGTTACAGAAATAAATCAAGGAATAGATCATGTGCCTGTTGAATGTAATGTGCTGTACAGATGGTTTTATAGAAAACAGTGACCAACGGAATCTCCCGCTGTGATATGACTTCTTTTTTCACACCTTCGGACGTTCGTATTAGATATGGTCTCGCGAAGGTCTTGGATATACACACGTTGATCGATACCTCTCGAATAAATCGATTCAAAGTGTCGTAAATCATGACGAAAGGTAAGCAGTGATAGCCAGAATATCTTACTCGCATAAATCAAGATTCGTTTATTTAGGTCAATCGAGACGAAGCGGTGAAGTGGTAATCGCGCAAACTCCCGATGTCAGAATTATTATTTTACTTTGGAATTACGATGAACACAACTTTATTTTCCTTGAACACGAGTATAGATATCTCTTCCTCCCTCTCTCTCACTTGCTGTTTTTTTTTTTTTTTTTATAGAATGCCATTATTGATCTATTGCTGTTTTATATAGCAGTTGCGTATATAAAATCCGCACGCAATAACGAAGATTTATCATCTCGTGACTTGCAGTGATTACAATAATTTATGGCGACAATTTAAAGTGATGCAATATAACTGAAAAAGTAGGGAGGGTAAGCGAGAATAAAGCTATCGGAGAACCTGCAATAAAATTACATTCATCTCGAAAGTTAAACTAACGCCCGTCTTGGTTTTTTTCTTCGGTAAATCGATTCTTTGAGGTTTGCAAGTACGCGAGTATCCCTGATCGTATCTACGATTTCTGTGCTCTCGATAGAAACAACGCTATCGATCTCAGTCTCGTGAAATGATTTTAATCTTGATCGCAAGGTATGAATAAATCTTTTTCTATACCCCACGTGGTGAACTGACATTGCAGTTTACCGTCTCTCTTTTACTTTAAAAATATTCACTCATACAGATATATCGCATACTTAAATATCTATTTTATCACGATTTACGTCAGTGAACAATACCAACCCGTGAAAAAATATAACATTTGGAGCAGGCGTGATACAAGATCCGCGGAAAATGAGTATTGAAAATTGAAACAAGGTAGATGCAACTTAGATTGAAAAGTTATACGCTTATAGTACATGATTTTTGTACATCGTAAATGACTTGTTGTTTTTATGTGCATTATACGTTCTGTTGATATGGAACTCAGCTAGTTTGTAAACAAAAATTATGCTGTACTTTGTACAATTTATTCAAAGTTATTAACGGTTTGCTGTTGTTTTTGCAAATTGCGCTCACAAACTTTGAACTTTTTATTTGTGAAACTTCAAAAGTCACAAAGTTTTACTTTGTAACTTTGAACACAAATTTTTAAGTAAAATGTCAGAGAAATTGACTCACGACATGAGAATGAAACGATTTTCTCTTTCAGTTTATGTTCGATTTGAATAAATAAAAAAAACTAACGAATCGATAGAAATACTCATGTTGAAATTTGAAAATGATTGACGGTTCGGTCTTTGAGATTCGTCGGACAAGATAATAAGTTTCTTCATCTCTTTCTAGATTTCTAGATCAAATACGCGGCCGATGCTTCTTTCTCGCACACTGACCAACGCGTTCAACGCAAGTTCTCTCTCGTCACCCTTCCACAGCTTTGACACAAATATCCTTAAGGCGATGTACTACATGTCGTCGCTCTCTCGGATCGTCATGCATGAGAGAGAGATAGCAGAATTTTCTGATAGCAAAAATTTCCGCCAGGAATGATTATTCAGATAAAAAATGAGAACAGTAAACCGTAGAATGGTAAGACGCAATTCACTGATCTCCTCTTTTATTCAAAAGATCAATCGTGAGAGAAAAATGTACATTAGAGTTTATGTTACCGAACGAGGGGTATCACATCATCTTAAGGCAACACATCCTATCCCGTTACCATCCCAGTTGATATCAAAAACTTTTTACCTATTTTTTCAAGGGTGCAGATTGTTTATGGACAAAAGTAAATTAATTTAATGTTCGTAACGAATAGACGAAGAGATAGTTAATTTGCTTTTATCGAGAAACCCTTGACACCCTTAAAAAATCACGTAAACAGTTTTAAATATCGTTTGTCGTGTGTCAAATAACGTTAAGGTGATGTGAATCACATTCCTCCTCACCCGTTCCGGGCCCAGTCAGTAACAGAAACTGTTTGTCTATTTTTTTAAGGGTACAAGTTGTTTATGAACAAAAGCAACTTTATTTTCATGATCACAACGAATGGATGAAGAAATATTTAAATTGTTTTTATCGAGAAACCCCTGGCACCCTTGAAAAAATAAGTAAACAGTTTTAAATATCGTTTGTCGTGTGTCAAATAACGTTAAGGTGATGTGAATCACATTCCTCCTCACCCGTTCCGGGCCCAGTCAGTACCAAAAACTGTTTCTCTATTTTTGTAAGGGTACAAGTTGTTTATGAACAAAAGCAAATTACTTTCATGATCACAACGAATGGATGAAGAGATATTAAAATTATTTTTATCGAGAAACCCCTGGTACCCTTGAAAAAGTAGGTAAACTGATTTAAATATCGATTGTCGTGTGTCAATAACGTTAAGGTGATGTGAAACACACTCCTCGTCTATTCCGGGCCTAGTCGGTATCAGAAACTGTTTATCTATTATTTTAAGGGTACAGGTTATTTATGGACGAAATCAAATTAGCTTAATGTTCGTGACGAATGGGCGAAGAGATAGTTAATTTGCTTTTATTCAGAAACTCCCAATACTAAAAAATAGATGAAAAGTTGATACCGGTTGAGGCATGTCCCATAACCTTAAGGTATTACCTTCGTGCTTCAGCGGCGTTGATAGAAACGGTGATGTTGGGGAGGGAGGGTCACTCGCGTGCTACCTTTTCTATTGAACTCACGATTTAGAAAACTTGTTGTTGAATTCTTAAATATAGTTCCGATTGAAAAAAGAAAAATGCGTCGTTTGTGTGTGTTCGCTGTACGAGATACAACTTCAATTGTAATTATTTCAATTTGGAAACGGTAAATATTGTTTAAAATGCACAGACATTCGGATAATTCGTTGAACGGTTCAATTATATGTACTCGAAGGTTTAATAAATTATTAAACCTTAAATGCTTATAAGAAGGTAGTTAAGGTAAACCTTAAGGAATAATTTATGCGAAGATCGATAAATCGCAAGCAACGTTGGATATCTTTTTGAGAAATCTTATTGTCGTTGATATTGTTGCAGCATTACCGTAATATTGATGAAAATATGATGAATCGATTAATCTAACTTCATTTATTTTGACTTTTACTATTTAAAAACTAGTTTATCTAGAGTCAATAACATTTCTCATACATTTTTCAAGTACTTGAATATCCATCCTACACTTTTTTTCATGGAGGATTGCACTGCAAGCCTCGAACGTATATTCCCTCAATACAGACAAGCACATTCTGTCAAGTGGTTACAACTCCATTCGCTGGTAAGTTGCGTTGCCGGAATCAATCCAACTGACACCCGGTTTGCCTACTTACGCCTACATTACATGGTTACAAATGGTTGACCGAGCTCGTGAACATATTACGGGACACGTCCCTTAAACCGCCAAAGACGGACAGTCGGCTCTCGTCTCGTGACGCGTGTTCCCAAAGTTCGAGAAACGCGAGACGACGCCAACAGGAGAAACGAAAAAGACGTAGAAGTGTATCTTGCCGATCTCACGACTCTCGCATGGACATTGGAATGCATCGGATCGGGATGCTGGAGCGTGCAGTTCCGTGTGCGTTACTTCAATCCGTTCAGGACTCTCGCGACCCGTTGCATTAACATTTACATTCGTGTATAGGGAATCCCATGTCATTCGGCCTGACATTTAAGTCGACATTTTTAAAAAATTTCGATTATTCCTGAAACGGTCGAATCAAAGGAAGTGAAATAAGTTTCAAATTTTTTAAATTTCAATTAATTCTCCAAATCAGAATTTTCACAAAATTATTTAAACAGCAAACCCAATTTGAGCTGCGTAACTCACCTGCAATTGGAAAATATTTACAAGCAAGAAAAACATGCATATCGCACTAATTATTCATTGAAAAATTGTTTTTCTATTATCAACGAAAAGTTAAATTGCATTTTTTTTACAAATAAAATTTGGTTTGGAAAACCCTATGTACACTCTGTATACTTGGGAGCAGAGTGATGTCAGCATAAACGCATAAGATAAAGTGTCGACTCGAATCGAGTAGTGCACTGCCGCATTTTGCTGCATTCGAGTATCGCCTACGATACACGATTATTGCAATCGGTGGGCGCCCGGGAGCGCGCGCGCGCGCGCGTTTCCGCGCTTTACGGGCGCACGCGGTTTCAACGGCGAATCGTGGTAATAATTAACGAAATAATTATATCGTTGGGTTGCATGCGCAAGTGAGCTTTTGCTGGATCGTTGCGAGGTATCGTCTACGGTTAAAGCGTCTGCGCACACTGGCCAAGATTAATGTTCTCTGTTCGTTCGAGATCGGTTCTTCGTACGTCAGACGTGCGACACCGTTCCTAGTACAATATAGAAAAAAAAAACAGTCGAGTTCGGAGGTTTATATGGTTATATGTCTAGATAGCCAAAGTTATCTAGACATTGCATATTAACCAGGTTAATCTGTTGGAGTTAGGTGAAGTGGAATTAAAAAGAATTTAAAAAGAATTTTAATTAGAATTTACTCGCAGCGGTGTATACGGATAAAAATTATTTTACTGGATTACTAAAATCGTTGTTAGCGTAAATATTACGACTACTTAAAACAAATATAATTAAACCATCTTGTTACGATCACTAAAGTTTTTTGCGTATCGATTTCCTACCACGACAGATGAGTTTACAGTAACAAGATATTTTGTAAGAAATAGCTTTTTTGCTAGCTATTTTGTAACAAATAGCTTGTTATAGTAACAAGCGAATTGTTATAGTATTGCTATAACAAAACATTATAGTTCCGCAATTAAATACATTAATATATTTTTTTGTCAATCCTTTATTTCGCTTTCTCCAGCAGCAACCGTAGTTTTTTTCTCATAGTGATCTATGCGCGCTGCATCAAAAGTTTTGTAGTCATTTTTTTTTTCTGTCTGTAATTATAATTTTTGCTGCAGAAACAATGTCATTATCATTAAATACACATTTTGTTAGAGTAACAAATTCATTATTATAAGTGTATTATAAATAAAAATGTTTTGGAAAAAATTGTTTCGATGAAAGAGCTTTTCTTTTTGCTATTGGTAGCAACTGGAAAATTATTTTAAAATAAAAAAAAACTAATTAACTAATGTAAGAATCTTACCTTGACGTATTTTAAATTATTTATATTTTTTAAATGTGTTACTTCGCTGAGTTGATTGTGAAAATACATTGATATGAAATTTTGTCATTCATTTTGCAAAGCTTTCACGTTATTATATATTCTTATCTTCCTATTTCTGGTAATTTGCTTGCGTAGAAGTCTCCTGATATTTTTTCAATGAACTATAGGCTCGCGTGACCCATCGAAAAATATAAGGTGCGTGTAATTCGTTGCTCGCGATGGCAGGTTCGTTGATGGTGTACGAAACCGTGAAGGAGCGGCCTGCGCGATCTGACTTCCGGTTAACATGCACGTAGCAAACGCAATAACACGACATTCCAATATAACGAAACGTCGTCGATGTGCGATAGCTCAAGTCAGGTCTCGACGCCACTGTCAGTGTCTTGCTTGCATCTGCCAGTCGGTTACACGTATATATTCGGAACCCCATGCACCCCGAGTTCTGAAACGACATCGACAGATACGAAAGTCTTGACCAAAGTGAAAAAAAAAAAAGAATTAACAAATAAATAAGAGCCTGAGCTTTCTTATCTTTACAAGATATCTAAATATCTATCCTCTGTCTGCGTGAGGCCGGCTGCGGGTCATCCGAAAAATTCGACTTCCCTGGATGTCCCCTGCATTGTCACAGTGTTCTATATTTGGGATAAGAAACGATGGTGTCGAGAGCCGATATTATACATTTATATTTTTATTAAATTCAATATGACAACGCAGACATTATAACGAAGACTACGCTCAAAAACAAAGATATTTTATTAATCAATTAATATATCTCGAACGACGGTATATTGCTAATGGGTTTGGCTGTAGCATACGATATAACGCTATCAGGATGTTTCTAATAGCGTTTGAGTAGATCCCTAATTAACGTATGCTATTTAGCATAGCGAGTACTATAGCCCGGCATTACCCAGTAGCACACAATTGACTAAGTTAACTATTATTTAATAACTAAGCACAATTGCGCGCTACTGGGTAATACAGGATAGTCAAGTGCTCGACTAGCTTGAATCCAAAAGCAAGAGTTTCCAATTTCAACGTTAAGTTTCTGTGTATACAGCGAATGTACATAAGACCAAACCTACACTACTTACAGGACATCGTCGCGTGACGACACCTTTACGCAACGGTTCGAAATATATCATTTTTTAGCAGGTGAAACTCTGGCATAACTTGGAATAAATTTATTGCAATGCTTCTGTCTGTAGAAGAAGGAACCGAGAAATGGTAATGCAAAGTTTTACGAAAGTCGATAAAACATTCTTCGTATACGTTCGATTATACGTGTTCTTATTATTTTAATGAAAATCTCTTTTTATTATCAACTCAACGATTAACAATAAGTTCTATTTGACAATGAGCGATGACCTATCAAACGATATCTAAGTTAACTTTGTCAGTTTGCAAATTAAATGTTACAAATTCTCAAGAAACAAATTTTTTTTTTCATTTGCACGTTGAACGAACAAAATGGAAGATTTTTAATTTTCCCCTCAATATTTTCATTCGCTGTGGATTGAATAGTTATACTCTGGGGCCATATTTTGTACCGCCATCTTTTATCCATTCCCCTTGGTTCTATTGTGTTCCTGACCGCACGGTGAAACCTGTTATTATATTTCGTGCCCGTACACCCCACCCCATGCCCCGGCTCTCGTGATGTATACCGAGAGACTGTTCCCTCCCTCTCCTGTTTCTCGCACCCTTCAACGCTTTACGAGAGGCCGTAAGCTATGGTGAGCACTTTTTATATTACACCGAAAGAATAGTTTTCGGACAGGACCAACTGAATTCACCTTGGGCCAATCAAATGTGTACTTCGAGCCAACTGTATTCCAGTTGAGTTAATTTTATGTCGCTGGGCACTTGCCTCGCTGGGAGATCGATGATCCTTCCGCAAAATTTGAGTGAGAGGGAGATGCCACATACGATCGGCACGCTAATGTAGACTAAAAAGCGCGGGATCGCCATGTCTGGAAACTTAAACAAGGTATCAACGAGGTTAGATCCAGCAACACTCACGATATTCAGTTTGTTCAATCGCATGATACGGTTGACTCAAGTTTACCGCTGGTTCCGTCGTATTTAAACTCACTTTGAGGTTAAGCCAACTACGTAAAGCTAGCTTAACTGCATTCAGTTGTCTCAAAGTAACTTCCTTGGTGTCAAATTGAGAAGTTTTTTTCTCGTAGACATTAGGCCGTGTAGATATCTTTTGTATCAACTCGGGGTACAAGAAAAGCGCATCTCTTAATTTTGTAAAGTATTATTAGTAATTATTTGTTATTAAGACAGTCGTGAACTTTGGTAAATAATTAATCGTTTAATTTGTAAGACAACGTTAAGTAGAATTAAAATAACTTAGATAAAATTTAATTTTGCAAAAATAGAATAAGCACGCAATGTTTTTATTGGGATAATGGCTGAAATAAAAATATTGGCGTTTCAGTGATAAGAAAATATTCGACCTCATCGATGGTGCGCCACTTGAAAATCGAGTAGCTCGAGTAGTCGGAGAATCGTCCGGCAATAGGCGTAATTATAATATAAAACTTGCCGCGCCTTGTAGACCGGTGTGTCTCTTCCTCTTCGATTCCTTTCCCTGTCCACTTCCCTCGGGAACAACGTCGCGGCTCGCCGCCACGCCGTGACTCTCAAATGAACCATTTTATAAATTGTTAATGCCCTTCGATTGATTTTTGTCGAGAGCAAACTCAAACGAACTAAATAAAACCTTTGAAAGTTATAACTTACAAATAATAATTTAATAATTTTTATTAAGATTAATTTATACTCGGTTCTATAACCAACAGGTGCAACAATGTTTGAGTTGAGGACCCCTGATGAACGTTTGCATCGAAAGACCTCGCATCCTTATACACCGACACATCGACTGCTAGCTTGCGAACACGCAGCGTACGTATACCAATACATCTGCATATAGAGATGCATGTACATAGGCGGCTCGTCGAACCACCGCTGTGGCTGCATTAGCGTTAGCTCAAGTTAGTAACCGCGGCAAATAGTCATTTATTTTTCGGCTGACCGCTGTCGCGAATCTTGTTCGCTCGCTGGCTGAAATATTGTTGCATTCCGTATTATATGGATGCATGCCTACCGCTCTGCTGTGCTACGTGGATATATTCCGCAATCTCTTTGCCTTCTTCGTTCGAAGCCTCGAGAATCACGAGCGAAACCGAGTGAAAGAGAGTGCGAAGGTGAAAGAAAAACAAAGACCAATCGGAGACAGCAGGGTAAAAGAGACTTCGAAGTGGCAAGAAGAAAGAATGGACCTCGTAAAAAATTCGCTTAACGCCATCGAATTATTCCTCCAGCGATGTCTCACTTATACATTAACTCTATAATTTGCATTTCCGAACGGTTATTCGCCCTATTATTTCATCTCGTAAGTACGAAATTACTTTTTCTTATTAATAAAGAGCCGAGAGAGCTTCGTCAGCCGAACTCATTCATCTAACAATAAGTCCTACCGATTCGTTACCAAAATTTTTTAATTTATAATCGAAGAACCAACTCAACTGATACACAGTAAAATTAATCAAAGAATGCGCTATATACTCTCGTGTGACAATTGAGATAATATTTTGGCAGTCTAATGATTTTTCGCATATGTCGTCACATTGTGGAAATTTGTGATTTACAGTTAAACGCATTTGTCGATTAACAGAGTAACGATATCGATGCAGTATGGGAAAAATACTTGTTAGAATATATCGTATCTTAGATGTATGAGATGTAATCTCATTTAATTAAAATCAAATGTAATATTGATATTACGTTTAATTTGATCAATAATTTAATTCAACATCCACAAGAGGGAGAGGGAGAGAGAGAGAGAGAGAGGGAGTCGGCCCCGTGCTTGTGATCACACGTATTGAGACATCGGAAACGCATATTTACGACACTCGACGGTAAATTCGATTTTGTCCAATAGATACATTTTACTACTGAGTTTAGTAAATATTTGTTTTCCCTTATATACGATTCAATGTACAATAGCAATATATGCTACTGATTAATGTTATAAGGAGAAGTTGACGAGTTATTCCAACTCCTCAACATGTGCAAGTTGGATAAATAGTAAAATTTACTTTGAACTTATTCGCAAGCACTGTTTGCGAATAAGTAAGTTTCCTTGTAAGTTTTGAAGCAAATCTTTAGCTACAGCATCAACGTTATATATTACAACAACAAATATTATTTCAGATATAAATTGCAGTTAGAACGAATACAATTCATGTGAAAATGTCTGCAAAAAGATTAATATTGTCTTGTTGTAATATCGACAGCCCTATTTCTTTCCGTGTGTACGATCACCAGCATTGGAAACGCACATTTACTACACTCGATGGCAAATTCGATTTCGTCCAACAAGTACATTTTACTACCAAGTGAATATTTCGTGTCCCATATATACGATTCAATGTACTGCCCTCCAATAGCAATGTGACCCTACTTGTTACTGTCATAAAGACAAGTTAACGAGTTATTCCAACTCCTCAAGCTGTGCAAGTTAGGTAAATAGTAAAATTTACTTCGATCTTATTTACAAGTGCCGCATTAGCTTGTGAGTTTTAATATAAATATTTGAGTACAGCATCAACGTTATACATTACAACAGCGAGTGTTGTTTCAGATATAAGTTGCAGTTATAACAACCACGATTCATTGAAAAATGACTGCAAAAAGATTACTATTGTTTGTTGCAATATCGACAAGCGCATTTCTTTCGGTGCAGAGTATTTAAAAAGTCCCAAAACGTCGAGAAATTATATTTAGAAAAAATGTCCGTGCGTGCGTGTGATATATCTCGAGAATAGATTATTCGATCATATTAAAATTTTGCACACGGGTCGAGTCACAATCACCATCAGTTTGCTGTAATTTTCGCTCAAATCGCTAACGTGTCTCTCGTTTTAAGGTTGTTTGAATTTTTCAAAAAAGAAGGTACGCCTACTAGCTTTCGTAAATTTTTAGCAATCGAGTTAAGACTTTCTACAAGAATCGGCCAAGGGACAAGGTTGTTCGATATTTAGTTTAACAAGAATCGATCGAGGCATTCAAATGTTATAAAATCATGAATTTTTGTCATTTTTTGAAAAAAAAAAAACAATATCTTTGCTTTAACTGTTGTACATTTTCATTTATCAAACTGAAACTTAACATAAAAATTGACCAGGATACGAAGATACTTGGTGCGAATCGATTGAGGGATTTAAACTTTATGAAATTTGTTGTTTTATTCAAAATATTAATACCACTTCCTCTATAAGGAAGCCAGAATTGAGATAACAATTCCCCGTTGAGGAGAATCTGTGGGTTGCCGAGAATAACGAAGAAGCAATGCGAAAATTAACACGCCTTCTTTAAAAATTAAGTCTCCCAAATGTTTATCGACATACTCTCGGTGTTTAATAAGTTGGTATACTCGACTATTGCTCCTTAACCGTGATCATCGTTATCCCGAAATTCACTAATATTTCATTCATCAATAAAAATAAATCTTTATAGATCGATGCAATAGAAAAAATTTAGCTTTTATTTTGTCTATGCAATGACATAAATAATAGCTCGACGTAATTTAAACAGTGTTCGATATCAGTGATTTCTTTATTGAATCATTAACATTTCTCACAAGAAATAAATCGAAAATTAATAATCTTTGAAGACAAAAATCGTTTGTCTCTCTACGATTATCACGACATAATAAATTAGTCGTCAATCATTCAAATAAATAAACAACGAGAACGAAAATTAGAAGCAGTCGTATCGCGAAATTAGAGTAACTGGCATTGCTCGGTGACCGCAATTTCCTCATTCATCTATTTTACTTGCAGTACCACATGCGTCGTCTATCCCGAATGGCGTACGTATATCTTCCAGATGTAGTTTGATCTGTATGTATATCAGAAAATTATGCTATACAAATATAAGATTTACACGAAGAGATAAGACACACTGGAATACATCCGCGTTGGCGACTCGGTAGACGGAATGACCCAGCTAATCGCTTGCAGAGGACTGAAATTTTTTTTGACCGTGCACACCCTGATAACATCGCATAAGTATGCATGTCGCGTATATATAGTACAAAGTTATATTCCTATCGAAGCTGCCGCGTTGGACCGGTTCTTCTCATATACTGACGCGCTCGTTATGATCTGATTAATCCGAAATATTTCACTGCGAGTTGACTGCGGCAGTCGCGATGTGCGTGTCGTACGCCGATCCAGCAGTCGCGCCCGGTTGTCAGCTCCACCAGGAAGAAGAAGATAATAAGAAGAAAAATAATCAATAAATAAATAAAAATAATATAAGACCTTTCACGAGTTTTGTTCGTGTCTCTCATCGGCATAGAGACATATAGCAGAATCATTTGCGATACCACGCACATTTTCGATCTTCGGTCAAGTCCCGGTCAGGATCTATATCTGAGTAATCGCAACCGCGAGAACAGGATCAGACATCGGGAACAGAAACATATCGAGCAGGACTACTCCTGCTGGTTGCTCAAGGCGAGACAACCGGTCACGGGCCAGATTCCACAGGCTTGCTATAAATCCCAGGACTAACGGGTAGCAGTAGTAAGAAAAGGATCGCTCGGGGTACAACGGGTATTAATTTTCCATCGTATGTTTCCAATTAAGTTAGCGCGGTGAGTCTAAGATACATTTATATTTGTTTAATGTTTTTGTATCTATTTGTACAACTTCGATAAACGAATTTTTAACAATTTGTAATCATTACTACGTTGGTTCACAACTATTTTGCACGAATGGATTATGTGAAACGCAATTTAAGAGGGTTGAGTGAGTTGTAAAACACATTTTTATCAAAGTGAGTTTTATATTTTATTTGTAGTTTTATAAAGATGGAAAAAAAAATTTTATTCGTCAGACTTGTGACAATTGCGATTTAAAAAAAAATCTTTTTCAACGCAATTATGATTTCAAAATAATGACCATTATGAAACCAAAAATTCCGGTAGATTTTTAATGAAAGAAAATTGCAGATTTTTTTCTTCTTCAGTTTTACCTTATTTCTTGTATTACAATTGTTGTTATCTTTTGAACTAAATGTTTAATAATTTGAAAACATCTTTTCATCGGTTCTCAGCAACAGCGTTGCTACACATTTAAAAAAAAAAAACTATAACAATTATTGAAATCGTTCGGGAGCTTCTTGAGATATCATATTCAACATTTAGAAAAATATAGATCATGAAAAAATGAGATTTAAATATTAAGGTAGTATTTATGCGTACAGAGACTGATAGTCGAGACTGAAGCCTTTTAATCGATTTCCGGTTCATATAATTCTTCTTTCCTTCATGAAACGGCTCATCTTGAGTAACTTTCTTTTAGTTTTAGCTTCCTTAAAAGTAAAAATAGCTCAATCATCTGCAATTGACGGTTCGAACGAACATACCTCTCTATCCCTATATTGTCTTTCATCTGGTTTATTTTAATGGAATTTCTAATTCTACATTGGCTTAAAACTTGTAAAAAATACAAAAACAATGAAAAATTATTTGTTTTCGAAATTTTACAACCAACCAATCCTCGTAATAGGACAAGCATTACACTCTAAGAGTGATATACTCAAGCATAGAACACATTAATCTTAAAACTAACTCGAAATTCAACGACCAGCCAACCCTCTTAATAGGACAAGCATTATAATACTCTACGAGTAATAATCTTAAGGATAACCCATAAATCTTGAAAGTGACTTGATGGGTGAACATTGAATAATCATTATTGACAATTGTAATTCAAGGTCCAGTAGCGAGAATAATTTTTGTATGGATTCGTTAAATATTAAATAAGAAGATGTAAAAAGATAATAGAATCGCTCCGTGTAAATTATATTAAAACATGATACAACGAAAGAATTATAAAGATTTATTTAACTAAAATAAAAATGATACTCCGAAGGAAGTATGAAAAGTTTCATTAATTTTGTTGTCGCGTCAACCTCACAGAGAGAGAAAAAAAAACAGTGAGTCGCCAGAACTAACCTTAGCGCCATAAAACTAATAAAATTTCATCGAATAAATAAGATTGGTTCGCCCAATTAATATTAAGTTTCAGAGCGATAAAGTTTTTGTTTTAACAACTCGCTACTTATCTCCGTGAATTTAATTATTAATATAAATTATTGCTACAAGTTCCAATGCCAATTATTTGTGTGAGAAAAAAAATAAATGCAATTCAAGTGAGGTGCTAAACGATATTATCACTCGATCTAATATCACATACATAATTAAATTTTTATAAAAAACCATTGGAGATTATACGTGCGAGTGAATATTTCGCGTATTCTCACGATGCAATTCATAACTCATCGAGCGGCTTCCTCACGGTGAAAGCTTTTCGTTCGAATATAATATATATATATATATATATATATATATATATATATATATATATATATATATATGCGTACATCGGTAATATAGCTCTGACGCGGATGCTCGATCTTCGCGCGGGCCGAAGAACCGGTCGCATCGCGGACCAGATCCACCGTGCTTTACCATAAATCAATCCGCCCGTACATGCGCTACATGTAACGGGTTTAAGGAGTGCGTTATATAGTACACCCGATCTCGCTACCGGGTTCCTGGTTAATTTTCTGTTTGTTTTCTAATTGACTTTAAGACTCCGTTAATCCCAGCCTGAAAACTAGTATTATACATCGTGCTGTGTATGTATATATGTAAAGATCGTTATAGCACTCTCGTGGTTGTTGCACTATATCACAGTCTTCGGTTAAGAATAATATCCTTGATTTGCTCCAAGATCTTGAAACTCTTATCACAACTATCATGAGTAATATTAAGTAAATAAATACGTCAAATATATTCGCATGTATATCGAAACGCGTAATGCTCTTGATAGTTAAATGTTCGCTTATTTGATGCAGACTTAAAAGTTGAAGAAACTCTCGTACGCGTATAGTTGAACTCGACACTTGGCGACTATCTCGAGGAATAATGGAATCGATTTCGAGCGATTTTTCTGTTCCAGACGGAAAAGGGAGTCGAACGCGATCGACCCAGTCTCGATCCGAACAAACCGGTCGGGCACCGATCGTCGTTATATATATATAGTCTCAAAGATCTTCCACCATCAGCGCGCCGCAGCAGCAGTAACAGCAGCAGCGAACTTGGTACGCGTACAACGCGTAATTATAAATCGTGAATAACGGACACCTAAGCTCGATCTTTCTTCGTTTATTATTTGTCTTCTTCTTCTTCTTCTTCTTGTACTTGTTCTCGTTCTTTTTTTTATTCTATGGGTCTGCGAACAGGGATCGGTTGAAAATTTCACGCCGAGCACACGGTCCCGGTATTATTCTTCCTTTTATCATCCAATTAACGATAAGTCTCTATCGCGTTTATTCACCACGAGTCTCGAGCAATTACTGTTCCGTGTGGCATCCTCACCGGGTTCCGATCGCGTTACAGAATCTCATACGCAACGCCACGGAATATTCATCGTTGCCGACTGTGACGACCGCAACATTTTGCGCATCAGGATTAGCTTCGGAGACTATACGCGCCGAGTTAAGCGGAGTCGAATGTCCCATGATAGTAACATTGAAGTTTACAAGCTCGGTAAATTGATGCAAACGAGAAGTTTGAGCTGGAATGAGGAAAAAAATTGCGCGATAAATCGTTAAAGACCGGATCGTACGACTGAAAGAGATCCGATTCGGTGGGATTCTCTGTCTGACATTGGTCGTAAAATATTTCTTTTTTTTTCTTTTGGATTGAGTTTTAATAAAAAAAATTAGTGAATACTATAACAGGAATATTTTTATATCTTACAATGTCACCTGAAAGTACCAGCGTACAGCCAAGAAACACTTTCTTCACTGAATCGTGATAAGAAAATCTTTCGGCACAATTAGCACTTGATGTGTCAAAAAGAAATTGCATTATCGCGAAACAAGCGCGTCATATCGTTTCCGATGATTTTGTTAACGTTGAAACAAAAAATCAAAAATCTTTTCTATAATTGCGAGATCGATACCGATATTCGATTCTGGTTTATACCGATAAACCAGATATTCGATTCTGGTTTATACCGATAAACCAGAATCGAATTGGCCGAGTATTTGGCTCGTGATTTGTTTTTTTCTTGGTACGATCGTCTCTCGATTCTTGCGAGCTTGCGACGATAAGGAGGTTCGAGCTTTTTCCAGCACTCGCGGGCCACGGCCTCTTATCTCTCCTCGGATATTTATACTTCTAACGGATGGATTCGCTCGAGTGCCTTTGGAAATACTAGCTCACTGTATATATATACGCACATAGGTATACCAACTCTGTATTTATAAATTTAGATATACACGTATATATATACAAAGTGGTATGTGTTGATGTCTGCCTTCTCGTAGCTCCGACTCGCGTGTGCATTTTTACGTGTCCGTGTATACGAGCATCAACACCATCACGCGATTCGATCGCCCTCTCGTGTGCACTACGCGCTTCGGGCGTTCTACCGTTAATCCGCTTATGCAACACGCGGCATGCTCGCGGGTAACTTCGAAACGGGATGTGTCTGCAGCAGACAGCATCGGAGGGTATATCGTCGCCGAAGGATCTTGAAGACTTTTGGACGAGCAAAGATGTTGGAATCCTCTTTTAAGCCCTGACATCAGAATGCGGGAATGATGAGTTTTACCGTTAATTGTGACAACAAAATATAGTGCGAAAAATATGTTGTTAAATTATTCGAGTAATAGGAAACGAGTAAAGTAATAAGTGGAATTTAGAAACATTAACTCTTTCTATCTGCAATACCCTCCAACCCTCTCATATAAATTATATTTATTTATTTAATGTGGCAAAAGATGCTGTATACTGTAAAATATTTTGTGATTTTTTTTTATAGATATATACTTTGCTTGACGTATTTTCTTTCCACCTTGATGAAGATTTTGGAATGGGATATCGTTTCTATATTATCTCGAAGATGATTAGTGCAGTTGTTACGGTATCGTTAACAAAATATTTTCAAAATTTCAAACACAAGATTTAATAATATAATTCAATACGTCACAGAAAAAATTACTAACTTTTATGAAATATTTATGTTAATTCGAGTTAATTGAGCATTGGATATTTTTCGGAGTAAAACGTAATTTTTACTTTCAAAAACAGTTAAAGTTACGTAAATATAAAAATTATTGATACAGGAATAGGCTCTTTGTCAACAAGTTTATACTTTGTTACTTTTTTGTACAACGGAAGGATCAGTTTCTCGTTTTTATTTTTAAACCTTGAGTTCAAAGTCTTAAGAAATTGGAGAGAACACTGTATAAGGCGGCAGAATCAACCGTGATATTCGACGTTAAAAAATGTCTTTATACTAATTTTCATTAAAATTTGAGCTCTCGATCGATTCTCACTAACTTCTATATTAAATATTTTTTTATGCCAACCCATTTCTGTTTAAAATTTAACCCTGATTGCTGGACATTTGTTTAAGTTAAGCTGCGGAAAGGCATTTTTTGAAAAACTCAAGTTGTCACAAAATTTAGAGTTCTCCATTCTACCGGTTTACCAGTGAAATTAATATTTTACATGATCATAAAATAACGTGCATGAATGAACTTCGTAGCGTGCTTCACTCCTTCCCGCCCTCCCCTAATTCCGTTAAATCAGCCTGACAGTTAGAAATTTATTGTAGCTAGGGTGCGGACAAGCATTTTTGGAAAAATTCAAGTTATCACAAAATTTAGAGTTCTCCATTTTACCGGTTTACCAGTAAAATAAATATTTTACATGATCATGAAATAACGTGCATGTGTGAACTTCGTAGCATGCTTCACTCCTTTCCGCCCTCCCCTGATACCGTTAAATCAGCCTGATAGTTAGAAATTTATTGTAGCTAGGGTGCGGACAAGCATTTTTTGAAAAATTCAAGTTATCACAAAATTTAGAGTTCTCCATTTTACCGGTTTACCAGTAAAATAAATATTTTACATGATCATGAAATAACGTGCATGTGTGAACTTCGTAGCATGCTTCACTCCTTTCCGCCCTCCCCTGATACCGTTAAATCAGCCTGATAGTTAGAAATTTATT
This sequence comes from Cylloceria caligata, assembly GCA_963942595.1. NCBI lineage: Eukaryota > Metazoa > Arthropoda > Insecta > Hymenoptera > Ichneumonidae > Cylloceria > Cylloceria caligata. Next base: position 7,275,164 of record OZ012706.1, on the reverse strand, counting down.
GTAGCTAGGGTGCGGACAAGCATTTTTTGAAAAATTCAAGTTATCACAAAATTTAGAGTTCTCCATTCTACCGGTTTACCAGTAAAATAGATATTTTACATGATCATGAAATAACGTGCATGTATGAACTTCGTAGCGTGCTTCACTCCCTCCCGCCCTACCCTAATTCCGTTAAAATAACCTGATAGTTGGAAATTTATCGTAGCTAGGGTGCGGACAAGCATTTTTTTGAAATTTTTTAAATAGCGGTCATGTATCCTTGTCAGTGTACTTGACTCCTTACTCCTCTGATCCTGTCAAAACAATCTGACACCTTAAATTTTGATTGAGCCAGGGTGCGGATAGGCACTTCTTGAGTTCTCCATTTTACCAGTCTGCTAGTAAAATGAATATTTTACACGATGATGAAATAGCGTCCATGTCTGCACTTTACAGTATGCTTAACTCCTTTCCCCCTTGATCCTGTCTAATTTTTTAATCCCATTCAAAATACTTTTATGTATTCCATCTTAAAAAATCTAGTATCGTTCCAATAATAAAAAATTAATAAAAAATCTAAAACTACCTACATTTGTATCACAGAATAAACTATTAATGGATATTTCAAAATAATGCAATAAAAATAAGTTGAATTATTAGTGATTCTTTATCTCCGTGCATCGAAGGCTGTAAAGTAAAATAAACTGAAATGTAAATTTTTCAAAGTTCAATGCCTTATCTCGTTCAGGGTTGGAGGTATCGATATCTCGAAGCATTGATAATGAGTAATTCCTCAATTATTTCTCCATTACAATAGTCCGTACACAGCACCACGTGCGTAACGAATCATAAATAGAAAAGAATTTCTTCAACTGAATAAATTACTCCATGACTGTCGATAAACACGTCGCGTAATATTGATTGTCGTCGGTGCGTACGATCGTAAAAACGTTGTTTCGCTCATTGACAAGGGGACGAAGATTATCCGTCGCGAGCCGACGGGACAAATGCGGATCGGATCGAGAACTCAGAACTCGGATAAAGTACATGCTCCAGGGCTTTCTATACACGCGTTGTACTTTTTTTCTCGTATATTTCATACCTTAACGATAAAGTTCAACTGTCGAAGTTGCTGCCGCCAGCGCGCATCTGCATAGGATTGCGCATTGCATTGCTCACGATATCACAGGAATGCCAGGCTTATTCGCACTTTATCGTATCGTAATTCCTATCGGTCTGCTATAAACGCGATAAACAAGCGGATCGTGAAGCCTGGAAGTCCTTACCCCCCTCCTCACTCTTTTATGCTCTTTGTACTCTTGTTTTCAAGTTTTTATTATATACCGCTCGTGCTTGTACGTTTGTAGTTTAGGTTCATCTATGAGAGTTTAAATGATTAATAGAATCGATATATCGAAACAAGTACACAAGCAAATCAGAGTTTGCACCAGTAATAGGGTTAAGGCAAAACATAATTTTATCGTTATAAAGTTATCGTATAATGGACAATACGATTACAACGGTAATTTACATTTGGAAATCGTAAAGAGGACGAGAAGCACATCATAACGATAGAATATTAATAGATAATCTATGTGTTCTTGGTACATTCATTTAGCACGTAATATCTTAATCATTTTGGTTGGTTTAATGTTATTGCGAGATAGCTGAGGTAAAAGGTAAGAGTTTCCATCGCTCGTACTATCTTCCGCGTGTTGCCAACACTATTTGCACCTGCTGACATTTCGATGGTACATAGATATAGATATAATTGTACCGTAAGGTTTTAATATCTATGGAATTTTGTCATATATATGCGGAGATTATATAGCATAATGTGCTAAATTGTATGAGCTTGGTTAACGATTATCTTATAGCTGCAATATGTTTGCATTTAGAGATATTTTGTTGCATATATTGTATATAAGATATATCGATCGTTGAGATTTATCAAAAAGCATCTGCAGGTTAATCCTTGTACTCAATTCGTGATAAAAGTGCTTACAAAATGATGAAAGTAACTTCTCTAATCGTCTGCATTATATACTCTTGATTTGTCCGTACGTCAAACGCAATTTTTAACCTGATGCCTTCGTGTTTTGATTTACAAGTATTTTTAACGATAAGAATACGATTAATTCAAACAATATTTTGAATAATTGAAATATAGATCAAGCTCTTTTCGCATCTCTCTTGTATAAATTTATATCAACCGGAAGATTTTTGATAAGCAACTATAGAAATTATTAAGGTGATCGACCAGCAGTACCCGTTATCGGATAACATTTTTAATTTCAAATATGATATAAATTGAATGACAAACTTTGTTATTGTTAAATCCCAATACGTGCTTACCGATATTTTTTTTTATAACAAATCTCACAGCATAAATCCGAGAATTTAACAAGGAGATTAACACTTCGTAGCTTTGTCAACACTTGTAATGAGATAATTAACACCCTTTACGCTTTGATGACGCAGATAATAAACTTGCTACTTGTCATATTGCAAGGATTTCAATGCGATCATGAAAAAAGAATGACTCGCCGAATATTTCATACAGATATCTTGAATGAAATGTCAGGCATACAACCTAAATTGCAATACTAAACCAATAGCGCATATTCATTTATACATCGAAAGCAGTGTGCATGATACGTCCTTACATCGTGACAGTTGATCAAAAGCTGATAAAATGAGAAACTTTCATTCATCAATAAATAACCTAAATCTATATAACATAAGCTTAAACGATTTAATTAAAAAAAAATAATGTAAAAGGCCATAGATAAATAAATAAATTGGATAAACCGATATAACAGCTCTACTGATATTATTTATATTGTTCCAATGTTTACAATGTCTTTTGTACATCGAGAGAAAAAGTTTCATGGTATTAAAGAAATTTCATTAAAATGTTGTCCTACGTTACTTTTATTTACCGTCAATGAAAAAATATATTTATGTTAACACTATCTTTTACTTAATTGATTGCGAATTTTATTAAATTGCGGTGGCATTGAATGAATGAAAATTGTATCGAAGCTTATTAATCACGTTTATTTACTTCAATGAAACTTTTATTAGTTACTCAGAACCAATTGTTATTACGAAAAACGGTGTTTTATTCCTTTTTTTGGCTTAGAAATCGTGCGCATGATGCTTGTGACACACATACACACACGCACGCACACATACAAATACCATAATGGTATTTTCGCGTCAGAGGATAAATGCGTTTCGCATATCGCGACCTATTTTTTATATATGTCTACAAATAGGTCGTGAAACTAATCTATGATAACATTATAGGTTATGTTTTATTTTTGCATACTTGCCGTACTAACCAAGGAAAGATTCAAGGATCCGTTTAATGTTCATTTATTATTACGTACCTTCGAATGTACTAACGTATTCGCGGATACCAGTTTCCTTCAAAAACTTTTGCATTTTGGTAACAATCTAACAATCATCGTGTCGTCAGTTTTGCGCTTTTAGTAGAACACTATTAGAGAAAACAAATTACGTTTCCCGTCAATCGGCGGCGCGCATGATGTCGTCAAATAAATATCTCTTTGAAACGGTGATTTCAAATATATTATTCATTGGAATAAAATAAATCGTTACTTTAGCAATCAAATAAATATTTACTCGAAACCAATGAAATATCTGCATCGTAATTCAAATGCGTCTCACGTCATTGAAATCAAATAATTATTTTCATTGAATCTATAAATATTTAGTTGATTCAATGAAAAAAATGTTAACCTACCTATTTATTCGAATCAATGAAATCTTTTCTCTCGGTGTATCGATCCGTGTTAACGCGTTAGTCATTGTATCATGATCCTCCTGATGGACTTCCTCGATAGATTAACGTCAGCCCTTTTGCTGTACCACACGTTCCAGTTACACGTTCTAAAATTGGTACTACACCTCAAAAACAACAACAAAAACGCGATTGTGTGGTCAGTTGATACTGCGTTATATTGTGCATAGTACAAGAGATTCTTTGGAAAGAATTCAGTCGCTTTGATATTCTCAATAGCTTTTTCGGATCCTTCCTTGTCGTCTACAGGCGGTCGTTACAAAGGGCTCTCGGCTGAGTACAGAGATCTCGTCGGCTGTACTCTCCTCGGCCTATCGGTACGTCGGAAAGCTCGAGTGCAATTAGCGGCTCGTAATAATTTAGCTGACTTCAATTAATGCATCTTCGCAGTACGGCGGCACGGAATTCTTCCGCGCAAAGAGGTTCGCTCTCGACATACGCATCTACAAGTGTATGTATGTATATATGCACTGCCCGCATATATACTTCATTTATTTATTTATTTGTATATGCGTGCGTGCTCGCAACTACTGCTCCGATATATCTATAATATAGTGCAGTGCACTTTACCGTATACTTTCCTTCTCCAAACGGATATGTATACGTGCTACTGTAGTTAATACAGATGTATGCGGTACCGGATTCAGCATTCAGTATTCTGTACATAGTTAAACATTGCGTATATATACGCGAGTGTTAATGCACGCACACATAATTGCAACGTGACGGAGATAATTAACGCACATATTCGAACGTATATACGCTTCCGACGAACCTTAAAGGGGTGCGACTCCACTATTTGACTTGGTTACTTCGTTAGACACGATTCGAGTGATTTTTAATTAAATTTTTAATACATTTTTTATTCACCAGCGCACTCTACTCATCGTCCCTCGGTATTTTCTGATGAATTTATCGTGTCCTCTTCGCTATCGAAATACGCAGAAGGCATTTTCTGTGTTTTATACGTACAGCGGGGGAAAATAGTTTTGTGTATCGCAAAAGCCACGAGTATTTATTCATGTTCACGAGTGGAGGTTAGTTCGTGGAGTTCTTTACCAATGATTTTTTGTTTATCTTCATTTATAGAGAGAGCATTATGAAGAGCATGAGGATGAAATTTTTCATCGATATAACTAACGTATGCCATTAAATTTTTTGCATCTTCAGCGAAAGAGGCTTTAATGATATAATTGCTTTACTTGGTCCATTATAACGATATCGATGCATTATAATATAGAAGGTTATGTGCTGAGGTGTGTTCTGGAAGCGAAAGGAATTGAGAGATTGGTAGCAGGACTGATCTATAAGTCGATTAGTTTTCAAAGTGCACGATATTAATGTTTTGATTATCAATGGAAAATCCATAAAAAATCAATTATCAATTATAACATCGATCATTATGATAAATATATTTGCTAATATTTATTCGTGGAGGGTTACCAATTTATCGATTACAGCCATAAATTTAGCGAGCATTATGGCGAGCAAATGGGGGATAAAATTTTCATCGATATAACTAGCTTGTGCCATTAAAATTTGTGCAACTTCCGTGCGGGAGCCTTTCATCGTATAATTGTTTATATTATTGCTTACACCCGGGTTCATTATAACAACACCGTTGCACTTTAATTTATGGGGTAATTCGGTGCGTTGTGTTAGAAGTTAGCACAACTGAACTGGAAGTCGATCAATTTTTACAGCGCACTCGATTAATTTTTTTATTATCAATACCAATTCCATAAAAATGATATTATTAATTTCATTAACTTATTATTATTGACTTTATTAAAGGTGTATCTTCCCCTTGCTTGCCATAATGCTGGCTCCATATATGGCTATAATCGATATATCGGCGATCAACAACTCTGCGAACATATTTTAGCAAATTTGTTTTTCGTAATGGTCAATGTTTTTATTAATAATTTAATTTTTATCGAATTGGCATTGATAATAAAAAAATTAATAGAGTTCGCTGTGGAAATTGATCAACTTTTAACTCAGTTCAGATACCAGTGTTTGAATTCCTATTACTTTCAACACAACGAAGCACATAAATTGCATAAAGTTGTGCATAAAATGCTGGCTCTATCCATGTCTATAATCGATATATCGGTGATAAAGAAATCTACGAATAAATTTTAGCAAATTTGTTTGTCGTCATGGTGAATGTAAAAACATTAACTCTATAAAATGAAATTATTAATAAAATTCATAATTAATAATAATTAATAATATAAAAAATGAAATTAATCATTTCATTTTTATGGAATTAGCATCGATAATAAAAAAATTAATAAAGTTAATGTTTTTACATTCACCATCGCTACAAAGAAATTTGATAGAATTTGTTCGTAGATTTCTTTATCACCGATGTATCGATTATAGACATGGTTAGAGCCAGTATTTTATGGGCAATTTTATGCAATTTATGGACTGCGTTGTGTTGGATGTAATAAGAAATAAAACACTGGTAGTTGAACTGAGTTTAAAGTCGATAAATTTCCACAGCGCACACTATTTATTTTTTTTATTATCAATGCCAATTCGATAAAAATGAAATTATCAATAAAAACATTGACCATAACGAAAAACAAATTTGCTAAAATATGTTCGCAGACTTTTTGGTCACCGATATATCGATTATAGCCATGGAGCCAGCATTATGGCAAGCAAGGGTAAGATATACTTTTCATCGATATGACTATGATCCATATGATCCATTATAAGAACGCCGTTTACTGTAATTTATGGGGTTATTTGCTGCGTTGTGTTGGAAGCTAAAGAAATTAAAACATTGGTAGCACAACCGAGTGATCAATTTCCATAGCGCACTCTATTAATTTTTTTTTATTATCTATGACAATTCCATAAAAATGCTATTATCAATAAAAACATTGACCATAACGAAGAACGAATTTGCTAAAATTTCTTCGCAGACTTCTTGGTCACCGATATATCGATTATAGCCATGGAGCCATCATTATGGCAAGCAAGGGAAAGATATACTTTTCATCGATATGACTAGCATATGCCATAAAAATTGTTGCATCTTCCGCGGCTGAAGCATTTCATGACACAATGGTTTTACATAGTCCATTATAACGACACCGTTACACTGCAGTTTACGCGCTGCGTTGTGTTGAAAGTAATAGGAGCTGAAACATTATTACGTGAACTGAGTTAATAGTCAATCAATTTCATAGCGCACTCTATACATTTTTTTTATGAAGATCAAAGGCATTAAAATTATAAATCTCAATAAATCATTGTCCATAGAAAAAAAAAATTGAAACAAAAACACGGTCATGATAACAATAATTATACCAACGTTATATTTTTTCTGTCATCTTTCGTCAAAGAAAAAATTAATTGATAAAAAGTATAAGTTTGAACCAAGCGTTAAGTCGTAAAATAATTTAGAAATGTATTATTGCGAGTGTTTATGCGATACGAATTTGTTTTGTTGCATTTGATATTTCTATTTTAATATCGCGTGAGGATATTTGCTGTTTTTATTTCAATTTACAATTCTCTTTCACTTCTAAGGTATGCACGGTCTGCAGCTGTGTATATCGCGAGCTTAGTTGTCCTTCCAGTGCGAAGGTGGATTACTAATTAACAACTAAATGAACGCAATGTTTCGATGTGACGCTCGTATATGTCCGAGGTGTAATTTACACATATACGCATGCATGCGAAGACATTCTCGTTTACGTTCGCTTCGATCGATCGATCACCATCAACCGCATATAAGGCATACTACTACAATACTTGAGAATGACAGTTAATTAGCAGTTAATTAAGTGAGAAACGATAACAATGTTTCCTTGGCAATTACAACAGCTGTACAAAACTTCGATTTCCGTAATTTCCGGATAACTTTTTCCCATGTTATTATTTTTTTCCCGTTTCCACATTTCGAATTCGCCCATTTCTTGAACGAATATAGAGCAAAAAATATCTTTTATCCAAACATATTTATCCCTTTTTAAAAATGTCATAATCGCGCGCATCTCAATAAAATTACCGTTCACTGTATTGAGACACGAGCAGTTAATAAACCAACTAGATACATTTATGCATAATTGTTATTGTTAATTGACGCTGGTTTAATAATTTACATCAAATAAATTATTTTTTGCCAGCTGGGTCTATCCTCACCGAGTAAAATAGTATGAAGACAGGTTCTCGCGTTCGTGTTGCAGCAACACGAATGCGGAGAGACGATCGTTCTTTACATTCTCACGAGGGGCGTTATTACAGTATGTACATATTGGGGTATACAGTTAAATAATAATCGTTGATCGCGTTACCGCTCATACGCGTATCAGTCTAGCGGAATGGGTGTAAGGATTATTATAGTATCGTATGTATATAATTTCTTGCAGCGCACGAATAAGACAGAGCGAAGGTGTTTGCATTGGCCGAGTGCCTAGAGAACGTTCGCAGGCTAAATTAATTACCCATTCCACACGATATAACGGGACTTTAGCCGGTTGCAATTCTCGTTGGGCTGCGAGACACAAACATATTCCATGTATGTGTACATGGTATTCATACATCGATATACTTAACACGTATACCAACAATATGCATTCGTGTAGACTACACCAGCAACAATGTTAATACCTGTATTTACATACGTATATATGGAATATGTAGATACTTTGTATATAGAAAACCGGCAGCCTGTATGCTACGTATATAATCCAACCAGGTACCATTTTATAAGATTTTATTGGAGATTTACAGTTGCAATCGGGATGTTGGTTTAGCGAGGATAATCGACCGCAAGCCTGACGTACGATCCTGTTAATGTACTGTTAAAGGGCGGGTTCTACGGTAGTTCTGCAACCCTCAACTTTATTTAGTTTTATGCAATTGGCTCGTACCTAGGTAGACATAGTAGTAAATATACGTGTTGTCCGTATCCAATAATCTTATAACGCTACAATTTGTCACGTTTGAAATATATTTTGCTACTGTGCACGTTGTATAAATTTAATTCTAAAATATTCCATTCGATAATGAAAACAGTGATTCATTTGTCGCAACAAGTTAATTCTCGGTTTAATGGGATCTAAATGGAATACAATATATGAATTTTGCAGTAGTTGGTTCGAAGAGGGAATTTATATACGTTTTAATTAATATTTATGTTGTTTGTACAGTAGAAACTTGATTGTGGATGTAGCTACGGAGTTGCGCACGCAGCTCTGTTGTTGAATTCGAGGTAGCCAGTTACCAATCGGAGTGGCGAATCCGTTCTGCATAGCTGGCTATCTGCCCAGGGATTGGATAGGAAGTCCCCCCACTATGCGCCACGTCGATCGATAAGGATATCGTAGTGGAGGGAGACTGCCGAAAGACTAGTAATTTCTGAAATTGAGGTTCCACTGTATCAGTACCAAGACGCGTTCTCCAAACATGTTTTATGTTAGGTTAGGATTCGATATGTTCAATCGAGCACGAGAATAGCCTATTGGGATCACTGTAGAGGGAGCGAACACTATTTCGAGATATTTCAAGAACTCCAGATCGAGCCAAGTTTGTATTTTACGATAGTTGGAAGGAAAACGGAGTTTGCATCAAACTGTATTACTGTATTACAGGAAATAAGCCACTCCCATCTAACTTTCGATAAATAATTAACGAAAGTGGCATCAACAGCTCCCTGATTAGTTAAATTTCAGTCGTCTCTCACTTAGCGTTAATCACGCTAAGTAGCACTCGATAGTAACAGCTCGATAATTACCAATGCGGGTCGATGTTTCCTCATAATCTGTTAAGAAATAATCAATTTCTGACAATCCTGGACAGATCAGAGTATACATATATATGTAGCATAGCTGATTGGTTGCACGTTGGCTGGACATTTATGGTTGATAAACAATTTTTTAAAAGTTTTTTAGCCCCGCTAAAAAAAAGATAGCGTACTCAAACGGTCTATCTGCAACGGCTTAAGACTCGTTCTCACTGAAATAGCAGGAAGTAACGTGCAAAATGTAATCAAAGCCTTTTTATTTCATCAGTGCACATTTTTTTATTGCATTCATCATAAGGTTCAGATTGCAACGTAGAACCTAATCGGTTATCCAATGTTTAATTCTCTTTGTAAGAAGACTTTCTCCGATATGATTTCTATAATATTGTGATGTCGCGACTGTGACAGAGGGAAAAATATTCGGAATAATCGTTGCGCCATTCTCGTCGGCAATTTGTGACGTCCGAGAGGAAAAATATTTTAGGCAATAATTATTAGAACACGTTTACAATGTACCACTGTACGTTTATTATACACAAACGATTATTTACTATCCATTGCCAACTGCTATAATTGCTAAACTCTTGACTTCCAGAGCTGTACTAACGGTATAGCCTCCATTGCGCGTTTTACTCGTTTCCCTCTTCTCTATATTTAAAGATCGGTTAAGACCTCAGAGTGATCGCTTCTGGTTCGTTTTATCCATTTGATATTAATTAATACATTACTATATCCGTGAATTACTCAATATAAATTGTTGTTTATATATATATTTTTCATTGATTCAACTTTAAATTGAAACAAGGAAAATAATGAAAATCTCTTTTCGATGTAGTGCGACAGAATTTGCGAATTTGAACGTCAGCCGTCAAAACGGATTTGCCCGAGTTGGGTCTCAGGCAAAGTGGTATATAATGGTAAAGGTGGTACACATCAGAATATCTATATGTACTTACGTGGGCGAATCTCGACTTCTCCGGACGCTCGCGGGCGATCGCGAACTCCATGCCCGCGTGAGCCCGAACGAGGTGTTGATATAATTTATGATTATGCGCGCTACCCGAAGAGCTAATACGGACAGGAACCGGTACTGACGACAAATGGCTCTCGAAAGCGTGCCGATTCTGCTGGATTTTAGCTCGTATCAATTCTTCCAGTAAGAGGGTCGCTCAAAAGTGCAATGAAATAAATAAATAAATAAATAAATAAATAAATAGAAAGATCAACCCACCTAAAGATGTCGTCATCGACTTCCTTCGGGAACAATAGACATTCTTATGGAAATTTATCTAATCTATCAAACTATAATATCCACGAAATTCGATAAGTATTCGAAATAATATCTTAAGGTAGTTCTGCCGGTAATCCAAAGTCATATACCCTAGAGACTATGTTATTCAATAACAAGTATATGTCGAATGTTGTAATAATAACTACGAATAATTGGAAGCTTTCACCTTGGTGTAATTATGCGGTGCGGCTGAATAGTCGAAAAATTTATAAATATTAATGTTGATTTGACTCTGTTCAAATTACGATTATATCATTAGATCGACAAACTAGTCAACAACGTGACAACGTCGAAGATACGCGACGTCCGTATATGATGTGCGTCTGCGCGATCCGCGAAACGCGATTGCTCGTTTGCTGGCGCGGCATTTTGAAGCTCTTCGTTCGTCCACGATACAACGTACTAATATGTGAGGTTATGTTTCTGTTTTATCCGAGAAAAAAGTATGCATATAGAAGTTGTCACTAAAGAGAATCACAATGCAAAGACTCAAGATAACAAGCCAATATATATTTGGAAAATACATAAAGTACATCGTTTAATTAGACATTTTCTGGCTCGAATATATGTCAATTATAATAAATGTATCGTTGCATATATTTTTTTTTCGTGAGAAATAATAATAATAAATTACAATCATTGACTCCTGACCCCAAAAGAATGGGTGTTGGACGTTTTTATGTACATATCGATGGTCAAACGCCAGGAAGACGTATAAGCATATCATACACGATACGCTCTTTTGACTTTAGGACATCGATATCTATTATTATCTGATAGTTTTTGTGCTCTCACATGGTTCATTGGTCTGATAACATACGTATAGCAGCGTGGTTCAGTCAGGCGCCAGCTTAAATGCGCTGTTGCCAAACTTCCGCGCCATTTTTATCCTGTAACGCATACGCCAATCTGATCTATTCCCGTGTCCATTAACGCGAAACAACTCCTCCAAACGTCCCTCGACCTCCCTTTTTTTTTTTAACAACAAATATCCGTAATGTCTAACGAACCTGTGATACATTTTCTATTTTATTAATCTCGTTTCAAAGTACACAAATAATTGACCTGAAGTCGGGATTCGATTCATCTGTCATAAGACCCGGTACTTAAATGTCAATTTCGAAAATTTTATTTTTCTTTCCGATAACCCACGACCGAATTGAAAATATCTCTAACATCTTCCTAATGTCTTAAAGTCAAATATATAAAAAATTCAAGTACCACAGTTAAAAACGCTTTCACGACAGAATTATCTTAACTTCGATGTTTCGTTTCATACATTCAATAATAAATGGAATAAATATAAAATAAAAACAATTGTAAAAAAGTTGTCGTTCACGAACTGCGAAACTTGCGATAGGGGGGAGATACTCGTTTATGTGTAATATAACTTTTAATGCCCACAATTGCGATCGTAAGATAATTTCTACCCGTCTCGGTCTGCTCATACTCCATCCACATATACTGTTAACTTATGACTGAAGCTGATAGTACTGCTGCTATGCTTCACGATACATGGAAGCCATGAACGAAAAATTCCTAAGCCAAGTTTGCTGCTGGTGAACGCTCGACGCTACGTACGTTTTACATCGTATATATATATGTAAGCAGACGGTACGAAGCAACTTCGAGCTCTGAGTTCAGAGGAACCGAGGTAATACGATGTATGGACGCTTTACGTTGGACAGGTTTTGCCACACGGGCGTATCGTATGTCGGGAATAGTCGTGGGTAATGTGAATCAGTAGTTAATACGGATCACACTTGTTACGGTTGATCATTACCATGGATCTAGCAATGATATCAAGACAACACGTGAGTTTTTCCATCGAATACTAACTACAAATTGTACCAAGATTGTATTATTAGTGAATAACATTTATAAATGTCAAAAATTTGATGCATTTTATGATTCGATAGTTGACAGAACTATACCTCGAGTATAGAAATGGTTCCTATAAGTTTTCCGTGTTAGAACATGGAGCAATACCATATTTTCCATAGATTGGGAAAAATGGCTATACCACCGGAATATCCCTCAATTGCCGCGCTGAATACAGGAACGATTCATGTTTTTTTCTATCCGCGTAGGTGACCCATAGTTACCCCGATATTCTCGTATACCGTCGCGTGATCGAGTAAACCAGTAATCTCCCAAGCAGTCAGGCAAATCCCTACAGTGTAAATAAAATATTACAGAATGACCATCGAGGAGCAAATGTATTGCAATGATTACGCGTCGACGCTTTCTTTCCGCGCGTGCGTGCGTGCGCGAGAGAATCTTCGAGTGGCGAAGTGCGCACGGCAGGAGTGTTCGTGAGGTGGAGGCGAGGTTGGCTGTGCGGTTTCGCTGACGCGTAGCATTGCCGCTGTTATTTAAGGACGCTCGTCTAAACGATCCTGCAAATGGCTCGGTGCGTTATAACTGTCGGCGTATGTTTCTGATTCCCCAAGCAGGCTGGTAAGATCGACTGAGAGACATCGAGCTGAGAGATGAAAAGATTGAGCGAGAGAAGCAGAGAAAACGTGTGCAGAGCGCGCAGTGTGAAGTGAGTTTTTAAAAAAAAAAAAAGAGAAAAGCCCGCGAACGCCACGACGAGTCCTGGTGCACACGCGCACGCGCGCTTCGACGATTTTACAGACTCCTGCCGGCATCGCGCGGCACATCGCACGCCGTTAGCCACGCTATATGTGCAACAGCGCAATGCTGTACAGAGTATGCAACAGAAAACCAGGATGCGAAACTAAGTTACCTACGTGTGTGACGCAGGAAAAAGAGCGAGATGGCGAACCCAAGAAAACCAGCACGAGTTACTACTCGCGGCTACTTCTCGATTATCATAAAGACGAGAATGGTATCGCGCTCTGAGAATGTTATATACCGGCAACATCTCACACGTGTGTACAACGACGTACGTATACGTATTATTGTGTAGTTTATAATATGCATTCGTGTGTGTCGCGCATAACGTTAATCTCGCAGGAATCAAGTCTCGGCGAATCCGGCTCTATGAGACGAGAAAAAATTTCGAAGCTTGGATTATACGAACCCCCTTAATTCTACTCGACGATCACATTTCCTAGAATCTATAAGCCACTTTGTAACTCCTGACTTGAGTTGAGCACTCAGCTATTAAAGAAATCAATTACTTCGAGTGTTCTGTGAATGCAAATCAGATTAAATGTATAGAATACTTAAATACTTTTTTTTTTTTAAGGCGAGTCTTAAATAATGATAACAAAAATAGAAACTGCGAGAAACGTCTGTCAGATTATGCAGATTTTTTTTTGTCACCTGGTATTTATATAAACGAACGATGACGTCCACTGATAATAAAGAATTTTTCTTAAAACAAATGAATTCGATTACAACATTTATCAACAATCATTCGTGAATAACAAATTGGTGGTTCTCGACGGCGATAAATATGTTATTCTCGTGTATTCGCCAACGTTGAACATACAAGATTTGTAGTAATACAGCTAAATATTAAAAGTAAACATCACATATCTGTGTCATAATTGATCAAATAACGAGCCATAAATATTTAATCACAGCATCCGAGCGATTGTCGTGATAGAGATCGCGATTGCAATCTCGATTTTAACAACTCAATCAATGATCTTGTCGCGAATCAATAACGTGGGCGTCCTTCGATTGCGTATACCGAACACCGAGATCGCGGTTGGTACAGGAAAAATAAAAATTCGTTGCGATTATCGATCATTGACTCGATCCACCAAAGTTTTGGTAAATCTGATCAATTTGTTGATTAACACAGCTCATTGTTGGCAATCGCAAATAATATTTTTTCTCGATGTCAACTTCAAAGTAACGAAAAAACTCATTCAATGATGTTCTTTTTTTTTTTTTTTGAAGCTAATGTGGCATCGTGTCACTGCGTCGGAGATTCTTAGCTTCCACAGAGTTACCGACGGTCGAAGACTCGTTCGAGGGCGTCGAACGGCTCGAACGATCGTTTTCTTCTCGCTCTCGACTCGATTTCTCATTCGTTCTGTCTCGTTTTCTGAATATACGACGCGGTAAGAGTGATCGTATGGAAAAAGGTTGGGCTGGGATGTAAGGTGACTCGATGGCACCTCGTGTCACCGTTCCGCTATTTCCTGTCGGACACGCGACCCTCCATTAATTTCTTAAGAATAACAGACTTCGTCTAAAAGTGCGTCTACCAACGATTTCGTTACCGCGCTTAGCAGAAGTGTCATCGCATATTCCGTAGATCAATGTGCTGCAATGATGCCTGTCATACGGCATCGAACTGTCATGCGTACTACGTTTGCGCGAGTTACAAGAACCTTCGTATCACAAACCCCTTAAAGAATATAAAATATCGTGTTGATTTAATAACTTACATAATTACTTTATTAAATTTATAATCCCATTCGCTAAACCAGAAGTAAAACAAATAATTAGCTTTTCATAAAACACAAAAGTAAGAAAATCTTTTCATCAATCATAAAAGTAAAAAATGAAAAGTCGATAGGTGCCCTCCACACATTTCTAACGCCCGGAATGCTCAGTATTTTCTTTAATTTATTTATATGTTTAATAGAGTATTGTTCCGTAATTCTGAACAAATGTACACAATGACTCTTCAGAAATGGACTCTGCATTGTGTATTAGTAGAAAAGTTGGACACAAAACATATGGGAAGAGGATAAAATATTAAAAGCACAAAGTTACGGAGCCGCTAGCAATTGATCCGCCGGTAGATGACACAGTTTCCCAAGTCAATTACAAGTGTATATAGGTGTTGCGATGTACTTGAAGATTTTCACGTGGCCCTCGCTGAACATCACCTCGCAGCAGCATACAAACATCGGTCGAGGAGTGGAGGAAACCAGTTTGTCGGCGTTTCGAGAGTTTCGTGTGTCTGAACTCGAGGACTGTCTTTCTCTTCAGTGATCGTCCAACGTGTCTCTCGAGACGCTCGATGTGTCTACACTCGAGGAATAAAAAGAAAGAGAAAAAAAACATAGCTTTCCAGCGACAAGATCCCGGAAAGAACTCGTCCTCGGATCGGATCAAAGGGAGAGACGAGAAACTCTCAAAAAAGTTTTTCTTTTTTTCAGCACCAAGTCTAAACTACTTGCTCCAGCTACCGTTGAATTTAACTTAAAAAAAAAAAAAAAAAACGTAAGTAGATACCAAACTTTCTTTCACACGCGTCTAAATTAGTTCAAGTGCGTGCGCTTAAAGCGTAGCGACAAGAAGAATACTTTTTTTTTTTAAACATTTTTTTCTTATACTTGTCTTATTCTTGTAAACAAGAATATTATTTATTTCTGTGAAACGTTAAAGTTAATCGAATTGTTAATATTTAAAAGTTTCGATAATTCAATAAAATTATTTTATCGAATTAACGAGATTACAATTTTTTGATATCCTTAAAGAATACAATTTATGTTCTGGATAAGTTAAATATTATTTTCAAGGGGAAGCATCTTCGACAATATACGAGAACATTCGATTAATGATTGTAAGTTGAATTAACCGCGCTGAATGAACGAAGGATAAGTCAACGAATAATTACACTGAAAATAGAACGAAGCACTTGAGCCATACTAGAAGAATAATGAGAAGATTACATGAAAATTATATTATTTTGAATGAAATAAAATGATTAATTCAACTGAAATGAACATTTAATTATTAAAAATAAAATTGTTATTCATTCAAGTACAATTAGTTACTTGATTACAATCAATTTATATTAAGTCGAGGTTCAAATAAAATTTATTTCTATTAAATGAACTTCTTCTCACGGTTTTTTTACTCCATAGATTGACAATCATTCGTGCATTGATCAAAGAAGGATAAATCATCTAACAATTAGACTAAGGATATAACAAAGCACTTGAGCCATGTTGGAAGGAAATACTATTATTATTAATGTTGATAAATATTGCTAATGTTGCTAGCAAATGAGGTCCCATGAGCTACACTATACGTTTAACAGATATTTAAAATAAATAAATGGCTACGTTTAAATGATATTTATTTTAATTAAATAAAATGATTCATTTAATTGAAATAAAAATTTAATTAATAACAATAAAATTGATGTTCAATTACAATTATTTACTTGATTAAAATCAATTTGTAATAACTCGAGATTCAAATAAAGTTTATTTTCATTAAATTAATTTTTTCTCACATTCTTTTTAGCCCATAGACTGCGACAAGCATTCGTTCTCACTGATCGTTGAGGCGTCGTGAAACAACGAATAGAAACGGGCTCGAATATTTAGTACGACGAGTTCATATGGAATCAAACGAGTTTTCATAAAATCTCGTTGGAGTTAGGCCGTTCTGTTACAATGTATGCAGTATCACAGGGCGTTTCGTTTCTTACTAGCCAATTACTCTCGATTGTGTGGATGTCCCGTATAAACGGATCGAAGAGGAGTACGAGTAGGTGTATCACGTTTCGATATAGTTAAAGGAGGTATCAATTCCTCGGATAATTGCTGGAATCGAGGATAGCGGTAGATCACGACAAAGTATTTTTGTTTATTTTTTAAGTAAGCTTTCCTTCTTACTTTTTTCTGTTAATCTTTCACTTTTTGTTCACCTTCTCATTATCATAACAATCAGTACGTGCTGTGGTACAAATATTCCTCGAAAATTCTAAATCATTATTTTTAGTCTGATGTGAAGTTTCTGTATATTTCAATAAAAAATTAATTCGACGAATTCAAAAATAATTAAATGAATAAATAATAGAGATACAACAGAATAATTTACGGGGGCTGAGTCACATACAAAACAGAAATGCAATGATGTTGCAATTGCACATACAAAGTATTGCATCATGATAAGAAAAATGATTTAAAAACCAACAAGAAAATTGAATATTTTCATAAGTTAAATATTTTTTTTTTTGTAGTTCAATTAATTGTTGCAATATTTTCTTTTCCATTTTCGACTTGTCGCAATGTTCGTGCTGCACCGACATACCGAATTGGATGTACAAAGCCTCAATTCGCTTTGCGTATGACGACTCTGTCCAGTCCGAGTATAAGAATTTTCATTTCAAGCTCACGTACGGAAAACTCACTTTTTTAGTAAATGTTTCTATCCGCAGTCATTTTCTTTTACGTCATTCTGTAACGTTTGTATCTTCAAATGAAAATCCTATACTCGGACCGCATAGAGTCTTTTTCCAAAGACAAAGCAAAGCCAAGTGTAAAGAAAAAAAAAAAAAAAAAACATTTGCATCGTTGAGCAGGACAAAAAATATATTTCACATAAAAATCTTTCATTTTTTTTGGTGCATCTCAAGCGGTATTTTTTATCAACATACAAGTTTTCATAGATGCAATTGCAAGCTAATTTAATTCTTACGATTGTGAGGTATCCCTTGATGTAATTTCTTATTTAAAAATATAAAATTAACATAAATTTTCTTTATAAACTCGATAATCGAATACCATTTAGGTTCCCGCTATCGTTATTATGTTAAACTTCCTTCATCATCACAAGCTTGATAGTCTTAAGCTCGATACAACTTTTCGTTGAGTGTAGAAAGATTTCTATCACGAGGATTTTCGACACCAATACAAGCTTGATTCTCGTGTATTTCGTAGATTCCAGTAGCCTCAACCGTAAAATGTTAGGTGTGCTAGTTGAAAGGCTCGACGGACGTTGTCGAGTAATACATTTTTCAATTAAACTGCGGAACGTTAAGTTGCGGGACGAGTCTGACCACGCGAGAATGATGAGATCGGTGAGGCCAAGACGTCGTATATCGAGGACGTTCGCCACGTTTGCGAGCAGCTTCCACACGTACAGAAGGTATATACCCTGTTCTCGCTCAACGTATAGATAGACCAGATATGTTAACTCGTGTACGATAGTACAGAGCACCGCAAAGTTGGTACACACTGAGTTCTCGCGACTAACTCGCCCACGTTACTCGTGCCCGATACGATCTCGCGAATATTATCCGGTCCCGGGAACGCAAGCGCTAAAGATCCGCGAGCATATAGTATGTAGACATAGTATTATAGCTGAGGGCAATCCGCGCCCTGTTTCCTACTGAAAGCCGCGCGACTTTAACGTCGGCAAAGCCGAGTCTCGCCAGGGCACTGATCCTCCGAGTTATCGCGGTCATGCGAGCAGACACACCGGTAGCAAGAATTAACTTGGCCTATGGAAAGGTTCCTGAGAAATAGAGAAATTCAATTGAACTTTATTGCCTGGTTTGTTTCTCAACCGAGTTCAACTAAATTATTCGAGCGATGCATATATATATTCGATAGTAGAACATTTTTCGGGCTCTCGGGGTGAATTACCAAGTGGCAAACGTCTACGACGTGTACAGTGTTCGCGTAAATCGCTTGCATAAACATGAAAAAGAAGAATCGTTAAGTCAACAACGAATGTGATTTAGTTTACAATCTTTTTAAGTAATTTATGCGACAAATATAGGAAATAGGTGCAAATTGGAATTAAATATCTTTTACATAGAACAAACACACGTACCCATGTACTTTTCATTTTTAGAAACTCGTTCCACAGCTCTGTTAGACATTTTTTTTTTTTCCAATAACGAAATACTTATCTCGAAAATTTATTTGTTAGTAACGAAATACTTATTTCGATACGCGCAAGTATCCGTGTCTTAATTATTGATAAAATTTTCTGTGTGCATAGAAAAATGTATTTTTCGTCTCTGTGTTACCTTTTTGCAATTTATCGAAAAGTCATGAAGAGAAACTTGTTTCACAACGTTAATAAATATATCAGTCTCAATTAAAATTAGTTGTCAATAACGAAATATTTATTAAGGTGTATACAAATATTAATGGCCTAATTAATCGTCTATTTTTCAGTTGTAATTTGCCTTCTTTTAGATATTTCAATTTCTCCACAATTTAAAATACAATTTTAACGCAATAGCGGGTTGTTTTTTTTTTTTTCACCGATATTTTTTATTCGTTGAACCATTTATCGAGAGATTTTTTTATCTTGAATCTCACAGCAATTTCTTCGTGAAACAAAGAGAAGAACATTCGTGCGGCAATATAGAAAATACGAAGGACACGAAAGAAAAAAATTGAAACGATGAAGGAAGGAAGGGTTCGAAAGGTGCGTGGGCTTTTCGGGGCGCGCGCCCGTTGACCGTTTGCGGTGAAAACGAACTTAAGACCTTAGGCGCCTGGACACACGCTGTCCCTGAAACGTGACGCCGGGCGCGACAACTAATTAGGCCTAAAAACTCGGCGAGGCTCTCGCTTTCACAGTTTGCCGACGCGCTACTTCCCCATGAAAAGATCCGACATGTACAGGCGCATTAGCTCGCACTCACGATTCAACCGAACGACACCGGATCGCATCAGAATGTGTCATCCTCTAGGTGACTGCATTCTCATTCTTTCGTTCTTCCTTCATTCATTCGGTATCTTCTTTCCCTTGGCTGTATCCCTTCACAGTTTTATTGCCTACTATTTCCTGTTGAGCCTGTTCGAATCGAAAGTATCGGAACTCCGTTGCTATAGCTACTTTCGTCTCGACCGATGTACAAGAATTTCGTGAAACTTGAGAAATAAATCATCCAAGATTCCAAAAATTAATTATTCATTTTTCTCATTGCTATTTATATTATATTATTAGCACGATTGACATTATTATTTATTATTTTCATTCGATAATTAATCAAATCAAAACATGTTTTCACAATTGCGAATATCGAACTTTGGTTTTTTTTTTCGTATTCTGTGTTGTATAAGCTTGCATAATAATTCTTTAAGAGAGAAAGAATGAGGCGTTAAGTGTGTACGCGACGGACAAGACCAGTAGGTATACTTGCTATCGGTACCACGATACGCTATCTCTCGCCGTCACACTGACTACTCTTCTTATACATACCGTGTACTGTACGCGATTGCTCGAGCAATCTGACTTCTGGCTTTACCAGAATGCTCAAAACTGCTCAAACTTTAGCTTTTAGACCAACAGTAATTTTTTTTTATTTTGGAATCACTGTTATCCATTTTTTAAGCTCTGGGATTTTTATTTCTTACTTGAAAATACGAAAATGTTGATCGTTTTTTCGTCTATTTCAATTCTCTATAGCGTTAAAGCTTTTTTTTTTTAATAAAAAATCTTAAGCGTGACGTACCCACCAAATGTAAAAACAAAAAGCATTATTGTAGCTATTGGAAATTGAGTGAAATCCCCAAAAGTGAAACCAATAACATTACGGTCATTATTGAATAAATGTGAATTTAAATATATAAAAATCCTGTCTGATCGTAAAACTACTGGAGATGTTTTCACTTAATGCACGCAAACTGTACTCGTTAATTTTTTTTTTTTTTTTACAATGATTTAAAAACTCTACTGGAAGACGTAGAGACATCCTAATTTGTGTGACTATAAAATGATTTTGGAAATCGCTGTAAATAAATTGGAAATGAAGCAAAAGTAACGTCAAAAAGTGTCCTTGTTGAACAGATATAATGAATAATAAATCGCTATTAATAAATCGCTAATGTGAATTTGAATAAATAAAAATTCTTCTCGATCGTAAAACTACTGGAGATGTTTGCAATTAATATAGTGACCACGTACATTTTATCGACTACTTTTATTCTTAAGTGATTTAAAAACTACAGTGAGAGACTTGGAGATGATATCCTAATTTTTGTGACGATGAGAAGATTTTGAAGGTCGCTTTAAGTAAATAGGAAATAAAGCAAAATCGACAGCAAAAGCGTTTTCGTTTAGTAGATTTATATAAATCGTTAATGTGAATTGAAAGAAATAAAAATTCTGCTCGATCGGAAAACTACTGGAGATGTTTTCACTTGATACAGTGAGTACGCGAACTGTACTCACAATTTTCTTTAACAATGATTTTAAAACAGACTTCGACACATCCTGATTTGTGTAACTATGAAAAGATTTTAGAAATCGCTGTAAATCTATAGAAAATAAAGCAAAATTGTCCTTATTGAACGTAGATTGCTAATGTGAATTGAAGTAAATGAAAATCCTGCTCGATCGGAAAACTACTGGAGATGTTTTCACTTGATACAGTGAGTACGCGAACTATACTCATTACTATTTTTTTTTTACAATGATTTTAAACCTCCACTAACAGGCGTAGAGACGTCCTGATTTGTGTGGCTATGAGAAGGTTTTGAAAATCGCTATAAATAGATGATAAATAATGCAAAAGTGACCCCAAAAAGTGTCCTTATCGAACAAATGTACATACATCGTTAATGTGAATTGAAATAAATAATAATCTTGCTTGATTGTAAAGCTACCGAAGACGCTTACGCTTAATATAATGATTACGTGATTTTTACTGTGTGTTTTTTTTTTTAATGACTTAAAAACTCCAATGGCAGACTCAGAGATATCCTGATAAGCATGACCGTGTGAAAATATTGAAAATCGCTGAAAAATAAAGGAAAGAAAGAAAAAGTGTAACCAAAGGAAATAAATCCTATTAAAAATCTAAATTCTCTTCGTTTATAATTTAAAAAGTGGACCCGCATAACATTCACCGCACTTGTTAGATATCCGACACACTGACGCACACGAATACTATTGGTTATATCTAAACAGAGCTATTACCGTAAGGTAGAAAATAAAAGAGACCAAGAGGGAGAACGGGGACGCGAACGCAAACGCGACGAAACGAAACTACAGAACGGGGAACATCGCTCGTCGCTGGACTACGATAAAAGCGATACCGAAAGCGAACGAGGAGCGCGAGGAAAGCACACACGATACGGATAGCATTGTTTCGTGGCGTAAGAGTTGAATTCTTCGTCGACACCCGCTGACTTGCTTGCTGTTCGGTTGGCTGTGGTCACGTTGCTACTCCTGGTGCGGACGATTTCCCGCACCTATGGTATACGTCGAGTCGCGTTGCTTTATGAGCGTCCGATAGTGTCGTACCTACGCACCTATCTGCGCGTCCACCCGGTGGAACAACAACCGACTCCACGACGTATACATATAGCTAAGGTACACTATAATTTCTTGGACATATTTCTTTTGCACGCTAGGACGAAGGGTCGAACGAAGAGGAGAAAGAGGCGAGAGTGAGAAAGAACGACGAGGGTTGAGGATAGAAAGCTTGAGATTCCCGTACCAGTCTCATGGTAAATTATACGTATAATCCATAGCGAGAGACGATGCGAGGTATCCAAAGCCTTTAAAGATATATTTTTATTCATATGTATATATATATATATATATAGATAGGCCCTGGAGAACAATGTAGCTGGATCTGTCGGAGACGTACGGATGTTTCTATGTGCGCAAATGTGCAAATATATTATCGGTCATACGTATGCATCTTCTGGGGGATCCCACGCCTGGCGTGGGTGCGAAGAAATAACCAGAGGTACAAAATGGTTGCAATAGGATAAGACAAGATCGTATGCAAGAAGATTCAACATCTTCTTGCATATTCGAAATCTCTCAGCTAATGCACATCGCATTGATATTATTATACAAGTTTAAGCTAATTTTTACTAGATCATCGTAGACGATTTATATAAAGAGAGATATTCAATGGTACTTGGGAGAAAAAATTTTTATCTTGGGGCAAATAGGATAATTGGAATTTCTTTTGAATAATGTCATTTGTAAATGGATATGTCAAGGTTCGAAAAGAACAGTTGCAAGTAGTCTTGTACAAATTTCTTATCTCAGAAGTTAAAATAAAAAATGGAATTATTTTTCGGAGAATAACAAGGAGGACGATAGTTTCTCAATGGAAGACAAAAGATAAACTTTCATGAGCAAGTTCTCACGGAATAGCCGCCTTTAATCGAATATTAAGAATGTATTTAAATTAATTACAGAAATAAAGCTCTTTTTATTTTTTTCGGTTACCTCCGGGAGCCAGAGGCTTTTGCTTCGTAACGAGCGAGGATATCGAAGAAAATAAAAAAAGATACGAAGAAACAAGACTAGATAAACCGACGGCAATTTCTCGAACGCTGGTTTCCTATCGCGCGAACACCAGATGCAACCTGGGCTAATGTCATGCCAAGCAATAAAATATTTCATACGGTTACCCCGCGTGGTTGCTGTTGCCGCTCCGATCGCAATATAAAGTCGACGCTGGGCTTCTATAGTCGACACCGACCCCGTTCTCGCCCCCGAGGACGACGACCACGTCGACGATGACGATGACGACGACAACCGACTAAGAGCCTGACCAACCCGAGCATTTATTTTGTGATTTATCGACGACGCCCGAGTGGTTTCTTTCGAAAAATTAAAAAGAACATAAAAAGTCAGATTGATATAGAGAAAGAAACGCTTGCCAACACCGTGTGGCACCCACCATGTTGGCTTTCCCGGCAACTTCGTGCACGCACTCACTCGATATGTACCTGCAGTTTGCACGCACGAGACAGGAACCCTGCAGCGATTACAGAAATTGCAATCGTCGACAATTGCAACACACGCTTTGCTACGTGCTCACTAGTAAATTATTATTTAACTAAATCATTTGAGACTGCTAGACTAGATTTTAACGCGCACGAATCGATACATTTTTCTACAGAATACTAATTGAAATACATTTTTTTTTTCTTCAAACCTACGTTGGATATCACTGCAGGATGATATCAATCGAGTGTAATACAAAAATTAGCCACAAGAAGAACTGCATTCGTCGAATCGATTAAAAAATCATAAAGAAATTTACTAAACAACGTACTCTGTGCATTTTTCTTTAAGTATAAGATAAAATTAAATGTTATCCCTCGAATATATCTCTTTAGCCGATGATTCTACCTACCTGGGTCCAAGTGACCCAAATGGACTTTGAGTGCCTCTAACTTCTAAGAGTCTTAAGGAATTAAACATTTATTTTTTTCAAGACGATAAGCTATCTTAAATATTTTCATAATAATTGAAAACGCTCTTTATGTCCATAATTGTTAACAAAGTTCCTGTTTTTAAAAAAAATGGAATAATGTAGAAATAGAAGTACACGTAGCGTTAAAATAAAAACATGATCTTGAAGAAAAAAAAACTTGTGATTAACGATATCAACTGCTGAAAAGTAACAACAGATTAAACTTTTAGCCACATTCACGTAGACCCAGGAACGTGGTTGAGGATTAAATGGAATTATATTTATTAAAGCTCATTGTAACGGTTTCAATGTATTTTCTTGAATTGCAATTTTAATTGCTTCTTCTACGTGAAATTGTACAAGTGACTGGATTTTTTATTACCTCGATAAACTTATCGTGCTGTGTTTATTTTAGGAAAGAAAAAAAAAAGCACACGTGACGTTACATTAGATTTTAAATGAAATGTGTGTGCGAATGAATAATAAACAAAAAACAAAAAAAACGTTTTACCGGACTGCGGGATAAGGGCGTTTCCGAGAGATAATGTTACAAGAGAGACGATTTCTACAGCACGGAAATCACCCCTATGTCGTTATCGGTAATTAACGCAAAGATAGCAACCACGTTATCTATCGTTGTCGTTCGACTTGCGTTAGTCATAACGAATGTGTGGAACCGTCGCGTACAGGAAGCCCGTATAGTGATCGTTGCGATGGTTTGATTCTACGATCGTCGTCAACTCAGAAATGACTCTACGGTGATAAAAATTAATTTTATAAACCTTAAAGAAAAAAGCTTTAACTTGAACAATAATGTTAGAGACTTAAAAAGCGATTATTGCCTTATTATTATTTATAAAGTCAAACTGTGAGAAAAAATTGCACTGGTAACGATTTGAAGCAACAACAACAATTTATTTTTTCTTTCATGTGACTATGTTTATAATAATTACACCGTATAAAGTCATTACCTAATTGGTTTTACTATAAAAGTATTTCATGCGATTATAAAAATAGTAACATGAGCTAACAGTTAACAGTCGTTGGTTAATAATTGCCGGAGCAACCACTTTTTTTTCCGAGTAGCGAGATGTCATAATTGCAACCGTTGAATTAATTTGCAACTTCTTAAATGATAATTTCTTCTTAAATTCTTAAGTGCCAGATTTAACGACAGTTTATCTGATGAAAAACTTAGTTGACGTAAAAGTTTGTGCCAAAACGTAGGTAAAAATGTTATTGTATCTTATTCCTGTGGTTTTTCTTTCAGATACAATCAAGATAAATGTCTGTATATTCGTTCTACTTAGCTATAGGATAAATATACTGTGGATTACGCACTTTGCTATCTCGGTATGCAACAATATATAGATCAACAGAGACTACAAACCTTCCTCCGACTGTAGGATTGAACGGAGGTAGTACATCCGTAAGCACAGATAGAGTCCCTCGTTACAGATCCTTCTTATTGGATTTACTGAGGAAAACCGAGGGTGATCTATTAACTTTACCTTTCATGTGACTATATTTATAGTAATTATACCATATAGCGTTACTATCTAATTGGTTATACTATAAAAATAGTCCATGCAATTGTAAAAACCGTTACATGGGCTAACAATTAACTGTCGTTAGTTAATAGTTGCCGGAACAACCACGTTGTTTTCTGAGTGGAAAGATGTAATAATTACAACTTCTTAAATGACTATTCACTCAAAATATAATCATAGTTATCCTTGGATCCTTAAGTGCCAGATTTAACGACAGTTTATCTGATGAAAAACTTAGTTGACGTAAAAGTTTGTGCCAAAACGTAGGTAAAAATGTTATTGTATCTTATTCCTGCGGTTTTTCTTTCAGATACAATCAAGATAAATGTCTGTATATTCGTTGTACTTAGCTATAGGATAAATATACTATGGATTACGCACTTTGCTATCTCGGTATGCAACAATATATAGATCAACAGAGCCTAAAAACCTTCCTCTGACTGTAGGATTGAACGAAGGTAGTACATCCGTAAGCACAGATATAGTCCTTCGTTACGGATCCTTTTGATTGGAACTACTTAGAAAAACTGAGGGGTGATCCGGATTATCGAGACTCAACGAACCGGCCGAAAGGGCACTCGACCTTTCGTGTTTAAAAAAATATATGGCTGGTGCAATTGAGCCCCAACTTGTCGTGTTTGTCGTACATACGCATGCAAGTAGAAAATAATGTACAAACGTTCTTCATTGGACATTGCTAGCTAAGTTGTTTCGCTTTATTTTTGTAACTATTTGAGTTTTACCGAATAAAATATTGCAGAGCCACGTGTAAGCCAAACGAAAAATATCTTTTTAGTACGGAGCATGTAGGACGTAGGATTATAACGGTGATACCTTTATCATTGTTTAAAATTACACGCTTAATTAAATTATTGAAAGAAATATTCTTTAAAATTAAATTATCGAAAGTAATTTTCATCTATTAAAATCTAGATTTAAGAATTTCTAGGCTAATGCTCCTTAATCCAGTTATTTCTTATACAATTTTGAGGTTATTGTAAATACGATTTTGTAGCTTTAGATTTAATATTAAAAATTACATTTATAAAAACATTGAAATAATTGTGACTTCAATGAATTCATCAAAATTTTCTCTCGGCGTAAGTTTTTAAAATGATTATTTACAATTGGAAATAATCAATCAAGTTCGTTTTTTTTATTTCTTCTTGTTAGTTATTCTTAAATTTGATCTCTTTCTCGAGGTAAACCGCTGTATCACTTTAACGAAGAACGCAGGTGAAAAGAAGAGAAAAAAAAACAAACGGCGATTGAATATTTCCTTTCAAGTATGAAATTTTGTTATCGATTCGTCGTTAAATATTTTAGACACGAAGTAAACAAGCTTGAGTTATAACTCACGTTTAATCAGTCGGTGGTTGACATTGCCATTGGCAGGATCGACGTGCGATAAATGTTTCTTTTTCTGTCTCTCTTCTTGGTGCAAATGAACTTTGTCGTCTTTACCTTTGACTCCCGATCGAACAACGATCTCCGAACGACGTGCCGCCGGTCACAATATCGTTTTCTTTTCGGCTGTGCGTAAACGCAACAATCCTGAATCTAGGACGTATTTTTATTTGAATAATTAATTACACACGAAGTGGCGATGAAATCACGAGTCCCGTGATTGATTAGGATGACGCATGCGCACGGTTGCGCGTGTCCGTAAGATTAAATCGAGATCTCGCGCGTTGCTTTATACGCGAAAAAAACGCGTGTACGCGCGAGCCTTGAACCCAAGAAATTAAAACCAATCTCCAAGGATATGTTGACAGGATCTCCCGATATTCACCGATCAACAAATATAACGGAAGCTCTTTGAACTTTTAAACGTAAACACCAGTTATCAACGATTATCACAAAAGTTTGATCTTTCTTGATATAAAAAAACAAAGGTCACAAAAGTTCCGAAAGTTCGTTGAAGTTATCCGTCGATCCGCACAACACTCGGAATATCCCTGTTTCAAGAACTTAATCACCACGACGCAATCCAAGAATCGTAGATCCTCTCGATGTCATTGAATTGTCTATCGGAAATAATGCACAAAACTTCAACAACGATAAATCCACACTGCGTAAGTCGATGCAAAGAGAACGAAAGCCACGAGCATCCGGAGAACGCGCGACGGTTGACGTATGTCGGAGGAGCTTCCGAATCGGACGATCGTAATGATCGATCAGTGGTGCTCGGTGAGATAAGAAGAGACGAGTACTATAAGAAGAGAGCGAGAGAACAGAGCGCGGTAAAGCGTCTGACGACGTCGCCGGCAACAGGACGTGGTGCCGTCGTTGACTGCGTCTTTCGAACTGTCCTGGACAGTCACCTTTCCCGGCGCTGGATCGTTCGCTCGGCTCGATCGGCGAGTACCGCGAGGCGTACGGGGAGACCGGTCCCAAAGAAGCGTAGCAGAGTGGGGGAGAGGCGTCAGGATTCAGAGATCGTATACGAATGGAAGAATCGGACAAAGTTAGGTCTTTGGAGCGTTGAGTGTGGTAAATACGCGATCGTGTGAGTGATCCGACCGTGAAGGAAGCTGGTGGATTCGTTGAAAGTGGAGTGGATAAAACGAGTCGGGCGTTACCAAGCGGCATCGCGTTATCGCGGAGGCGGAGCTACGGACGCCTACGCTATGTACGTCGGTCTACCCTGCTGGTTCGTTTCTGCCGATACAAATACATACGCGGATCCGATGTTATATGTATACGCGGAGGATGCGTGTGCTGATGCCGTAGGGTACCATCGTTGGGCCGCGATCGAGCGAAAGAAAAGGGCTGAAGGAGAACCCGCCCCTTCCAATTTTCATAAAATCACTTACCCCCGGCACGAAGCCCCCTTTGGCTATAATGTCCGACGAGATCGAGCATGGATAAAACCATGGGCCGTACTTCACTCGGATATCTTGGTGAGTATACAGGCAGCTATCACCTAACCGAGTAAGAGTCAAATAGAAAAGGATGGCGAGGCACCGATGGTAAGGATCGACTCGCGGCAGACGACATGGACACAATATATAGTTGCTTTTTAAGTTATAACGTGTAATACTCGAGTGCGGGAGAACTTCCGATAATTCAATAGTTCGTAACAGTCCGATGTTCCTGCATAATATCAACGTCTCTTTTTTACTTGTACTGTAAAGAGGATTTCTACCTTCCGTACATAAAGCGTATAAGATATTTGGAGTAACGGAAATTGTTAAATAGCCAATTCATTTTGAGAAATAGAAAGTTGTTGCCAAGACTGAAAAGAAGACTATTGTGATCGTTGTATTGCATATCCCAGTCTACAGCAGTCGAGAAGATCCTGACGATATCTCAGATGGGGATCCTGTAGGAATTTGTAATGGAATCCCATGGAATTGTAGTTGTTATTACCAATCTTATAACTAGAATTCTAGAAAATCTTTCGTACTGTATGACGAAAATTGTCTAAAGTTGTATTTCTATGTGGGTTTGTAATTTAAAAAATAATTGTAACACTTCGTGCACTTATTATATTATGTGACAATATTTCATGTAGTTTTAGGATCAGGCGGGATTTTTTATCTCAACTTCTTTAACATTTATTTAACGTCATCTTTGGTGATTTCTTCAACTTCCAATACGACTGTGACGATCTTTGGCATCAGTTTTCATTATTTCATTGAATTTTCAATACGACCGCAGCGCTTTTTAGGGTCACTTTGAGTCGATTCACCAAATTTTCCAACAGGATTATAATACTTATCGTCTGAAAGCTTTACGTAAAGATGTTTTCACAAGAATTATATATAAAATGACATTCCCACGTGAAGTTTATTTAGGAATTCTATTTTCCATGGAATCTTGTAAGAAATACAAAACTTGCCATTCATACCAATACAGAATTTTTCATATCCACAGTGAAAACCGTGGTTTACAAGTTTTTTTATTCAACTATGAACCTCTTTCGTTCTCTACCAATCCTATTGCCGGATGTCTGTCTTATCAGTTATTTTTTTTACCTCGTACTATTGCTAAACGATCTCAGAAAAGAGAAAACAAATGTTAACTGGTGAATAGCGTTGATTCAGAACTAATTTTATTGATGTTATTACATGGTTATTACATCTCATTGATCTTTATAAATAGAAAATCTGTAGCATAACATATCCCGCGTTTCAGGCACTGCGAATGATCTTTAAGAGTCATATCTACCTTGACAGATTCATATCAGTGCTTAATTCGCACCGGATGTAACGCTACAGATTTTCAAATCAGATTAGCAACGACTACCACTAATCAGGTTAGTAACGACTGGTATAGCTCTCGTGATGTAGTAAGAGAGCCGCATTTGTGTAAGTATGGAGATTCAATTTCCCTTTAAGAAGACAATGACATGCGTACGAGCTCGATGTATGAATTCCTACGACAATTATTCTGTAACGAATCATGATTCAATTTTTCATTTTACTTCAGTGATAACATGTCCATCGACTTACCGATAGCTCTGGAGTACGTTGCGAATGAAGGTTTGGAAGGACATCGTTCTCTCTTTGACATCAAGCACCGCTGTCAAATACGTTCGCACGTAATCGAAACGTGCCTTGTTACTCGTCATTGCAGAATTGGCGGAGAAATTACGGTTTTATGGACGGAAGAATGCTTGTGCTTAAACGGAAAAGCGATTTATCGAAATTTTGATTACGTAAAAGGGTCTCGTGAGAACAAAAGTTTAGCTAAAGTTAACAATTAACCCTCTCTCCACTTCCCAATAATAATAAATTATACTCGAGAGTATTACATGGAACAGCAAAAAGCTTTATATCCTTTGTATATCCGCCAGATATATCTTTTTACGATATATCTCGGATGCATGGAATATACAGGGTGTCCCATTATTTTTAATATTCTCAAATATATGAAAAACTAAGAATTTAATTGAAAAATGTTTCGAACAAAAGTTGATGTATACAAAGGAGGATATCCAATGATCATATCAGTTTTTGGGTCCGGGGCCCCTGCTAGGTTCATTGAGGCACAACTTTTGTTTTTTAAGTGTAACCTCATATTTTTTATTGCATTTTTTAATTTCTCGTTAAAAAATAAGTAAGTTTTGATCGAAGTACTTTTCGTTGTTCATCTTCGAACAGGCCAAAAAACGTTATTCAAAGTTTTTCCCGTGGAAGGAGTGTCGATACGTAAATCTTCGCCACTTCGTCAATTGAAAATGAAAACGAGTTCTACGATGAATTGTTAAAACATTGAAGAATTTTTAAACGTTCGTTCGTATTGTTTCTTAAGCAATGCCAAACGTTTAAGAACCGCCGGCATTAGCGTTATCCGATGTACAGCGCGGGGAGGTTAATCGGTCGAATTTTGAACATCGTGTAGCCCTAAAAAGGGCTGATTTCATAAAAATTTGTTAGTCAAATCCACTTCTTAATTGAGGTCTTTGGTTTTTTATTTCTTCGCAAAGATTGACGTATCGTTACTTCTTTCTACGAGAAAACTTCAAATAACGTTTTGGGTCTGTTCCAAGACAAAAAAACAAAAATTACTCGAAGTAAATCTCATTTTTTGACGAGATATATAAAAATACAATAAATAAATAGAGAGTTCTATTTAAAAAACAAAAGTTGGGCCTCAATGAGCCCAGCAGAAGCCCCGTACCCAAAAACTGATATCCTCATCCGTTGGCCCTCTTCGTATACAACAACTTTTGTCCGAAACATTTTTCAATTAAATTCATAGTTTTCGATATATTAAAGCATTTTTGTTCATTGGACACCCTGTATATTTACATTGTTAAAGATACAGTGTTAAAATTAACCTTCACGTAGTCTTCGTATCAATCCACGATGACCACTGGTGTCAATGGCTGATGTCGATTTGCGTTATAACCTCAAAACTTTCAACGTGTTTCGCATGAAAGTAGATGAATGAAATTCAATGACATTTTTGGATTATATTCGTCGCATGATTCGGTATTAATTGCTGATAATTTATTGTTTGTAATCTACTCATTCCGAACATAAATATGTTGTAAATTTTGTGGTGGGGGTTAATGATTATAACGCAATCGTTTGTACGAACTAAATATTGAAAATTGTTAAAATTAACACGAAAGAGCCAACACGGATCAAAAGTCCACATCAATCGCCTTTAACACCCTAAATTTTTAACATTGTAAGATATATAATAAATATATTTTGCAGCAAAAAATGATATTTCTCATATATAATCCGAACAATATGAAACATGGGAGGACAAACGCCAGGTCCCTTATCAAATTTAATCCGTACCGTTCTCATTCATCAAATATTCCGCCACATTACAATCGACGTTTACTTCTTTTCCGATTAATTACTTTGAGACAGGATGACTCGGCTGCTGAATATTTGCTTCCATTGATCCCAGATCTGATTGGTAATTGACATCCCTGACTAACAGCGACAGACTTCAACTGACAGTTCTCTCATAGTTTGAGTAAATACATTATTTGTTTGTTTTTGAACAACTCATTAAATTTATTTATTTAAATTTATTTCTCTCATTGAATATAAAATAAAGTCAATTATTAATTTAAGGTAATACGAATAACGGTGTAAATATAGTAAGAACACGTACTGATACATACTGCATACTTTAGTGCAAGACCGGTTTGTTTTATGTCATGGTTTGCTCTCGGGAATCGTGAAACGCTGTTTATATATTATATGCAAATCCTTCAGGGGTGGTTGTGCAGTATATACGGAATACTTGCAACGAGACAGCACGAAGTTTACCTTCATAACAGTGGTATCTGTAAGTCTTGCTACGAATACACTCTCACCATTAACAATTAATCGCATAGTCGTTAATTGCTCGTTGATTGGGGGTCACGATTTCGCAGTCCTTACGAACGGCGACTCGTGAGGCCGCGATATCGCATTTACCGAAGCTCCAATTGGAAAATCACGTCGATACATCTCTCGGTACCCGGTTGCCGAAGAACCAAGCTTCTGCGAATAAATGCGTAAGTCATGCCATTTTTATATTCTAAAAAAATTGCGTCCATTGGTCGTACAGAGAGCATATCGTCGGGATAGGTGAGAAATCAGAGCTAAAAGATTGTCGAGCTGTATTATACCGATCGGTTCAATTCGTATCGTGACACTCGATGTTACCATCGAGTAGGGAACTAATATATTTGCTTGTGGTATGTATAACGTTATAGCGCGTATGTGCGTACACAGATTCGATGAGCAAACGATAGTAGCAATCGAAAAACCAGTCGAATATATCACCCGCTCCGATGACCGTCCGTAAAATCAAATGGATAACTCGTTTTACACGATTTGACCGACATCGCGCTATCTTATACTCGGTATATAAGCTACGAACAGAGTTTAACTTGCTTTGGTAAAGTACGGCAGCATGTAGCGGAATAGACAATCTTGAAAATCACGAGGAAACCACGCTTATAAGATTTCTCGCTATCGCGAATTACTCGCAACTCCAATTACTGGCTTGAGACATTATTGAATTATTTCAACGCGATATAATCACTTCTCACCGGACTATGGCATCGTACTCGCTGTCATTGAAAGATTTGCCGAAGAATCATTATTCTGGAAATTATTTAATAATAAATTTGTATTTGCATCTTTTTTAATAATCTTTTTGTTTAAACTAAAAATAATAATAATAATAAGTATGAGACGAACGGTACGGAGGAAATTTTTTTATGGCCTCGTATTCGCTGTCATTAGAGAATTTGACGAAGAATCATTATTCTGGAAATTATTTAAGAATATTGTTCTATTTGCATGTATTGAAAAAATCTTTTCGTTTAAACTTAAAAAAAAAGAAATATGACACGAACGGTGCAAAGGAAATTTTATTGTGGCCTCGTACTCGCTGTCATTAGAGGATTTGCCGAAGAATCAATGTTCTGGAAATGATTCAATAATAAAGTTGTATTTGCATCATTTTTTAACAATCTTTTTGTCTAAACTTAAAAGAAAAAGCGACGCGAAGGGTACGAATGAAATTTATATAAAAAAAACTTAAATTACAAAACGCCTTGTCCAAATATCCCAAGAGTTTATCGAATTTTATTATTAGTTATTCTTGGAATTAAGAAAGATATTGTCAAGAAATAAAAATTATATTCATCTTCATTATTTAATCGTTGAATAATCTGTGTATCGCTTCTTCAATGTTGATTTTACTTTTTTTTACAGATGAATGTTTCTGTGATTTTTTTTTACCACACAGAAGTGACGAATAGTAACAATTACATGCAATTATTGCTGTAACGATAATTACGGTCAACAGTTGATAGAGTCAAGGTATTTCAGTCAAGACTGTAGCATATGATTTAAGTAAAAAGCAGCTATAAAAAAATAAATGATAAACTAAACAAAGATATTCCGATCGAATCACATTGTCAATTTGTTTGTAATATAGAAAGGAAAGATTCGTAAAATTGAAACCGTTTGTGATCGTGCCTGAAGCGGTTGGAGGTATCAAGAGTCCGACGTGTGTAGCATAATGGCGGCAATTTCAACGAGCATTGGAATCAAGCTGCAGCTGTATACAGATTATATACAACGGTATCAGAAAACGGCGTTCGCGAGAGTGGAAATTGACCATCGGTGAACGAGGGGGTTCACTAAAATAGGCTCGTAACTCAGTCTATTTCCAAACGTAAAACTCGTCCGGTTTACAAACGCGCTAATGGATTTTCTGCCGGACTATGAGTTCTCGTGCCCCATTCTCGGTTGCACTCCACAACTTTTGAGAGCTCGATGGTAACGAGGGTGGCGACATAGCTCTATAGCCAGGCAACTCGCCGACTACGTCATCTGCAAAAAACATGTCGGGTTACCGGCGTGAAAGAGATACGCAATGGCCTACTCGACGAGAACACAGAAGGGAAACCATCAACCCCCCACCTACACACGCGCATATTTTTCATGACGACACACTGGACTGACCGGAAACGGTGTACCGATCCCTTTTCAGGTATATCGCTGACCAGAGCTACCTTCAAAATGTAAAGATATATATCTGGGGATACCGGAAGTTCTAGTTGCTCGTCGGGGGTAAGTCTCTCGCTCTTTTCATCCTTCCCTCTGTTGCCGATACACTGGCTATTCGTGTCTGTCGATTTTTTTTTTTGTTTTAACGACTTCCATCTCAATACCGATGGCCTTGGAAAGCTTTATAGGCAGTGGAGGTAATGTTGTAAAAAGTGAGTGGTTTTGGAAGCCATCGATGAGAGGACACATATTTTGGTTAAGGATCTATATAGGTTCCCGGACGACCGAGTTCCTATTTATAAAAACGTTAACTTGACACGAGGTTAAACTTATATCGATTCACAACTAAATATATTCAATATGGCTTGATGATAAGAGGGACAAATTTGAGGAATAAAAATAACGACAAATATAGAACAATTAAAAATTTACGGCACATGCCATACGTTTTTTAATCTTTATAAACGGTTTGGGTTACTTGTAACTTTTTTTTGTACATTGTTCATCAACTTTACAGTGATTATGACTTGTAACTCTACTGAACTTGACTAGACTCCAATGGACAGTACATCCGATTGTACCAATTGTAAAATCAAATCATTGTGTTCGCAACGTGAATAATTTACGTTAGCTTGACACAAGGTTAAACTTATAACGATTCACAATGAAATATATTCAATATGGCGTGATGGTAAGGGCGACAAATTGGAGGATTAACAATAACGTCAATCGAAATAACATATATCAAATAAAATATCAAACATTAAAAATTTACGGCACATGACATACATATTCTAATCTTTATCGTTGCTTTTACCTTCTGGGCTCCAATGAACAGAATATCCAATTGTACGGTCAATAGTAAATGAAGTCATTGTGCTCACAATATGAATAATAATCTATCAAGGATTCTACACTCTTATTAGATAAAAAAAGCGAACGCAAAGTTAGTGAAATTGTAAATAAAAACGAACCATTATGGCCCAACAATATTAATTGATAATTAACAATGAATTAGCAATTATTAATTGATAATTAACAATTGTTAGCCCTTGCGACTATTTATATATAGTTGCATGGACGATTTTTATAATGGAGTCAATTGAAGAGTAACTTACCGTCGGATTTACCAAAAAAAAAAAAATAGTTTATAATATAATTTATTTTTCTCATTGTGTACTTCATGAAAATGTGATATCACTGACGTGAAAGTGAGTCTTATTGTCTATCGCTTTGGTAGCGATGTTACATTCAATTACGATACAAATTCATTTACGGTTAAGTTCATTCGATCAATCGATTACTTGCAGGTAGCGTGAAAGTGGTGATTCGTAACAGAGATTTAAAAAAACGTGATAATGTTTAACGTGATAATAATTCACCATAGTAAGCGACCATATAAATTTAACGTTCGTATATAGATATAGCGTCTATGCCAGGTCAGTAGAAACGACAATTCGTAAATGAAAAATTTGAATCAGGCCTTTGATTCTCGCGCTTATAGTCACGATCAAGTGTATCTCGCACCCCGAATTGTATTTCGCAAAATAGTCCATCATACTGACCGAAAATAAACGCTATATCTATTTATATAAATATTACATTTATAATTGAATCTGTTTTATTGTTCCATAGGAAGTAAATTGAAATTTTATAACATAACGTAATCCACCAACAACAAGTTTGCTTAAGTATCGAACAAATGGACCGATAATTACATAAAATTATGAAAATTTCAAGTAAGCACTTTACTCGGTTCATCGCTTCCGGATATCCTGTTACTGTTTTGGGGGTGGTAATGCCAAATGGGCCGTGAAATACCAAAGGTAACCCTGGCGTATCTCATTGAAAAATCGGTAAAAGCTTATTTACAGTATATGCTCTTAAGGAGTGTTATTAGGATGACCCATCGAGGAATCCTTACGGTGACTGGCGTACGACTGCTCGTTGGAGGTCTAACCTCGACGTGGAAGTCAGAGGTGTATAAGCTACGCGTTTGTCATCCGAGAACCCAAGAAGAGTAGTGGTCCCTACGGATCATGTTTTCGAAGAGACCAAGAAAACGTTTGAAGGGATGGTCGCTCGTAATGGAGCTGTTTCTTCATTGTGAAGACCCCATGGAGATTTGTATATAATCCGGACACGATCTCGGCTACCAACTATCACAACGATACGATCTCGAGTCCGCGAACCACCTTCGGTCTATACTATACGAGCACACGCTATGTTCATATTGTGAAGATAAGCTTAAACCGCAAGTTCATCCATTTTCCATAAAATTTTCGACAGATCGATTCTTCTCTGGCTCGCGTGTCCTCTTCGCGTTTTGTTTTTCGATGTCTCCCTCGACGTCTCACGCGTGGCTTCGATATCTCTTTGTGCAAAGACGAGATATCATGAAACGTATTCCATTGTTTCCGTGTAATTATCTGTGCAACCTTCTACGATAAACATTTCACTGTTGTTGACATATTATAGTCAGATAAGAAGATATAATGTCTTATGGTGTTGCGCTATGATAATCTCCTACATTTTCCTTTAATAAAAAAATATATGTAACGAAATCTTGTTTATTTCATTAATATATCGCACTTTCGTGAGATATATTAATGAAGCCGCATACTTTCACCAAAATGTTGTGCCCGGAGCTTATAATGCGTACACTTTGGATCGTACATAATTAATCTTACCTAACAAACATCACAAAGCCATGCAATACGAGATAGACTATATAATAGAATAATTATATAAAAGAAAAAGACGGAATCAGTCAGTGAGTAGCACGTGCGTTTGTACTAGTCATACGTAAACTTTTACTAAGGAAAATTTGTTCATTGATATACCGAAGTCGCTTATTTATATCTCGCCATCGCTGTCATGTATACGAGAATAGACAGACACTCACAGGCAGTGACAGAGAAAATCTAAGTTTCCCTAGGACTCCCTCTCCCCCAGGCCCGGATTCTAAGTTCCTCTCCGATCTCCTCTACCCCGCCCCCCAATGTCGGCACAAAGGGTTCAATAATAAGGTTGGAGGTGAAGTCTCATTGATAGGGACAGGTGAGGTTCAATATACGAAACCCTAGTAAATATATGTTTCAATTCTAGTAAATTTCTACGAGTAAAATTCTTTTGAGCTCACCCAACAAGGATAATTTTAATGGCATTGATTTCTGCAGCAAATATCATTGTTAATTCCCGATTGTCCGGGAATATTTAACCATGAAAGTGATTTTAATGAATTTCAATGTCATCAAAGCGATTTTCCTAGGCCTCTGTTTTCCGAAATTCTAAATGATATTTTATCAGAAGTTGGTACAAAGATTCGGTGACTATTGAGCTGTGCGTAGCTTACTTAAACGTAGACATTCAAAATTAATACAATAAAATGAATTCTTATCATGGAATATCTATACAATAAGATGGTTAAGAGCCCTGCAACGTTCGTGAACAATTTGGTTACAAGTAGCTACGACCTTTTACGTTTACGATTACAGCATTCTGATAAAATTCACTAAGCAACATCGTAAATAATGTAGGAATGTGTCGACCAAGGGAGTTACCTGAAAATGGTGTATCGCAGCATTAAATGTAGCAGACGATCGTAAGTAGGAAATATTTAATACAGGCATAGATCACGCACAAGCACATGTATACTCCCGGAGATATAGTTCTACCGTACAATTCTGAGTATGGGATTGGTTCGCTTATCAAGCATATTTCAACCTACATAAAAATTCTACGTTGCAGTCCAATAAACGACTGTAGTATTAACGAAGCAGCCACAAGAGGGTACGTCGAGTCTTCTGACTCTGTCCCACGTTCTGTTGAACATCTTCCAGGAAAAACTGGGGTGAATGGTACAGTTGTCGGTCAATAATCAGTTACCGGCATGTTAATTCCATGGGATAGAGAGAGTCGCTCGTCGGCCAATAATCACTGATTGGCCTTTGCTTAAAAAGCCAATAGCTATACCCAACCGTCTATTCCCTTCTTTATTTCTCTCTGACTGCCGGTAAGTACTCCCGGTGCCTGTCTGCACTCACACTCGCGTTCGACGTCCATTAGCGAGCGTCTTGGAATGCGATTCCCGCGAGGGTGCGAGGTGAGAGGAGAGGAAGACGCTAGCGAAGAAGAAGAAGAAGAAGAAGAAGAAGAAGAAGAAGAAGAGGCAAAGAAGTCCGAGAAGCCGAAGAAGGTGTAGGAGGTGGCACGGTGCAAGGTGGTGGTGGTGGTGGTTACAATCACCACCGCCACCACAACGATGGTTGTGGTTGTGGTTTTTCGAGACGCGCGAGCCCTCCCTGCGCTCCGACGAAAATTATCTGTCTTGACAAGCGAACTGCTTCCAGGAAAAGTGTTCCCCACTTTGGTTCTCGTTGTACGACCGGGATACTTTCTCGTTCAACCGGCGAGGCCCCCCCTCGGTGCATCGGAACTCCATGTGAAGTGCAGCTCGTTTATTATTGGCCGATTCCTCTCCACGTATACCTATGTGAATATAGGTATACGGTTAGTATGTTTTCGACTCAGGGGCAAGATCGTATCGAGGATTTAATTAAGCTTCCCTCTTAGAAAATATATTGTACGTTATTTAACTCTGCTCTCACTTACTTCGTTATTACTTACCTCAACGAAATTGCAAGTGATACGCTGTTATCAGCTATTAGAAATAGTAAAAATTGTATCTGGCTTGACAGACACTTTTGCGATGTTAGTTTCTGTTTAAGATCTCTTTGCACAATCAGAAACAATGTTACGCCTTTGAACTACTTTGATACTCTCGCTGAATCGAGATGATCGAGGGAACCCAGTCAATTATAAAATTATGATTTTTTGTATAATCAGTTGATAAATATTATAAATAAAGTCACATTTGAAGACTGAAATGAAGAATTTTTCTGTCAGTCTCAGAAATAATTACATCAACCAGTTACCTTGATAAACCATAATTATTTAGGTATACGGTTAGTATGTTTTCGACTCAGGGTCAGAATCGTATCGAGGTTTTAATTAAGCTTCCCTCTTAGAAAATATATTTTACGTTATTTAACTCTGCTCTCACTACTTCGTTATTACTTACCTCAACGTAATTGCAAGTGATACGCTGTTATCAGCTTTTAGAAATAGTAAAAATTGTATCTGGCTTGACGGACACTTTTGCGATGTCAGTTTCTGTTTAAGATCTCTTTGCGTAATCAGAAACAATGTTACGCCTTTGAACTACTTTGATACTCTCGCTGAATCGAGATGATCGAGGGAACCCAGTCAATTATAAAATTATGATTTTGACATTTGAAGACTGAAATGAAGCATTTTTCTGCCAGTGTCAGAAATAATGAAGTCAAACAATTATCACGGTGAACCACAATTATCTTTAAGTATAATTGGTATTAAAAAGTAGTGACGAGTACTTAAAAAAATTAACGGACAAACTTATTTGGCAGGCTCTTCTTAATGAGTATGTCTGACATACTCGTTATTTATTATCTTGACAGAGTTACCTACGTCGCTCGATTTGTTATTATACAAGTGAATTGGATACACATAGATTATACCGAAGTTCAAACTTCTGTGTATTTCTATTTGTATTTATAGACTCGATACACTCTACACTCTTTGTATGATTTATCGTAAGTAATTATGTAATGACAACGAGAAATTTATGATCTCTTAAGAAATTAAATTCATTCAAAAGGGTTGACGATGTTCTTGTTGAAATGTGGAGCACCTCGCAAGATAAATCCGTAAATCATCATCACCTAATTCCCGTGTTGCTGTTATTTTTTCTTATTTAAAAAAAATTCATTTTATAACGTTGACATATCGAGGATTTGCATGGATTGATATTGATATTGTCGTCGATGTGAATATGAAAATATACGCGCGATCGATCCGCACCATCCCACGTTTAACGCGCGCCCTCGCGATCCCGGGGCCGGCTGTTAATAATTACGAAGTCCGATCGATCAGTTCACGGAGAGCGAGCTCTCCGTAATGCCTTCATTATCTCTGGCTACGAACGTTTCGATAAAATATGGCCGTCGGTGTAGCTTACTCTCGTGAGGGCAGTACGGCCGAGATAGGCGTGGCGCCGATCACTGAATTGCTCAAGGGTGCAGCTTGCCAAGGGTGCTCCCGTACTTTGATGCGTATACCTTGTCACCCTTCTCGTTGCGCCGCTGGCCCAATCTGTCAACGACATTTCTGCCCTTACCTATGACACATACTTCGATTGAATAAAATATCTATTGAGTCAACAGCAATCATTAAATTGAAAGATCGTGTTAGTGATGAATTTCTCCCCAAAATGTCAGTTCGGTTAGATAAGTTCTTTCAATTATGTGATATTACGAATATTAGTTAATATATATTTGTACCTTCCACTTATTTATTATTCGATACAGAATACATAACGATGAACTTAAGGCCCCTCCCCTGTGTTATCGTTAAAAAAATCGTATAATAGATTCCATGCGATTAATTTTTTGTGTAACAGTCTTCCGATCGTGTAAAACGAATTCCCAGATCCGAATATAACAAATTGTGGTAAAAGTTTGATTTTTTTCTGTATTAATCTCGATTAAAAAATAAAAATAACTCCTCCTACAATTATTTATATTTGAATTTGACGATATTTTTTACATAATCATCCTTAACTGAGGATTAATCGTATGGGATTTTTCATACGATTTTTGTACCAATTAAAATAAGAAAACACTTTATTAACTATAGTTGGTAGTCGCCCCCCCCCCCCCCCCTACCTAATTGCGTTACTCATTAAACTTATTTTTATTAGTTTTTTTCCAGATTTAGAAAAAAATCAAGTTAAACACTTGACGTAAATGCGTTAACAACGTTAATTTTACCTTAAACATTATTTTGAGTTGGCTAACGAGTGCAAGGAAGTTCGTGATATGAGGCGGGGTGTGTACGGTAGTTAACGAGATGGGCGGGTTTCACATTGAACACGCGACTTCCGGTTCTGCTTGCGAGCCATCAAGCGACCGCTTGAGTTAGTGTTTGCTCGCACGTGAGACACAGCGGGATGATTCTATCTCGAGCTTTTATATTACCACCATTACATTGTAGTTGAATATTATTATCACCAGATTTATTTATCCAATGTTTTCAAGTACTCCACGAAAGCATTGTGCAATTAGACTCTTGATTGTACAGATATTTGAGTTAATATTCGTCCACTTATCAATTACGGCAAACAATTTTCTCTTTGAAGATTTCAAGAATGGGAGGTTCCGCTCGCTAACTAGCACGTGCTACTGCAGCTAAGCGCTTGGACTTTCCGGCTCATTGAGAAAATTTATTTGTGGCCTCGTTATACTATGCGAGTTAGCCGATTAGGTTAGTTCTCAGCTTTCAACAGCTTGCACTCGCATTTCTCGCCTGATGCTCCTTGAAGAATCAACTGTTTTAACAGTGGAACTCCGGCATTTCGTTGCTCAAACTTTAGATTAGGACTTATTATTATTATTATTATTATTATTATTATTTTACCGTACGAATTTTACAAATACTTTAACTAAATCTTTCTTTTCGTTGGAAATAGCGTTCGTGGGTTCGATATCTAACGAGCTTTGGGGATACGAAGAAAAATTTGTCACAGATTATCAACTTGATAGAATTTTTATGGGAAACTCGTGTCGTTTCTCTAAATTCGATTCTCTAAACTACGCAGTACCTTAATCAACTGATCATTCACGACCAACCGCTTTGAATACTTCCGGTAATTGCCGAACATGAATAATATTTGATATACATCAACACACTGAGATAAAACTAATCGAATAAAAAATGTTGTTGATGGTGGGCAACTAATTGCTTAATCAATTTCGATACTAACGTTGATTCAATAGATTTCCGACTTACGTTATGGTTTATTATACTCGTAAGTGTTATGTATCGAACAACATTGATACTGCTTATCGAGGTATTACCTTCGTAGAAAATAATTTACTCAAGAATTTGTTAAAACTTATTGTACATATAATTGAATATATTATCCGAACGTATGTGCAATTGAAACAAAATTTATCGTTATCAAATTGAGATAATGACAATTGAAGTTATCACGATTAGCATATATCCGCTATAGCAAATACGCACAAACGTCATATTTTTATTTCTACCGTCTACACGAGATTCACCAATTAAACAAAAAACGTATATTACTTTCGAGGATCATAAAAGAAATATGTTTAAAAAAATTTATATCGATTTACCATTTGTTTTATGAGATGTCATGAGTTAAATAGAAATGTGGTATCGCGTGAGTGGAAGCACGGATCTGTCACATGTAAACCCTCCGTACACCACGCACTGTGACGTTTCATACATCACGTTCACCACGACTGTAACGTTGAGGTGAAACATTAAAGCAATTACAGCGAATATCGATGTACGCATCGATAGTGTCGGATATAGAAGGCGCGGTTAGATTCGCCTGTATACGCCTTGCTGTTTTCCCTACCTCGTGAAATAGTCAGATTATTAAACAGTGACGACCATCGAGTAAATCTTGTTTAAAAAATAAAGGATGTTGCTAAATAAATTCGTGAATGTTGTCGTTTCTATCGTCATGCCCATATATTGGAGTATGTATCTATTTTTTTATTCCGAAGACGATGCATTTAATCGTCGCTTATTCCAGAACCATCAACGACATTCCGTGATGTTCCTTTGCGAAATATTTATCTCGGTCTCTCTCTATCTCACCTCGGTGAGTGATTCTCGAACCTCCAGGGCGCTACAGTAATACTAATTCTACTGGTACGGTCGTATTTTCATCGGTCTTAACGACTGGCGTCGGCAGACACACATAAATAAAATTGAAAAAAAAAAGCTCGATGGCACGAGTTTGATTTTTTTTAGTCGTTCTATTCGTGTCCTATCCTCCTCTCGTGTCCCAATATGTTTAACCTTGTACCATAAACTACACAATAATCATTCTCCAAGATAAAGAATTATTGTACAGTTTGGGTGTATCAACCATAAAATAATTGTATTGGAATTTATTGAATTCTATATACTTTTACATTGCGCGGGAGGGCAGAAGCCGAAGAGTCAGGTACATTGTAATGCGAACTTGAAAGCCTGAAAGCATACTGGGACTTTGGAAATTCTGCATATAAGCAGACCTCTCACGAGACTCCGTTGCCGGGAGTCTCGCCGAGGGTGAGAGCACAGAGCGAAGAGCTCCTCCACTCACGAATTGATTTCTCTAATCTAATCGGTCGAAGAGCGCGGCTGCGATGCTCTCCTCAGGCGGAGGTGCTCG
Organism: Cylloceria caligata; assembly: GCA_963942595.1. Classification (NCBI taxonomy): domain Eukaryota; kingdom Metazoa; phylum Arthropoda; class Insecta; order Hymenoptera; family Ichneumonidae; genus Cylloceria; species Cylloceria caligata. The sequence goes on along the minus strand of OZ012706.1, from coordinate 7,230,608 downwards.
CTTCCTGGAAACCGGGGCGGCGTACGCTCGCGTCCTCTATAACACATGCAGGACTCGTAATTTTATTTTTTCTTCATCATCTCTATCTCATTCCTGAGCGGGAGAGTCGCCGTGGACAAAACTGCGAGGACACGAGAAGGCAGAGAGATGCTTTTAAAAAAGAAAGAAGACGAGAGGGAATACGAAGAAGTTGAGGATCGGGAGACGAAGGTGGGAGGTAGAAGAGAAGAGGAAGAAGACGAAGCTGGTTGACCGGTGGTTCAGAGCTCGAAGAGGACAATAAAGACTCGCGGGGAGGGCGAATAAAGAGAGATTCGACCGCGAGAGAAAAGAGAACGAAGAGAGATGAATAAAGCAGAAATCGAGGTTCGAAAGAATCGTAAGGAAAGAGATGGAAGAATCGTGCTTTGAAAAAAAGGAAGAGGGGATACAAGGTGCGGCCAAGAAGAGTGGGCTCAGCGATGGACCGACTTAACTTACTCCGAGACCCGCCATGAAATATCGCAAACACATTGGGTCCGCGGCCTAAGCGATGTTTCCCGCAAGATCGCACGATCTAATTTGTTGCGCTTTGAGCTTATTTATTGCGACGACCGGGTAGACGAGGACGACGCGCTAACGGACTCCGAGACTCGAGATGTGTACTTCGAGTACCGAGTCTGACCAGTGCGGGTACAGATATATCGGACAGCGAACCAAAAGGAAGATGAAGATATGGGGAGAGGAAAAGTGGAAGCATACCAAAAACGAGCCAGACGTTGTTTTTTTTTTTTTAAGAAGAAAGGATAAATAACAGTAGAATTATCAATTTTTAAAATGATTTTCATATTAAATATTTTACATCAAGAGAATCTTTAAAAAGGTTGACAAATTTTCTTGAATTTTGCTAAAGATGGCTTCTCGTTGTAATATTAAAAATATATTATTACCCGTTGTAAGATTATCAATGGCTTTGTCTGGAATTAAATAACGAAAATTACTTTTGTAAGCGGGATTTTGAAAAAAATTATTCAAAAGTTTTTTTACTCACAAAACTTTAATGATTTTACAAAGAAAATATCGCAATATATATCGAACTGTTGAAAATTACGGATTTATCGATAACAATATTTTTAAGTTTTTGCACGATTTTAAAAATCTTTGTCATTCTCAAATTTTTGGTCGTAGAGTAGAATATGTCAGAGAGCCCTAACTTTGTGAAACGAACGTAATATTGAAAATATAAAAAAATGACACCGTCTAAAAAAAAAACTAAAAGTCAACCTAATTGAACGATTTTTTGTAAACCGATTTTAGTAAGAAATATCTTGTATTTTTTTTATCGGTAAAAAGAATCATATCAATAATTTAATGTGCGTGTTAAATATTTGTAACGGTTTACTGATAATAGAAAAAATCTTCAGATCGGTATACAACGAATTGCAGAAAAAATTCGATTTTTTTGAAAATATGTTTTTAACGAAAAAGACGTGAAACTCCTTCAATTTTTTATATTCGGATTTCAAAATTTTATTACATAATCAGGACACCGTTACGATAGTAATAAGATCGTCAGAGTCCATCGATTAACTCAGCAAAGTCGAAATAAATAATTCAAAACCTTTTTAACGATAGAACTACCCCATAGGTATAGTTTTGTATTTATAAGATATTTAACGCATGAAAAAAAAAAAATGTCAAAGATATCTGAGAATGAAAAAATGTTCATCGTTAAAGAATAATTCGGCGATATTTTTTCATAAAGACAGAGAAAAAAAATAAGGAAAAGAGTCAACGTCTGATTCTACTCCGAAAATCCTTTTTACTTTTAACTTCTTTCAGACTTTAAATGTTCATTTCTTGAAAGCAATGGCTCAAGCGTGTCTATGTGTCCATTAAGAGTTACAGGAGACAGACGCGACTGGAAAATTTAAAAAAAAAAAAAAAAAAAAACTCTCAAGGCACGAGGCTCGCGAGTGTTTCAGTGGTTCTAAAGAACTCTCCGACTCTCTTCTTCATTATTCCTGGCTTCTCGGTGTAGAACCGATAGGACAAAGTCCTCGCGGCTAACGGTCCTGTATACCAGAGCTCAGCTCGGCTTCCCCTGATAAGGCCCACCGCACTCTGGCGCCACACCGTTACTATGGGATTTTAGAGGTGCCGACGCTCGCGCGTTCCACCGATTCTCCGCGAGATCGAAGAATCTCGTCCATAATGTCGCATCCCTGTGGTCGTAGTACGGTTGTCTGGTCCTCGGCACTTCGGTCACAGGCGCCGCAGAGCCTACATACTTCCCGAAAAAAAAAAGAACGAAAGAAAAACTATCCAGACAAACGATAGTGGATTCTATATCCAATGAAGATTCTGAACCGATGATGTAGCCTCAAAAAATCACCTTGAGATAATCTGTGAGTAGTTCCGTTGACGGTTGTGCTACCCCAGTCGATGCTCCGCCTAACAGATCGATTGGAACATAATCGCAAAACCTCAACTCTCTGCTTCTGTTACCCTAATAGTGTATAACCGATCGATCCGAAATAATCTCTGGCAGCAAGAAGGGACTCGGCTCCTGCTTCCGATGCCACGAACGTATAGGATTATGCTCTTGTCGGATCAGATATTCAAGAATTCAGCACGCTTTGCTGAGCACCTTCCACTGCTACCTGAAATTAAATAAAGAAACGAAGCACCAGTTCACACGCTTTGATACAAACTACGTTTCGTCATCGCTCGGAAACGGTACGAGGTAAAGAGTTTAAATAATATATCGATTATAATTTTCACAGATTATTTATCATCCGTGAGATCGAGTAATACTAAACAAAATATCACAAAGTTACTTCATATAGAGAGGCAAGAGATACAGAAATGGAATAAAACCTCTTTAATTTAAAGAAGATCGTTAATAATTCTATTCATATAATTATATTTATGTGGTAAATTGTTATAAAAAAAACATGAGCTTGCAACGACGAGTCAATATTGAACAAATGATTAATTTCCAACGATTATTTATCATCCGTGAAATAGGCTCTCACTAAACAAAATATCACAAAGTTACTGGATCTATATGCAACAAACAAAATATAACAAAGTTACTCGATCTATATGCAACAAACAAAATATCACAAAGTTACTCGATCTATATGCAACAAACAAAATATTACAATGTTACGGTATATAAATGTAGTAACTTTGTGATATTTTGTTTGGTGAGAGCCGATTTCACGGATGATGAAGAATCGGTGGGAATTAATCATTTGTTCATTGTTGTATGTGGGTGTATGTGTTTTTCCCCATAAAGTATATAAACGATTTATCAAAAGTGACTCGTCATTGCAAGCTCGTGTATTTTTATAACAATTTACCACATAAACATAATTTTATATGAATGAAATTATTAAAGATCTTTTATTAAAGAGATACAGAGATCGTATAAAATCTCTTCAATGTAAAGAAGATCTTTAACAATATTCATTAAATAATTATAACTATGCGGTGAATTGTTTTAAAAAACACGAACTTGGAATACAGTAACAACGAGTCACTTTTGATAATTCATTAAAATACTTTACGAAAAATTACACAATATTAAACAAATTATTAAATCACAAAGTCACTTAGAAGTGCACATAGATGTAAGAGATACAGAAATGGAATAAAATCTCTTTAATGTGAAGAAGATCTTTAACAATTTCACTCAAATAATTATATTTATGTGATAAATTGTTTTAAAAAATACGAACGTGTGATACAGCAGCGTAGAGTTACTTTCGATAAATCGTTAAAATATTTTATGGAAAATAAAAAAAAACACACAACACTTAACAAATTATTTCAAAGGGCAATGTTTATATATTCGAAGCATGAGCGTTTTTACTGTATGAACTTATCAAAACGAAACCTTTATAAATCATCATTCACTTGATTAATTTAAACGTAAATATTAGAAAAGATTCGTAATAATAACTATCCAGTTACAACATTTTCAGACGAATGTTCCAACGTTTAAAAATTTTAAAAGGGTGCTCATCTCTGTAAATTATAAATAAAATTCCCTTATTACTGATCGTAAATAAATTATTAATCAGGGTCTTTTCTCCAATTACCATGATCTCCCCACCATTCGTTAACCAGAGCGAATTGGATAAACGGCGCTTGCCCAATCAGTATTTGCGGCACTCTTGCATCTTTATTTCTTTATCTCTACTATCATACACAATCGTAACAAGTGGTATTCCATCTATCCTCAATAATAAAGAAGTAATCCGTTATTAAAATAACAAATTAAAAATCCAGTTAAAAATCTGTAATACAACTTTTACGATGAATCGTCTTTATATTTACGATACTTTCTTCATTTTATATGCCCCGTGTGTCCTAATCTAATATACTTTATCATTGTAACACTGATATCAGATACAGCTTTTGTAGAATATGTATCCAGCGATAATTCAACTATATAAACATAAAGCAAGGTGTACACACACTGTAGGTACTTTGCTGAATTACAAACGTGTGAATTCTATGCTCGCACATATTATCAGAGATATAATCAAGCATCGAAGAGGGAGGCGTGCAATCGCTTCCATAGAATAATAAACCAACTATCGTGGAATAACATCGAAATTCGTGTATGTGTAATGCAAGTAGATTGCTCGAAGCGGCATCGACTCCGGTGTTACAGTGATTACGCGGTATCACAGATTCAATGCGGTTAGTATATTCACAAAGCGCTACTTGGTACAGCGGGTGGCGATATCACCTTTTACGCCAATTTACAGTATTAATTTAAGGACGATCGGTTGAACTCGAGCTATGTGCTTCGCTCGATGAATCTCGGTGCGATCGCGAAACCTCGAGAATCTAAGCACGGTAGGTGAGGTCGATAGTCGAAGAATGCAGTCAGCGAAGCGAAACGATCGAGCGAAAGGGAAAGAAATAGAAAGAGAGCCGATACCACTCTCAAAGTCTCGAGGAGATAGCCAATGTGTTGTGCGCACTTTGACGCAGGATCTTTGAGAAACTTCGTACACTGGATCATTTATTCTTAAACAGAGATCGGTCTGCTCGATCAATTGACGATCACTGTGCGTGGATTATATGGAAAATGTCGCCGTTTACAAAGACGAAAAAAATGGAAATATCTTTTTTTTTTACTCTCTTGTAGAAAGGTTTTTTTCGTTTAGGTTAATAGCTGTACACACGAAATAGTCATAGCGCTTAAGATGATGTAACACAGTTTGATAAACTGTCATCCAATCTACAATACTTCGAGACGATTAATGTTTGGGAAGAAAGCAAATTTGATTCCACTGCAGAATTGATAGAGGAAGTAAAACCATATTTGCTTTAAATGTTAACTGGCTCTGAGTCAATTGGATTACATTATCCGTTATCGATTGCAGTTTTTCAAAATGTGTCACATTATATTACGGAAAAGGTTCCACGAATTTCAGTAAAGCATAAACGTTTTATTTGTTTTTATCGGTGAAAAAAACGTATTAAAAAATGCTCTACGATTGATTGTTTGTGAAAGTGTTCTGATCATGTAAAAAGTTGTAGGAGTTCCGTTTTTTTTTTTTTAATAAACGATCACTTTGAACAAAATTTAACTCCTACAATTTTTCATATTTGACTTTGGAAATTTTTTCAATAATCAGTTACATCGTTACGAACAATCTCTGGTGAGAAATTTTTCATGATTCTTTTTTACGGATAAAAAAATACAAAACACATTTTTTTAAATTAAATCGGTGGACCATTCTATCGTTAAAAATTTAAGTTATCTCGTGTTATTTAAAATTTATATAAAATTTAGTTATCCACTTTTATGTTAATCATTGTTGACCTCAGGTGCACTTCTGGTTCAAAAATTAGAAATCGTTGGCCTCAACTGCAAGAGTTTGTATTATGAAAAGTACCGATCGTGCTTCTTGATCCTGATATGGATAGATTAAGATATTATGGAACATTTATGATGAAATTGTTATTACTTTTTTTTGCCTTAAGCAGTGAACTCCCCTTACTAGTAAAAAACATTTATCTCGTGTAAACTCACTTTTATGATAATCGTAGTGAAGTTTGCTACACTTTTGATTCAAGAATTAGAAATCGTTGGCCTCAACTGCAAAAGTTTGAATTATGAAAAGTACCGATCGGACTTCTTGATCCCGATACGGATAGGTTAGAATATTATGGAATATTTATAATGAGATTGTTGTTATATATTATCATTATAATGCGATTGTTATAATATGTAATTATATATGATATGCCAGCGATCAGATATCTTGCTCGCATCCACGCTCCGTCGGAGTGGGGTGATGATGCCGACGCTTGCCGGTAGCGCGTGCCTAAAAATCGGTAGCTTATCCGAGATCGATCTTCGGTGATTTCGATCCATCCTTCATTGTCCTCCTCGTGAAATACCTAAACAAACAACGTGTTAAAAGTATCTTCAACCAGCGATCTCGAAGATTGTCGTTCAATCATGCCATGACCACTTTTTACAAATCATAAACTAAACACATACTTTATTGTATTATGCACATCAAACATTACATTTATTACACTACTACAGTGCAATACCGCAAAAATAATCCAAGTTATCGAGCACAAGATGTCCTCTTGATTTTTTTTTCTTTTCAAACTTGAAATTAATATTAACGATTCGAGCTTACAAATAAGAATCTAGATGTTGTATTCTCACTCATAAAAGAGATCAAGAATAACGAGGTACACTATGTAATATTGTGTTACTTTACTTTTAGGCATTCAAAAAATAGGTTAATGTAAGTTATTTTGCTTAAATATTTATCCAAAAGTGTCACGATTTCCTGAGTCTATATTTCTATACATTGAATGTTATCTGGGATATTTGATGATCAATTTTTAGTTCCCAATAGGAGTATAACTTATGCAAAGTCCCACGGTATACGGTAGACAAAGATATAGATCGAGGCGATACGTGCGCCGCCTAGCGGACGGTTCTAAACTTTTGGGTAAACCGGAGACAAGTAAATTTGATGCCAAGGGTTGGAAAATAAATATTTAGTTGATTAAACAAATATTTAATCAACCGTACGAACCGAACATTTAAGTAATAAACTGCTTAGTCAATTAAAAAAGCAATTCGTTGAATTAATTAGATATATTCTTCACAATCGGCAACCGTAGATTCAATTTATTTAACCAAGTCTGACTCCCAGTGTACTAATCTTGAAAAAAAAATGGTTAGGTAGGCTTAAAATATATAATGACGTTTTACGGACGTTTTCTTCCATTTTTATAGCTTACGACCAAATGAGCGCGTCTCGATGGTCTCGATATTTTAATAGAAATTTACAGATAGCTGCTTTATCGACATTAAATCCAAAAGTTGCTTGGTTTGCGGCGCTGCGGGAGTTACTTGCCAAGCGCCATAACGCGTAGTAATAATATAATCCATAAAACTGTACACCGAGTAGAGAGCGTACCAACTGATAAAATCTGTGGTTTTTACATCTGCCCGTGTACCATTCGGATCATATCCATTACCGACTATTCGTCTTCGGTTCCGATGATCAATTTCCCCTTCGACATTCGAATCCACAGTGCGTATCGCTCGCTATAAATTATATAGAGACTGGAACGATGTATTAGAAATACGGATCCACAAAGTGGGGGAACTCCCGTCACCAGCCCCGGTGAAGCGTCATACCACCGTAACGGAGCTAAAGGTAACGCATACATAGAAGACGGCAGAGAGGGCGGCGGCAAGAACGGAGGGCGGCGCCACGTCGCGCGCGCCGTCGCTTCGTAGCCCCGAGAAAGCTAAAGGAAATAAGATTGAGACAAAGAAAAAGACAGAGGCCCCGCGTTAAGATAAAACAAAAAGAAATATAAAAAAGCGGGCCGAGACGAGCGGCTAACATGGAATAGCCCTTAGCGGACTCCACGCCGGCACGATATCCACTCTTCAGCCTGATGGACTTTCCTCCCTTCCTCTCACTCTTTGGTATCGTGATTTTACTCTCGCTCTCACTCCTTTCCACTCTTTAATTCAGTTTCGTTTTTTCTTGCGCTCTTCTTCACTCCTTCTGCTTCTTTCATATTCTTCTTCTCCTTCTTATAATCATTCCTTCTCGCATTCCCTTTCTCAATCTGTTTTCTTCTCGCTCTCACGTACCCTCTTTTAAGCCGATATATGTAAACCAACGTTCGCCCTTTTACACGAAGCCGCAGAGTCGTGGACTCTATACCATCTAGGGTATCGCACACCAACGATATTCGTTCTCTTATATGCCTATGTAACCCACATTGGTACTTATGTATGTTGAGATATCAGAATTTTCACATGCCGAACATGCGGACATCAGTGATCACGCTACCCTTATTCTACCATGTTGCCGTTTCTGCTTCTGATCTTACTTCCGTTATTAAACCGAGGGCTTTGATTAATCGACAGACTTTTCAACGTCGCGACTTGTATTCTTTTTAATAATAAATGTTATTACAGAAAGAAGAACAACTCAAAAAGCTTCAGTTTTGTTTACCAACATTTGTTAGAGATTTACAATATTTTTTAAATTCCAATATATCTCGTTATTAATATTATAAATTGATTTTAACGGTGATGAAGAATTATTAAAAATAGCTTCGTTACAATGCTGAAATGAGCCAACAGATTATGTTTCATTTATTTGTATTTGAATGCGACAAATCCTTGATCTCGATTAAACTATAATGACCACAGAACTAACTGAATTATACACAAAAGAAAAGAAAAGAAAAGAAAAAAAAAACACTTTAGTGTCATTAGACGATTAATTATTTACTATTTAAACTATAATGATAGATTCAATATGACTTAAGCTTCCATTTCTAACGCACAATGTACAACACCGAGCTTAATTGCCCAATGTTTTGATAGTGATATTTAAAATTATTGAAATTAATTTAAAAATTCATGTTTCACAATTTTATTTGATGAACATAATTTTTTTTAATTCTATGCACAAGCCTTATATGTTATAAAGATTCCATAGTTGTATCTCTATGCTGTTTACCTACGTTGTATTCTCACGTTGTATCCCCATGTTGTATCCCCATCGTTGTGTAATCCAGGTGCAATTTCGAAAGTTTTTAAAGATAAACTTATGCCCCAAAATCACTTATTATATATATGAATCATTCCAGGCTAGATAGGCCCGTTGTTTAAACTACAATAACCAAAGAACAAGCTGAATTATACACAAAAGAAAAGAAAAACTCTTCAGTGTCTTCAGTGTCAGTGACTTAAGCTTCAATTTCTAACATACAGCGAGCTTAATTTCCCAGTATTTTCAAAGTGATATTTCAAATTATTGAAATTAATTTCAAAATTCAGATCTCACAACTTTATCTCATGAACATAATTTTTTTAACAATTGTATGTATAAGCCGTCACTTTGTATGTTACAAAAGTTCCATAGTTGTATTCCCACGTTGTATTTCCGCGTTGTATCCCAATAGTTGTATAACCCACGTGCAATTTTGAAATTTTTCAAAGATAAACTTATGCCCCAAAACCCCTTATTATTATAATATACATATTCATGGATCATTCCAGGCTAGATGGCCACGTCGGCTCTTCTGAGTCTTTGTGATTTAGTTTCAATTTTTATATATTATGTTGACATATTTGACGTATACAAACGTTGTATCAAACTATCGTTACAAAATTGAGAGGAACGAAAATAAATCTGGACTTTCTTGCATACTTTACGTAACAATATAAAAAAATGTTAACAAAATTCAAGGTGAGGGTAACAAATATGTCAATTTAGCCTGAAATCTTGGAAATAATTTTTTTTTATCACTAAAAGAAGAATATTTCGTAATTCATGAGATAAAATTTATATCAGGGGTACAAATTGAAAATGCGGGTTTGATAACAGATGGCGTTACTAACGCTATACGCATCAGGCAGTACTGTGACTATGTTCATGTCAAAGCTACGTCTTATAGCTTTAATTTTCAGTATGTGTCAATTTGTCGCAGTGTCAAATTCATAGTTTTTTTGAGCTCTCAATATGTCGAGTTTCGTGCCAACAAAACAGCATTTGCGGGAAGTTTTAATTTACTTCTTTAATTTGAAGAAAAGTGCTGCTGAAGCACATCGATTGGTCTCCGAGGCTTATCCGAGTCATGTTCCATCGGTTTCAACGTGCGAGAGATGGTTTGTGCGGTTTAGAAGTGGTGATTTTGACGTTGAGGACAAAGAGCGGCCGGGCCAAGTGAAAAAGTTTGAGAATGCTGAATTGGAGGCAATACTCAATGAAGACTCGTGTCAAACTCAACAAGAGCTCGCAGATTCATTGGGAGTGACACAACAAGCCATTTCCCATCGTATAAAAGCCCTCGGAATGATCCAAAAGCAAGGACATTGGGTGCCGTATGAGCTGAAGCCGAGAGACGTCGAGCGCCGTTTTTTTGCATGCGAACTGCTGCTCGAACGGCAAAAACGGAAGGGTTTTTTGCATCGCATTGTCACTGGTGATGAAAAGTGGATCCATTACGATAACCCGAAGCGCAAAAAATCATATGGTTACCCCGGCCATGCATCATCATCGACGGCCAAACCAAATATTCACGGCGCCAAGCTCATGCTCTGTATTTGGTGGGACCAGCTGGGTGTGGTGTATTATGAGCTATTGAAATCGAACGAAACCATCACAGGAGCACTATACCGAACTCAATTGATGCGTTTGAGCCGCGCACTCAAAGAAGAACGGCCACAATACGAGCAAAGACACGACAAAGTAATTTTGCAACATGACAACGCTCGGCCACATGTTGCAGCGCCGGTCAAAACATACCTACAAACGCTGAAATGGGAAGTCTTACCCCACCCGCCGTATAGCCCAGATATTGCTCCTTCCGATTACCACCTTTTCCGATCGATGACACATGGCCTAGCTGACCAGCGCTTCCATTCTTACGAAGAAGCCCAAAAATGGGTCGATGACTGGATAGCAGCCAAGCCGGCCGAATTTTTTCGCGACGGTATCCGTAAATTGCCAGAAAGATGGGAAAAAGTTGTGGCTAGCGATGGACAATACTTTGAATAATTCATTTGTTACCATTTTTTCAGAATAAACGTTCAAAAATAGAAAAAAATCCCGCATTTTCAATTTGTACTCCTGATAGAAAACTCTGAATAAATATTAGAAAATGATCTCAGATTATTATAGAATCCCCATTGATTACAACAAAACATTATTATCAATTATGTTCATCCCTTAAGGGGAGTCGATCGATGTATAGATGCGAGAGATATAAAATTAATATCGTCCACGATGAAATGAGAGAGAAATACTGAAAATATTTTGTTGTTCGTCTTAATTAGAGAGTTTGATTCGTCGATAAACTGTATTGTTAGAAACATTGCTACTGAGATAGAAGCTCGCAGTTGCTAGATAAGTTAATATTATTTTTCTTATTATTTTATCAGTGAATTAATTACATTACCTACGCTGACGAGACGCTGATATATTTATGATAAATACTCAGTACTTACAACGTTTTACCGGGATAAACGAAGGAGTTGTCGGACTCGTCGAAGCGTGAAAAATTCTATCCAATAATATGCCTTGAGTGCGCACAAATAAACGACGAAGTATGAAAGAAGTATCATTGCGATAGGCGTCAAAGCGCGACGCAATTGTATCTATCGATACAATTAAGTCGTTGATCATTGGTCTGTGATAAATAATATTTAATTAATATTCGTAAATGACATTGTTTTCGTTATGGATATCGATGGTTTAATAAAGATACGTTTAAGTTTCACTAATTTATGTGTATGGATATAATTAAGATCTAGCCGTAATTCTTAATACACAGAGGTATGACGTACATATATAATTGATATATTATTAAATTTTTAATTAACTAAATTATGTATGCTGCAATATTTTAATACAGAATAAAAATCTATTTTTATTGAATAATAATATTCCAAATACGTGTTTCTAATTTAAATTAAATTATTCATTCCATCGAGCGAACGGTTTTAAGAATTTTAAACGCGAGATTACAAATGTACCTTGCGTATAATATTAAGATTATAATAAACCACTAGATACTACACTCGTTGTTCGACGCGTTACAACGTCCGTAAGTATATTTCTTAATATATAAGTAAAATATAACGAAAGTATATGTATTTAAAACGTACGTACAAATATATTATTCTTTGGGGTAAAAATCCATGTATACATCCTAAACATAGAATTCTTTGGACAACGTGGTACAATTTTTTTATTTACAAAAAGAAAAGAAAAATAGCTGCGCTGGAATTAATTGTAGCCTTATTATCTCTTTCTTAACCCATTCGACGGATAACAAATTATTAAATCGCACGTATATTCTAAAAGATTTATAAAAGAAATTATCTTTACGCACGTTAACTAACTACCCGCGTAGAAATCAATTGTTAAATCTAAGTAAATTATTCATTATTTCGTCAGAAACAAAAAAATTGTCAATGCGTATTATATTTGTTTAATGTTTTTTTTACCATGTGGGAAATATCCATGTAAAGCAACTGTTACTCGTCAGTAACAATTACGACGGAGTATACTGCAAATTTCAAATTTACAATGTCTTTAAATCGTTTTTACGTCTGTCTTTTATTATAGAATAAAATAAATGCGGTAACGCAAGTGATAAAAACAATAAATAACTGAAATTTACATCGATATAAAGGAAACACAGCTCTTTCTTATTTTTATCTCACACATTTTGTTTTTTTCTTCTCATATATTTGTTTAATGTTTTTCCATATGGGAAATATCCATGTAAAGCAAGCATTACTCGTCAGTAACAATTACGACGGAATGTACTGCAAATTTCAATTTTACAAAATATTTAAACCGTGTTTGCCTCTGTATTTTATTAAAGAATAAAATAAATGCTTTAACGCAAGTGATTATAACAATAAATAATTGAAATTTACATCGATACGATCGAAACACAGCTCTTTCTTATTTTTATCTCCTACATTTTGTTATTTTTTTCCTCATATATTTGTTTAATATATTTCCATGTGGGAAATATCTATGTAAAGCAACGATTACTCGTCAGTAACAATTACGACAGAGTATACTGCAAATTTCAAATTTACAACGTGTTTGAACCGTTTTTACCTCTGTCTTTTATTAAAGAATAAAATAAATGCTTTAACGCAAGTGATAAAAACAATAAATAACTGAAATTTACATTGATATAAACGAAACACAGCTCTTTCTTATTTTTATCTCATACATTTTGTTTTTTTTTTCTTTTTCTTTACACGTTTACGACGAACAAAGCAAGGCGTATAAACACTTTTCAAATGTTAAACATCTTAAGGCTTTCACCGCTGGTTAAATTCGGAAAACAAAGGTTTCGGTTCGTTCGTTCGCTCGTTTGTTCGCATAACAGGAAAGAGTCTCAGTGTCTGTCTAATCTCTGGGACAGAGGGCAGGAATCTTCAGGCACTGTTTTCAATCGCTGCAAAACTTTCTTACAATCGTCGGTAAGGTGAACGACAGTCGACAATGTAGCATCGCAGTCGGTACATTTTCTACCCACGTTTCATTGTGAAGAACCACACGAATTTTAGAAGATAACCTTTGACGAGTTATCCTCACGATCGGTCGGTGTGGGCGGCTGTTGTCGAAGTTATTACCGTTGTTGGATCCGAGCTGGATCTACTCGTTAATGGCTCTAGAGGGGGCACGCTAAAATTATAGAAACAAAAAAGAAACATTTCTTTTAAAAACTAAATGGTAACAATCGAATCTGAATAAGACAAATGTTTAAATTAATATTTATTATGTACATCGGTAAAATCGGTACAACTATAAAACTGGGAAAATATAAGATAAATGGATTGAAATAACGGGACGCCTATTAAAAAATTAATTACGCATACAATGATACTAATTTTTATTTCGTTGATAAATTTTTTAAACGAATTATATCGAAATTATAATGAAATCTAAATGAATAATTGAAAATGCCTACAAGCACTTACGTAAGGATTGTTTGTCGATTTAGAACGGCGGCGGAGGGTAACGCAAGGGGAGAGTGTGCGTGTCCTAATTGTGGGGTGGTCAGTGTGCCTAGATAATGTTGTTCTTCGCTCCCGTCACTCCCACCCCCGCTCGTGAACATGTTCAACTGCAGCTTTGAGTCCACTGCAATTTATCAAAAGAATTTGATTGTTACATCGCGCCACAATAATGAAAAAATGTTTTTAAAGAACTCGATAATCGTGATAAAAAAAAAACCAACAGAGAATTAAAAAAAAAGGAGAAACAAATATTAATAACGCTTCACGCGTTACGATTCTCGTTAATATAAAAATATGAAAAAGAAACGCGATGGGATCCATGGGCGTGGGATACGTGAGCGAAGCACCGAAGTCTTTCTTATCACATTTTTATCAATCGGAATGATCTTCAAGGTGGAACTTCGGACCGTGATCGATGACGCAAAATCTTTTATCGATAGCAACTTTAGTCTCTCTAATTAATATTATTATTTCAAAAATTCTCAAAGTACTGAGAAAATTTTTTTTATTCACTTTTTATCATCCTTTATCATCTTTATTCTATAATTAATTTTTATCAATAATTTTTTTTACATTATTTGATTGTTTTGTGGAATTGCATGTTCCCAATTAAATTGTATCCAAGTTGACTGTATCTAAAAAATCAATATTTCTCTTTTTTCCTAAGTGCACACTGTATGTACTAGACACGCACACGATTGAAATTATCATTTACACCATGGAACACTTAAATCGGTAGATTGTGATACGTGTCATCAAAATTATGTAAATACGGATATAGTTATTATATGTATTTCTCTGATAGTGAGTCCCATATCAAGAAAAAGTACACACTCATCGTTATCAGAGTCACCGAGGCGTCTGACCAATCACGGACAGGTTTTAACATTAACAATATCTCGCACATACTCCCTAGACCTGGTGTCTCGTGTGCACAATCCCGCGACCACCGCCGTTCGATAATAAAAAAAATTCAGTCAACGACGATACGTTGTTGGATGGTTTAAACGGTTTATTGTAAAATAAATATGGAGCGGTAGTAAAGGGTGATTTTTTAAGAGCTTGAGAACTTTTTTTTAAAAAAAAACGCATAAAATTTGCAAAATCTCATCGGTTCTTTATTTGAAACGTTAGATTGGTCCATGACATTTACTTTTTGAAGATAATTTCATTTAAATGTTGACCGCGGCTGCGTCTTAGGTGGTCCATTCGGAAAGTCCGCTTTTTTATCGACAAATTTTGTTCAGCGATGAGGCTCATTTCTGGTTGAATGGCTACGTAAATAGGCAA
Source organism: Cylloceria caligata (assembly GCA_963942595.1). Classification (NCBI taxonomy): domain Eukaryota; kingdom Metazoa; phylum Arthropoda; class Insecta; order Hymenoptera; family Ichneumonidae; genus Cylloceria; species Cylloceria caligata. The sequence goes on along the minus strand of OZ012706.1, from coordinate 7,215,256 downwards.
AATTGCCGCATTTGGAGTGAAGAGCAACCAGAAGCCGTTCAAGAACTGCCCATGCATCCCGAAAAATGCACTGTTTGGTGTGGTTTGTACGCTGGTGGAATCATTGGACCGTATTTTTTCAAAGATGCTGTTGGACGCAACGTTACGGTGAATGGCGATCGCTATCGTTCGATGCTAACAAACTTTTTGTTGCCAAAAATGGAAGAACTGAACTTAGTTGACATGTGGTTTCAACAAGATGGCGCTACATGCCACACAGCTCGCGATTCTATGGCCATTTTGAGCGAAAACTTCGGAGAACAATTCATCTCAAGAAATGGCCCGGTAAGTTGGCCACCAAGATCATGCGATTTGACGCCTTTAGACTATTTTTTGTGGGGCTACGTCAAGTCTAAAGTCTACAGAAATAAGCCAGCAACTATTCCAGTTTTGGAAGACAACATTTCCGAAGAAATTCGGGCTATTCCGGCCGAAATGCTCGAAAAAGTTGCCCAAAATTGGACTTTCCGAATGGACCACCTAAGACGCAGCCGCGGTCAACATTTAAATGAAATTATCTTCAAAAAGTAAATGTCATGGACCAATCTAACGTTTCAAATAAAGAACCGATGAGATTTTGCAAATTTTATGCGTTTTTTTTTAAAAAAAAGTTCTCAAGCTCTTAAAAAATCACCCTTTACATTAGGACGTTTTATGACTAATAGAAACCTGAGATTCGCTGTTTAGATGTTTTTTTTTTTCAACCTTGCTAATTATCGAACGTATACCGATCATTGCTGTTTGAACAAAAAAATTTATTTCAGCCATGTTACATCGTTGGACATTTCCAACGGTTTAACATGAGCTAAAGTGAGCTAAAGTGTTCCTTATACTGGAACGTTAGAAAATTTTGAGGACTGATAGAAACCCGACATTCCCTGTTTATATATATATTTTATTTTATTTTTTCAATGTTCCTATAATGATCCAAATTATAGCGACCACGGCTGTTCGAACGGAACATTTTCATTCAGCCATGTTACATCGTTCGATAGGTCGAACGGCTTAGTATGACATAAATATGAAAAATTATTAAATTGGGAAATTTTGATGACTAATAAAAAACTGAAATTCCGTTTTGAGATTTTTATTTCAATCTGACGAGTCAATTGAAGTAGCGACCACTGCTATTCGATTGAAAAAATGTTATTCAGCCATGTTACATCGTTGGACGGTCTGAACCGTTTCGTGTGAGAAAAATGTGAAGAATTATTAGATTGGGAAATCTTGATGACTAATAGAAAACTGAGATTCTTTGTACAGATTTTTATTTCAATCTGACGAGTCAATTGAAGTAGCGATCCTGCTATTCGATTGAAAAAATGTTATTCAGCCATGTTACATCGTTGGACAGTCTGAACCGTTTCGTGTGAGAAAAATGTGAAGAATTATTAGATTGGGAAATCTTGATGACTAATAGAAAACTGAAATTCCTTGTTGAGATTTTTATTTCAATCTGACGACTCAATTGAAGTAACGACCACTGCTATTATTAGATTGGGAAATCTTGATGACTAATAGAAAACTGAAGTTCTTTGTTTAGATGTTTATTTTAATCTGACGCGTCAATTGAAGTAGCGATCACTGCTATTCGATTGAAATTTTTTTATTCAGCCATATTACATCGTTGAACGGTCTGAACCGTTTGGTATGAGATAAATATAAAGAATTATTACATTGGAAAATCTTGATGACTAATAGAAACCCGAGATTCTTTGTTTAGATTTTATTTCAAACTAACGAATTAATTACAGTTGTAAATCAATGAAGGTTCACCGAAACATTTATTAAACAATATGTTAAACCTCAGCGTAAATATTTATACAAAATTTACCGTTTCAAAATGGAGATAATTACAATTGCAGTTTGGATGATTAGAATGTATCTTCTATAGCGAATAGACACATACGACACACTTTTCATTTACCGTCTCAATGAGATTTAAAAATATAACAAAAAACAAAAGTAATTTAGAGGATCATAAAACAAAATACTCGACAAATTTGAGTACGATTTACCGTTAAGTTTTTCATGTATCGTGAGATAAATACAAATATGGTAGCGCGTTAGTATCGCACTTATCCGTCACACATAATTCGTTTGTGCATCACGCACCTCCACATCTATCTACCATCGGTGTTGCGCCCTTCGTATACCTCTTATAACCTTAAAGTGGTAACCACCGCCGTTCGTTCGAACATTTTTTAATCAGCCGTAATACATTATTGGTCGGTTTTAACGATTTAATATGAGATAAATATGGAGCACACTAGAACTCGATTTTTATCTGATAATAACCCAAGATTCTATGTTTAGATTTTTTTTCAATATTGTCAATCAATCTAAGTAGGTCATAATAAATTTAGGGATCGTGAGAACATTCAGGCTTTATTAATTCTACCGTAAGACTGGCAAAATCTAATATTCCTATCATCTTACTTATTTTTATTTATTTTTTTTTTATAAAGACTATCAATTTCTCCACCTCGGTTATCATTATTGACAGAGATGTACGTAGCCTACTTATATCGGGAAAGCCCGGAGTCCCTATCACTAATATAGAAACAGGTATTTTTTGTCGTTAGAACAAATTCAAAGACTCTCTCTGGAATTCAGAACGAATCGATGATAACGCGAGAGTTTACAAAAGACTGGAATTTGTTCTTAACTGAGCTTAATCATTTAGTTGATACATTGAAATCGCGAACGCTTTGATTTTACTTCTTCATAGAAGAAGTATATGTTTGAGATGTGTATGTGTGTGTGTGCTCTGTGTGTATGTATGCGCGCGCACACGTATGTGTGCGGGTCACAAATCTATTTAATTTTCAGTACTTCTGATTGAAATTCAATCGAAAACTAAAACTTGAGACAACCTTTAACAAATCATGAGCTTATGGGATGAAAATTTTGTACGCTAACTACATTTAGAAGCTTTCACACCTATCAAAGTAAAATTTTATATACAATTAAAATTCCTACTTTTCTATGTTCAGTATAATTTCATTAACAATTGATACGGTAATTGGAATTTTATAATTTCTAATTTAAATAAAAACATGCGATTTCTTAACAATTTTGAGTTATCGAAGTTAAAAGTTGTATAAAAATAAAGAAGATATCAAAGACATTGAGTATTAAATTTGTCTGGAATCGATAGAGGGGTATTGGACTTTTTGGGATTTCATTTTTTGTTTTATTTATTTTTAAATATTTGTATCGTTGATCGGAACAAACAACAAAAGTTATTAATCTAAGAAAAATTTTGAACACAAGTTAACCAACTACTTCTCTTTGTACAATGCAACGTTTTTGTTTGTTTCTTATTTATCAGTTATTTTCAATCACAGATTATTCCAACTCTCGCAAATTTAAAATTAAAAAGCATAGCTGGCGTAAAAAATCTATAAACAAAATTGCAAATTTGAACTTTGCAAAAAATTAATAAGCTTATTGCTCGAATTTACTTTAGTAGTTTTGTTTTTATATGTAATAGTTACAATACTCTCTAATCGACGACTCACCCAGTAGATTGGACTTGATCTCGGTCTTGTGAATCCCGCTGGGTCCTGGAAGTCCTCCGCCCATGCCCGAGTGATTCTTGGGTTTCCTCTTTCTCGTTTGTATGCCTTCTTTCTTCATGCTCAGTGGCCTGTTCACCTATCAATCCGGAAACAAATTATGGAAAAAAAAATTATATTAAATACATTGATTCTTTTCCTAATGAAATCGGTGCATTCATAGATTCGGAGTTGTAATCGTTATCGCAATCGCACAATCGTTGTCTATGTAATTTGCGAATTGAACGACTATGATCCATCTCAGGATATACCGAATCATATCTTTGTTGAAATGTTTAACTGTTATACAACATCGATTTGATGGACTTAAGGGGACAACATTCAACTATAAAAAGCCCTTGAAAAATATAAAGGCGACCATACAGCGACAGCTGCAAGAGTTTCAAAAAGACGACGCTGAATTAATGGTTCTACGCTCGTCCATGCCGAGTCTAAAATTTTCGAAAATTCTCCTCTTCGATCCGTCGATAGTTATCCCAGTTCCGTTAGGGCTTGTCAAGAGTTGTAGATAATTAAATATGGAATTGTAAGACGAATACGTTGATAATAATCGCGCTTATTTGAGTCCTAGAATGTAATTGCGAGTTGCACGACTATGATCCATCTTAGGATATACCGAATCATCTCTTTGTTGAAATGTTTAACTCTTATACAACATCGATTTGATGGACTTAAGGGACTTAACATTCAACTATGGAAAGACCTTGAAAAATATAAAGGCGACCGTACAGCGACAGCTGCAAGAGTTTCAAAAAGACGATGCTGAATTGATGGTTCTACGCTCGTCCATACCGAATGAAAAACTTTGAAAATTCTCCTCTTTAATCCATCGATAGTTATCCCAGTTCCGTTAGGGTTTATAAAGAATTGTGAATAATTAAATATGGAATCGTGAGACGAATAAGTTGATAATAATTCAGCTGGCTTGAGTCATTCAAGTTAACTTTGACCTACTCATCGTCGGGAACCGTATGAAATTAATATGATCGACGACTCTGGTCATCGTAAACAAAGTCACGCAGATGCGACAATTCTTTTTAAAAATATATTTTTCTTCAATTAAACGTTTTCGATATTCGCATCAGATTCAGATCATCTGATAACCTCCGAGGCACTGTGATGCTACGTAATTCCTTTGGATTCGAGAGAAGAAAATAATAATAACGCTGGGACGAAGCGAACGGGCTTCTGTCACGGGCGTTCCTCTTATCGAACTCACCGATCGGCTGGACAGAATCAACGATGAGATAAGCTCGGTAACGATTGACACGCCGTATAGACACACGGGAGCGCGCGTCTCGAGATTAGTATCGATCAAAAACGATCGTTCGGATGCTTGTAAAGCGTCACTAAAGGTGGTAAGAACGGACAAATTTCGATAACTTTGATATTTAACTTTTTTTTTTTAGTATTGTCCCATATCAAATCAATCGATGACAATTTAAGTGCTGCACCCTGGAATGTTATAACTTATCAGTCTTTATTTAGAGATTCCCACTCTTGTCTAACTATAAGTTTGAACTTTTAAAGAAATCTCGGGGGTATTGTGGAGTCCAAGTGGTGTTTCACTCGATTTTTATAATCAAGTCATAAGGCACTTGGTAGTGTTAATCGCTAGCTGCCACGTTTTGCGTGGTATTTCTAGAGATTCAAAGAAAACGTCCAGATAACGAGAAGCTTAATTTTTATTCGGTACCGATAAAGAATGTTTCTCTCAAGGGTAGCGAAACGAAACGATTGATGCGATGCACAAGTTAAGGTCACCATTAATTTTTTCAAACCCAAAATGTTTATTACATAAAATTGTAGCAAGATTCTGAGATGAATCTAATGGAAAACAACATTTCTTTCGCTTCAAAAACACTGGAGTCGTCATTTTGAAGAATCAAAGAGCTTAATAGTTCTATAAATCCAATGTTTTCAAGGCAAAATACATTTTTTTCGTTAGCTTTGTCTCCAAATTCATTACAATTTTATACAATAAGCATAATGGGTTAGCCTGAAAAAATTTAAGGCTACCTTTACCTATAACTTTGTCGCCTTCATCGATAAAATTGATAATGTAACCATCGTACGTCTTCCATAAAACCCTACAACTTTGGTACAAACGATTTTTCCATCAGATATTTCACAATTATCCTTAAGAGGAGTCAAAATCTTCGTACATACACAGTTATGCTGCTTCTTTCTCACTCCGCTGTTGACGCCATATTAATTCTATCTCTTTCGCAATCCGTAGATGTTTCACCTCCCCTTAACGTAAACACTCTGTGTCGGTATCAAATAAAAATGAAGTTCCCGCTAGAGATTCCTCATGATTTGAGTATAAACGTCGAGTGAGGCACCACTTAATACTTATTTTCCAGCGCCCCATTTACGTCACACTTTTTTTTTTTTAATTTAATTCTTAACTTAGATAATGTAGAATTCGAGAAAAAAGATTAAAAGTTAACGGGATTAACAGCTGCCAGAGGTACACATTCCACATAAGACGTCCATGAGACCTCAGAATCGTCAAAATATGTCTTAAGGACGTCTGCAGCATTGTCATAAGACGTTTGTCTTATCTTGGATGTCACAGTTTCCCTTGCAAACTCGTGTTACGTCGTAACGATTGAAAATCCATGTTCGGCTGAATCGCAATTCCCAATATTAATCCAACGATTTTTAGGGTATCGATCTTAAGGAGAAAAAAGCGCTAGGCTTGCGGGGGATAGGCAAGGTGGCGTGTGGGGTGCGGGGCAAATAGCGAGAAAGCGAGAGTTCCGCTGTTCGGAATCTCAATCGTGTCGAGATAAAAGCTGGAAGATCCTTTCCACTTGTTCTAACTCGAAACCTAGACGGTATATCGCTTTGAAATTTGAATGTACGTATCCTGATAGTATCCCTTTGCCATTGTAACATTTTTTAAATTAACATCTTTTGCCAAATTTGTGCATCTTCAGTTTGAATGACGTAAGGCTGTGACATTTCTAGATGAGCAATGTTCAATAACTCGAATTGCGTAATCAATATCTCGTCAACTAAACGGTGAAATTTTTTCCAATTTTTTATACTTTTAAGTTATGATTTTCTATTGACGTTAAAAAAAATGACAATGCTGTAACGCTTCACCCTCCTTAAGAAAACCAACTTGGTACCAACTCGCAAAGATCATGAAGAGACGGTTGACTTAATGTCGTTTTTTTCAAGTTGAGAGAATTCTGCACCAAATGGCTGTCGATTTTCATTCGATTTTAATTAAGCCGACCTAAACGTACCTGATTACCGAACATAATTAAAAAACCGTCCAAGATTCTACTTATTACGATAAAGTTCTAAAATTATAGAGCGCCACGTGTTTATGACGTTATCAAATTAGCTCGCCGATAAGATTGCAATCGATTAGAATTTGTCTTAATTTTTTTAAATTTACAGAAGTCAGAAGAAGCTTTTGCGTTTCTTTTATTTTTCCTTCGATCAAGATTTATATTCGATAAGATCGAATATAAAAATTTCAGTTCACCATAATAGTTTGACACGGAGATGCCTATCGCGTGAATTGAAACAACGAAATTTTATGATATTCGTACAAGGCTCAACCTCCGGTATGCTGCGGCGAAAAAAGAAAAGAAATAAATTACTCGAAAGTTTGTTTGTTCTTCTCGCTCCGTTGTGCCGCTTTCAGGCATTCAGTTCGTGAAGCTTCGAGCGACGAACAAGGCAAGAACATGCGTTAAACTTTCCAAGAATGAAACGCACACCATATAACTGTCGTCAGCAGGGTTACCACAAGCATGGCACTTTGGCCCAACGTTTCTTGTTTGCCACCTTTACTGCATTTGTTTTAACCCGTTTCTCTCCTTTGCTTCTTTATCATTGCTCCACACTTTTTATCTTAATAATTTCTACACGATGAAGCAAACTGAAGTTATTTTTTTCCACCGTTTACAACTCTCTACGGATATCCTTCTCTACCTTCGCGATGATTACAATTGGTTTAATAAAAATGTATTACAAATTGTCGCTATAATTACGATATAAACAATCATTTATAAATCTTCCGCGAGATATAAAAGTTAGAAATCTACTCACATTATGAAGTTTGAAGTAGAGACCGCAAGCGTTGCATACTGGTTCTCCGTTGTTGTTTCTTCGCCAAAGAGTTGTGTTGCTCGTTCTGCAATTGGCGCATTGCACTCCCGTTCTTCGTCCAGTCTGAAACGATGATAAATCGATGATTCTAACGATACGTAAAGATGTTTCGAGTTGTTATATTTAATATAAAAGTACAATGACTGTATAAAAATGAAGTTTTTTTTCAGTTATCAGAGACCTTCGAGAAGTATCGATTTTTGTAAAAATGATTTTTTTCTATTATAAACCCAATGACTTATCAGTTGACTCGATTACGAGATTTCAACATAGTTGGATAAAAAGTGTATCTTGTTGGGAAAATACTGCAGAACTATAAGAAGATATCGAAGTTATGGGGGCGTCGCTGTAGATATAAGAGAGGTAGATGTATTTTCTGATGTTTGAGCACAGATACTTGAAAGTAAAATAAAAAGAAGACGAAAACGAAGAAGAATAAGAAGAAGAAGAAGAAGAATGTTACAGTCAGGAAAATGGGCGGCAACGGACGTGAGCATCAAGTACAGAATAAACTAGAGCAAACAGGACCCCGCTGTCGTCCCTCGCCCTCGGGAGCTCTCGCTATGTATTATTTGCTCGACGAGCGAGAGATAACAACGGTCTTCTCTCGAGAGCACAAACATTACTTAATATCGAAGTCGTGTCGTGGTGTTGCTCGTTGTCGCAAAGCTCACTGTACAGTGCTCGTCCACCTTATCAGCACAAATACACAACGCTCATCTGGCCTCGTTTATGAGCGATGGACAAATTTTTCGACCAATCGATGGCCCCGCGTCGATTGATCGTTCGTCGCTAATTGCGCCGTTCGTACATTCATCGATGACGTTTTAGCATTTTTTTGCAATTGAGATCTATCAAAGTACGACGAAAAGTACTTTTTTAAATTTTTATCGTAAACGATGAACGAACGATCTAACGAGATAATTAAATTTGAAATAATTCATGTACTCACCGGTGCTACGGTGTGTTTCATTTTTCCCCCGCAAGATCTCATGGGTGGTCTGTTCAAGCCATTCGTCCTGCTGTAAATACCGCACGCGTTACACAGATAATGTCCGGTTCCGTCGCGACGCCACAAAGGTGTGAAACTAGCCGCGCAATTGACGCACTCTTTTGATTCAGGATTGGCGACTTGTCCCTCAAAATTTTCTTCGGTACCGGCAAGCTGAAGCGGCCATGCCGATGGCGAACCATTACCGGAAGCTGAGACACTGTAGTTGCCACCGGAATATAGCATATTTGCCGCATCGTTCGTCGAAATTGTTGATATTCCCGAATACGCTGGTACATATTCGAGAGTCGTCGGGGATGCTGATCCACCCGTGTGCCAATACTGATCTCCGGTTGATTTTACAAATTGAAATGTCGGTGCCGCTGCGGTACCATAAATCGTTACCTGAGAACCCGGGGAACCTGGTTGCTCGTAATGTATCGGTGCCGCTCTACCGGGAACCAGCAACGATGAGGACGTTAGAGTTGGATCGCTCTTAATGAACACTCCTGCCGGAGATTCAACCTGATAAATCAATAACTAATACTTAGTCGTAATAAAAGCTACAATTTACCATCAGAGATAATTAAATAGCTTATATAAAAATATATAAAGCAAGAAGTTGGATATTTTTGTTTACAAATATGTAATGGACCAACCAGTCATTTTATTTCTCCTGTTTGTCTTTAGAAAATGAACGGAAAGGGAAAATGTTGTTGTGATAATTAACAAATGGATTCCGATTCGTTGAAGGGAGAATGCGCAATGTCGTTGATAAAATACCGATAATGACAGTTAATAACTGAGATTACAAGCTCAACAATATATCGGTGAGGTCTTGAATGTAAAATAAGTATTTCGCGCTTTAACGATTGAAATTCATCACAATATTTCACTATTTACTTATCGTTTATTCAATAAATTTAATGCTAATTCCACGTTGTTTCGAGAGGGAGCTTTTCCGTTTACGTGCAATTGTTGCATCGAACAATGACGTTGTTTGCTTTTGCGAAAGGTTTACTAGTTGTCAAAACCAACCGGTTGATTATCGATGAAAATTGATTAATTTTATAATAAAAACTAACTCATAGGTTACCGATAACAACCAAATTTTTCTCGTAAATGCTGACGACGTTCGTTAACCGATCGAAAATTCAGTTAAGAATATATGTTCAATCATGTTTTTCTAATTAATTCACGTCACAAAATATGCTAGAAATAGTTATCGCAACTACTTTATCTTCCGTGTAAGTTTAGAAGTAAAATGTTAAGATAAGAGCTTTTTTTTTTCTTCCGCCTTCACCCTAAAGTCTATCCAATTCAACAAATACAGATAAACAAATTGGTATAATCGAGCACGTATGATCTTCTGCAAATGTCTCTTGTTAGTTAGAAAATTTAAACAAGTTTCTGGATTGAAGAAATATAAAGTAATAAAAAAAGATCATTGTAAATCATCATATTATCAAGATTATCGAATAAGATTTCTCACCTCGGAACCCCTGCTACCAGACTGATTGCTCGGATACGCGTGGTAAGCAATCTCTCCAGGTTTTGCGTAGGTATAGCTGCTAGTGTGTTGATACGTGTCGGTAACATACTGAGTGTATTGTGCAGGTTGTGCCGACGGTAAAGCGACAGTTTCGAGGGTGGTATAAGTACTGTTGGGTTTTATTGAGTCGGAAGGTATAGCGGCAACTGCTTCGTACTTGATAGTAGCATTGCCATTATCCGTATAACCAGTAGCGACCAATTGATGCGACGTCGTTCTGATGCTGTCTGCCGGTGGTGAATACGTTGGAGTTGGCGCTGGTGAACCAAGTTGTACCGTTCCTGTTTGCGAAGTGACCATCGATGTAGGTTCGTAGTCTTCGGAATGCGTTACAGGCGAAACTTGGTACCTGGTAACCTGACCATTCTCATGTGGACTGAATCTCTGATGCTGATGATGCTGTTGCTGCGGATGATGACGTCTGTGTTCGTGTACTTGGACGGTTATGACGTGACCGGCGCGTCTCACTTCACCACCTTCTTCCGCGTAAACGAAAACGCGCTCGACTTCCGGTCTGTCCACCGGTCCCGATGTCTCGTACCTATTATCCAAATGCGAAATAAGCATGAGGTCATTCTTCTAGATAAATACTTTTTTATGTGTACCCTGTACAGAATTTACGTAGAATCGATCTGGATGTGCAATAAATGGTACGACGAAGATAACTGAGAATGACGGTGGTTGAGTTAATTATATAAATGATGATAAGTTAATACACGGAAATAAAATGGTTATGGTATCACGACAAAACTTTCTTCGTTACTGCTGCGATTTAGTTCATCACGGGAAGAAACTACACCTGGGCTGTTAAAAATTTAGAGTGTTTAAGGCGATTGGTGTGAACTTTTGATCAGTATTGACCCATTTTGTGTTGATTTTAACAATTTTCTACATTTTATTGCACATATTTACACAAGCCATGTGTTATAGTCATTAGGCCCCATCTCAAAATTGACGACATATTTATGTTCGAAATGAGATAAAAATCAATAAATTATCAGCAATCAATAAAAAAATTATGCGACGAATATGATCCAAAAATCTTATTGAATTTCATTCGCTTATTTTTAATTAAAACGCGTTGAAAATTTTAAAGTTATAATAAGCAAATCGACATCAGCTATTGAACACTGACTATAACTATGAATGTAAGAGTCAATCCCGACCCAAATTATTTTTCTAAGATGGAATTTCTAACAATCTCTAACACTCGAATCATTAATTTTTGTCAGCTCTAATTGCCTCATTCGTTTATTAAGAAACAAAGAGGCAACCAGATCTGACGATTTTTAATTTCTAAAGAAATCGTGACAAAATATCGCTACAGCCTGGGATCGAACTGGGAACTTCAGAATTCTAGCCTGGTACGTTACCAATTGAACACTGACCGTTGACACCAGTCATCAGTGTAGAATCGTATAAACACCGCGCGAGGGTTAATTCTATCATCGTATTCAGTACTGTACACTGTTATAGGATGTTAAAGGCGATTGATGTTGACTGTTGACCAGTGTTGATTCATTTAGTGTTAATTTTAACAATTTTCAATATTTAATTCATGCAAGCGATTGTGTTATACGAGTAATCATTAAGCCCTACTTCAAAATTTAAAATATATTTATATTTGAAATTAATAGATAAAAGTCAATAAATGATCAGCAATCGATGCAGAATTATGCCACGAATATAATCGAAAAATGTCATTAAATTTGTTTCGCTTATTTTCAAGTGAAACGCGTCGTAGATCTTCAGATCTTAATGCAATTCGACATTAGCCATTGAACACTGACCGTTGACACCAATCATCAGTGCCGGACTCGTATGAACACCGCGCGAGGGTTAATTCGAACACCGCGGGAGAGTTAAATTTAACACCGTATTTCGCAGTATACACTGTCCAAGGGTATTAATTTAAACAATTTTCAATGTTTAATTCGTACAAACGATTGTGTTACAATCATTAAGCTCCACCGCAAAATTTACCACATGTAAATCGATTCAGGTACGATTCAGGTAAGTAAAAACTAATGTTTGGAATGAGTACATGAAAAACAATAAATTACCAGCAATCAATAAAAAATTATACCAAAAATGTCATTGAATTTCATTCGCTAGTTTTCAAGTAAAACGCGGTAAAAGTTTTGAGATTATAATGAAAATCGACACCAGCAATTGAACCGTAACAAAATGCCTTTCTACATTAAGTAGCAAAATTAATTACGGTAACAAAATTCTTGGTACCCAGCAAGTTTTTTTTTTTTTTTTTTTTTTCATTGTACAACTCCATGGCAAAAAAGTCGATGCGTTAATATCAGGGGTACAAATTGAAAATGCGGGTTTGATAACAGATGGCGTTACTAACGCTATACGCATCAGGCAGTACTGTGACTATGTTCATGTCAAAGCTACGTCTTATAGCTTTAATTTTCAGTATGTGTCAATTTGTCGCAGTGTCAAATTCATAGTTTTTTTGAGCTCTCAATATGTCGAGTTTCGTGCCAACAAAACAGCATTTGCGGGAAGTTTTAATTTACTTCTTTAATTTGAAGAAAAGTGCTGCTGAATCACATCGATTGGTCTCCGAGGCTTATCCGAGTCATGTTCCATCGGTTTCAACGTGCGAGAGATGGTTTGTGCGGTTTAGAAGTGGTGATTTTGACGTTGAGGACAAAGAGCGGCCGGGCCAAGTGAAAAAGTTTGAGAATGCTGAATTGGAGGCAATACTCAATGAAGACTCGTGTCAAACTCAACAAGAGCTCGCAGATTCATTGGGAGTGACACAACAAGCCATTTCCCATCGTATAAAAGCCCTCGGAATGATCCAAAAGCAAGGACATTGGGTGCCGTATGAGCTGAAGCCGAGAGACGTCGAGCGCCGTTTTTTTGCATGCGAACTGCTGCTCGAACGGCAAAAACGGAAGGGTTTTTTGCATCGCATTGTCACTGGTGATGAAAAGTGGATCCATTACGATAACCCGAAGCGCAAAAAATCATATGGTTACCCCGGCCATGCATCATCATCGACGGCCAAACCAAATATTCACGGCGCCAAGCTCATGCTCTGTATTTGGTGGGACCAGCTGGGTGTGGTGTATTATGAGCTATTGAAATCGAACGAAACCATCACAGGAGCACTATACCGAACTCAATTGATGCGTTTGAGCCGCGCACTCAAAGAAAAACGGCCACAATACGAGCAAAGACACGACAAAGTAATTTTGCAACATGACAACGCTCGGCCACATGTTGCAGCGCCGGTCAAAACATACCTACAAACGCTGAAATGGGAAGTCTTACCCCACCCGCCGTATAGCCCAGATATTGCTCCTTCCGATTACCACCTTTTCCGATCGATGACACATGGCCTAGCTGACCAGCGCTTCCATTCTTACGAAGAAGCCCAAAAATGGGTCGATGACTGGATAGCAGCCAAGCCGGCCGAATTTTTTCGCGACGGTATCCGTAAATTGCCAGAAAGATGGGAAAAAGTTGTGGCTAGCGATGGACAATACTTTAAATAATTCATTTGTTACCATTTTTTCAGAATAAACGTTCAAAAATAGAAAAAAATCCCGCATTTTCAATTTGTACTCCTGATATATATTTACGTATATTAAATATATTTCTAACATAAAATTCTATATATTGCATCTATTTCTAAATATTTCTGACAGATATATCCTGCAAAATATTTTTTTTTTTTTAATTTTTCGCGTATATTTCATAAGGCACGTGACGTATAATATTTGCGAAGAATATATTTTTTCATGAAAAATAATATATTTGTCAAATATAATTTGTTTCCATGGGAGTTGCTTTATTGTCAAGTTTTGGTTGTTTGACGATTCGGTAACATAACCAATGAGCCAAATTGCATTTGGTTGATAATGATTAATCGATTAAAGGACAAATCGATCATATAGAATTTTGGTTAAATGATTTATCTTAATAATTACCAATTGTTTTGTTAACCAGTTACTCACCGAGCGGGCTCCTTGACCGCTAGCGTTATAGTTCCTTCGCTCGAATCCTGACTCTCCAGACGCATCTCTTCGCCGTTACTCGTCGCGTAAACGATCTGATGCTGTTGCAGCGGTTGATCGGTTCCACTTTGTTGATCCTCCGGACTGCTTCCTCGCGATATGCGTATGTAATGCTGCTGTTGCTGTTGATGTTGTTGATGACTATCCTGGAATCGGTGTGCTTGTTGCTGCGCTTGGTCCTGCTGCACTTGATGCTGCTGCTGCTGTTGATGTTGATGCTGATGTTGATGTTGATGCTGATGTTGATGTTGATGCTGATGTTGATGTCGTAACTGAGAATCTTGTGGATGTTGCTGATGAATCACTTGTTGCATCACTTTGTTATTGTTGTTATTGTTATTGTTATTGTTATGTCCAGTTGCCTGCTTCACCAAGGGTGGACTGGGCACAGGTGATTCCGGCTCAACATCAGCAATTGATTCCGTAATGTGTCCTGCAGTCGTTATAGTTCTCACGTGTCTTCGTGGCGTGATTACACTCTGAGGACTACCACCGGCTTGCTCCTCGGCGGTTCGAGGCACCTGTGGTGAACTGTCCCCCGGACGACGACCCTCCCACTCCATCTTGATTTCCTGCTTTGACAGGCTCTCCTTCATTACATCCTAAAATCAAAATTCGATCGATTCTATATTATTTCAAGCAATACTCTCTGTTCATTTTTTTTTCTCTTCTTGGGGTCATTTGGACGTATGATATGGTTAACATAGAAGAAAGATAACATTGTTCAAGACCCCTTGATTAATCGGCCGGTCTAACGGTTTAAATAAAAACTAAATGTTTTGTTTCTGTTTTACCGGTAAAACAAAATTATATTAACAATATTCTACGGTTGATTGTCTATAACAGTGTTCCGATCTAGTAAAAAAAATCTCCAGAATCGTATATAGAAAAATGCAGGAAATCCGTTTTTTTTTAATTAATAATGTTTTTAAAAGATGAAACTCTCACGATTTTATATTTATAATCAAATATAAGAATTTTTGTACACGCTGAAAATATTGTTACGAACAATCAATCGTGGTAAATTTTCGATACTATTTTGTTTATAAATTAAAAAAAGTTATCTGCTGAAATCGGTGGACCCCCATTAATCGATTGACAGCTAGAAAATAAAACTATTTCATCATTGGTAGCCTTCTATCGATTCAGGTTGCAGAAATATAATGATTTAACGATATCACGAATATCACAACGTCTCGTACTTTTTGTAAAATGACAATCTTTTGTACCAATCGACAAAATTGTAGTTGATCTACCCTATAAGTCGTGGAATTAATAATTCACAAATACTTTTACAGAACATTTATATAAAAGCTAGAGTTTTAAACGGCTCGGGCGTTGAGAAGCGACCTCGCCATCTATCATTGGATTTCCCATGTCCTTATCATTGACAATTTCTAGCCGACACTATAATTAAAACCCCTGTTTCTCGGACTTTGCGGGGAACTCCAAGGAGAACTTAGAATTATTTGGGGCTGGTGACTGAGGAGAGGACTCCCAAATGGACTTGGAATAATCTGGAGATGGGAGCCGTGGATACGACTCCCAGGGGGACTTGGAATAGTCAGAGCCAGAGAAAGGGGAGCTCCTGGTATGTATGCAACTTATCTCCTAAACGGTGGTGACCGCAGCGAGATAATTTTATAACACAGAGAGATATGCTGTAAGAATGAATATTTTTTTGTGAATTATCATTGTTGGAAAATACCTGACGTCTTAAAAAATTATTTGTCATCTGGTTGCTTAGACGAGAATCGGTAAAAATTTGGGGAAGTAGAACAGGAACAAAGATACGTGTTCTATAACGATAATAACGTGATAGAAGACGACTAGAGGAGAGCACTTCCGGTCTGACTCTGATCAGTCATCGCCGCACTGCGAGGGTTCCTCTCTGTTTCTGGATAAGAAATGAGCGTTGTTACGGATCGGTGTCTAGGTCAGCGTTCGCTGGAAGGCAAGGAACACGCCTTCGCTTTATTTCAACTACAATCGCGATACACGAAAGACTTTTCCTTTCTTTGTCCAGTGACGTTGCTATATTGTGTTTTCTGGCAAAGAATATTTATCGAAGCATTTGGCGAATGATAAAAACTGCATAACAATTTAATTTTTAATCTTTATCGACGATTGATCATTGATTTCATATAAGTTATCGATAGTCAACCATCAAATGAGTTGGCTGCCAACCGACTAACTTGGTTCTATCAACACTTAATTGGCAATAAACTAATTTGTCACTTTAAAAATTTGCGAGAACGATTTCTTTTACTTCAGTCAACGACATTCAGTATGAACCTTGACTCATTGAAAAATGTTCTACGTGAATCATCATTAAGACGATATATACGTCAGTCAAGATTTTTCATAACGTCCGGCATTCCAAGAGAAAATCCAAGAAAAAAAAAAGATTGAGATGGTTCGAGCAAGGGGCACGCGACTAGTTCACACAAACGAGACGAGTCGTCGGCCTTCCTGTGTCCACTGGGTTCAGAGGAGCGCGCGGTGAGGAGAAGACACACCTCGTCCGTCTCTCGAAAAAAAAAAAAAAATGTGTGACTGTTTGCCAACCACGCGTCACTTCCGCTCGGCAATGTCAAGTTTCGACTTCCGGTGATGAGGTGGTCGGAAAGAGGGGTAGGGGGCACACGCACAACTCGCAAGCCGAAGTTACCCAAAGGATTCTTCGTCTTTTCCGTATTTATTGTTTTTTTTTTTCTTTCTCTTCTGTTTTAAGTGGAGACGAAATCTCGCGAACTCACATAATATACTACGTTTGGGTAACAGTACTAGCTCGTCAACTGCTAAGACAAGTTAACAGACATTACGACAGAAAGATATTGAGCTGAAAAGGAGCTCGCACGGAAACGGGTAAGTTATCATTGCAATATTAAAGTAGGAAAGTGGTTACTCCACTGCATTCATAAAAATCTAAAGTGTTAATAGTTTTGATTGGTGTCAACTTATAATCAGTGTTGACCCATATAGTGTTAATATTCCAATTCGCACAAGCGACTTTGTTAGAATTACTCGGCTCCACTTCAAAACTTTCGACACATTTCAATTTGAGACGATTAGATGAAAATTTATGAATTATAAGCAATCAACGCAGAATCGCAGCACGAATGATATCCAAAAATTTCGTTCAATTTTCTTCACGTATTTTTAAATAAAATATATTTCAAATTTTGAGATCACAATATAAATTGACATCATCTATCGAACACCTGCAACTTACACCGGTCATCACCGTGAACTCGTACGAATACTGCGTAGTGTTCATTCCAACACCAAATTTTTAAGAGGATGTTGTTCACTTTTGTTGACAACCAACTTTCGTGATATTATACTGAAATTCCCATTGACCCTCCTCCTACATCTCTACACACAAACGATCCGGGCTAAAAGTTCACTTGGTTTCTACTTTTGTACGTTTTGTCTCTACATGTTTGTTTCAAAATCATAAATATATGCTTTTGAAACAAAAAATACATTGCGTTAACAAAAAATTACAGATTTATAACGATTTGTAAAGTTAGAACCAGTCAACAAAGTTCAAAAAATGTGTATCTTCAATATATTTTTCATATATCCACCAGATATATTCTAAATATATATTTCCTCGGAGAGGCCACGGATCCAAAAACTGGTTCATCCGATATCCCCCTTAATATACAACAACTTTTGTCCGAAACATTTTTCAATTCTCAGTTTTCGATACATTTGAGGATATTTAAAAATATGGGATACCCTGTATAACGTTGATACCGTAGTTAAATATATTTATATTAAAACTTACAAGCTAATGCGGTAATTGTGAATAACTTTGAAGTAAATTTTACTATTTACTTAATCTGCCCAGGCTGAGGAGTTAGATTAACTCGTTAACTTGTCCTTATAACAGTAACCAGTAGAGTACATTGATATTGTACATTGAATCGTATATATTGAGACAAGAATGATCTACTATACTAAACTATAGTAACTATAATAAAATGTATCTATTGGACGAAATCGAATTTGCCATCGAGGGAACTAAATATGCGTTTCCAATGCTTGTGATCGCACGCATCGTCAAGTACGAGGCCGTCTCTTTCTCCCTCTCGCGTGTCTTGAATTAAATTATTGATGAAATTAAATGTAAGATCAATATTACATTTGTTTTTAATTAAATTATATTACATCTCATATAACTATTATGTCATTTAGATATTTAATTCAGCGGTATTCGAATGGCGTAGTCGATAGCGTGAGCGCGTTAGGTAGTTAGCTATGTTGGTAAGTCATGAGTTTAAATCCTGGTATAGACCACTTTATTCGGTAAAAATCGCTATCCAACGATTGTCGATGACAAAATATATCTAAAACACTGATTCCCGAGTCGGAAAAATATGTTTTTGGTTTACTTTTAATGCCACCTATATATTTTATCATCATTTTATTATACCGCGTACACGACAAACATCCATTCTCGTATTAATCTGTGTGTCAAACGAATTATGGTAAAAATTAGCAATGTGGGATCAAACATCCATTCTCGTATTAATCTGTGTATCAAACGCATTATCGTAAAAATTAGCTGTGTGGGATAATAGCGATAACTACGAACGTTATACGTTGGAATGGTTTGGTATTTATTTTTCTTCTGACGCTAATTATAGTTACAATTGTGATTTTACTACAATTACGTACCGCGGACACTCACTGTCCATATAATTTCGATTGGTTGTAGTTCAAGACACTACAATTGTTGTTCCTAATACAATTTTTTTCTTTCCGTGTGGAGCGTACGAAAATAAATAGATGAGCCAGCTGTTTAATAATCATACAAAGTATCATTGTTACTTATAAACATAATAATTTTTATACGTTTGTAATTTTTACTGGATTTGTATGTAAAAGTTACGTTTAAAACGTAAAGAATTATCATCCGTCACTATAAGCAATGTTCACTTTACTGAAATGGACACATTTATTACCAAAATGTCAGTAATTTTTCCTACGGTGTACCGAATGATTATTAATCTTTTTTCTATCTAAGAAAAAAAAAAACACTTGACAATTCAATAATTTACAGATTTTAAGTCAGTGAAGAAATATGTTATAAAAATGAGAAAACCGACTTTTTTTTTTTATTACAACAGTACCGAGAGAAAATTGAGAAAAAAAATGATAACAAACGTACGTTACGTAATAAGATATCGACAATCTGTCGTACTGCACAATATTTTTACGAATTTATCATTAAATAAAAATCATTTGAGATCCTCTTTTAAGTAAAATATCTTAGCGAGCACATTAAACTGTTCAATGGTTTGAAAAAATAAAAGAAATCAGTTTAAGAATATTAATAATTAGATATGTGGTTAATTACCTCGGTTGCTGCGTGTCTCATTTAGATGAATACGAGAAAAATAACAGCACCAAATCCTTCACAGATCGGTTAAAAATGTATTAAAACTGAATATATTCTTTGACACCGTATATGTAGAATCGATGAGTATCGTCGTTGCATACGATTTGACTATCAGCACCCGGTCGGTCACTGTCGGGTCTGATATCGTTGAACAGTGGAAATCGTCAAGGTGTTCCGCACACCGGGCCGATTCGTCGTTGCAGCGATCCAGTGGTAATCGAGTAAACTTTATCGAATGCGTTTCAAGCTCAAGGGCTTCACCGCTTCACCCTTCACTCGCGACAAGATAATAAAGATTTTATTTTTTTAAAACTAACAAACAACGTTAGAATGACAGATCGCTTTGAACACAGCGATCTGTACGATCGTCCTCGAATCACTGTTGCGACGTAACTGATGCACTCCCGAGAAAAATCGGCTCGTTACTCCGACTAACCGAAAAATAGGGGAAAACGGAGAACGAGATACGCGAAATGTTGGAACGCCCAAGTTCGCGGAGGTGGAATGTAGAATGAGAAGCGTATTACAGTCGATGCGCGCGTGGATCTAGGAATACGTACAGTCCCCGCTTGAACTCAACTACGTGCATCAAAGAGACGATATATACCAGAGAGTTGTGTGTATATAAGAAAATGTAAGACCAATGTATAAAATGACGATTAACAACGGCAGCGACGGTAAGACACAACCGCCTAGAAGTCGACTTACGAGCGTAATGCTCGCGTTGACGAAGTGGAAAAAGAAAAGAAACGAACGACGGAGGTACGAATGATTCTCAGGTGGTTGGGTTTAACGTGGCAAGTCACGTACAAGAACGACTACGGGCCCGTTGAACGACGCCCCTTGTTCCTCATTGGTCAACGGTACACGCGTTTTCTCGGTCATCCCAAGTAATGATAATTATAGAGAAGGTGTATTGTACATTGTAGATGGTCATCCCCTCTACAAAAGATGATCGTGAAAGCACAGATGCATCGGTTGCTACAAATTTAACGAATTGTATTAATTAAAATTGATAGATTTTTTATCTCAATGATGGAATCGTTAATTTTTTTTTTTTTTTAAATTCGCTGATGTTAATTCGTATTTATATCTCAAAATATATATTCTCTAAGATTTTTAATTTGACAGCGTTAATACATTCATCTTGCGTTATCCCGATGACGTTAATTTCGTCTCAACTTTGTTTTAAAAAAATGTATTGATAACTTTTTTCTACCGCGAGTGTAGACTCCCGTAATCTGAATATATTCAAATATATTTAATAATAAAAATAACAAATCGCATGGTATGTTACATCAAATAATACATTTTTTTATTGAGAAATATATCTTCGTGAATATAAATTTTTACCAATGAATTCTGATACCAGAAATGTCTTTCAACACTCATAGTTACCAACGGGTATCTTCACTCAACGGTTTAAACTTAACGTATTTATAAAATTCTATCTGAGGCAGGTGGCCATTGACTTTTAATTATCGTAGACAAATTTAAATACACAACAAAATATGTTATAAATAAACAGTCAGAGAAATCGTGACGATTGCTGGAAATAATTAACCGAAAACTATTGATTGTTAGTTCATGCGATTGTTTTTATAGCGAAACTAATTAAAGGTAATTGCAATAAAAATAGTTGCATGGACTAAATAATAATATTAATATTCATACCTAACTTTTAATAGGTAGTACACTATTTTTTTTCTATGTGTACTTAGTATCTCTGGTTGATTTTTATATCTTTGATACTTATTAATGATTCGTGTTTATAGCAGAATTATAATTTCTGTAATTATCATAACATAGAAGAATTATTGAATAACAAAGAAATAATTATAGGTAATTACGATATAAATAGTCGCATGGACCAAAAGTTAATAATAGCAACTTTTAATAGCATTACAATTATTTTCGATACGTGCACTTAGAATCTCTGACAGTTTATTTTATATCTTTGATATTTATGAATGATTCGTCTTTTTAACAGATTTATGATTTCTTTAATTATTAATATATCGAAGAATGATTCAATAACAAAGAGATAATTGCAATAAAAATAGTCGCATGGACTAAAAGTTAATAATCGTAACTCTTAACAGCTGCCAGCACAATTACTTTTTGTGCGCGTACTCAGTATCTCTGGTTTATTTTATATCTTTGATATTTATCAATGATTAGTGTTTATAACACAATTATAATTTCTTTAATAATTAATACATCGAAGATGATTCAATAACAAAGAGATAACACGAAAGATGTGTAACCACATGCTGGTTCATTACTCTACGGATATTCCAGAATTTCTAAGCTGCGCGGTATCGAAATAGAATGAATATGGAACGGAATTTTTTTACCTTTTATGTTTAAATTCGATTTTTTTATTATTATTTGCCAGTTGTGACAAAATATTGTTTTTTTTCTTTGCGTTGAGAGCCCGAACGTCATCAAGTAGACAGTATTTACAAGAGCAAAGAGTCGTAAAAATCGTCGTCCGCTTATAGCGATTTTTTTAACGACTCGAGAAATCCTCTTACTCGCAATTTCTTTTCTTTATCGTTATTGTTATAGAAAAAATAACTTGAAAAAATAACCACATTAATGAGCAGTGAGGATTAGATATTTTAATACAATCGAAAAAATTGTGGTAGTTCTGGCAACTATAAAGTGACAGCAATTAAAATTGTTCGTTCATGCGAGATATTTTTACAATTGCATTGATTATATTTATAGAGAAACATATCAAAGATCTCGACATTAACTATACAAATAATTGAATTATATAAAAACAATACAATTTTTTTCTGTCAGTGTCTTTTCACTCAGATTGCACCGCAACGATAAATTGCAATTAATAAATACATCTAGATATTATTTATAAAGGACAACGCTTCGAGGTTATACAAAAATAATAATTTTTTTTAATGCGATCAACCGAGAACTTGAAAGAAATATTAAAAATCCACCCTTACCGTGCAAAAATGTATGATTAAATTGAAAAAATGATAAAATTCAGTGGCAACGGAGCATCGGATTGAGTAGGTGAGACATAAATATTTGGAGAAAAAAAAACCTGGTAAAGCTTTCTCGTGACTGACACAAAGCCAGGGGTGCGGGCGTGCAGGCGGGGGTTTCATTGTTTGTTCTACGATAAGGTTGCGAGGCGAGAACGAACGACGAGAGCGAGAGATAAGGTTGTTGAAGCGGCAGCCGCGTCCGACGCCAAGCGTCGTCGGCGGCCATTGTGGTACCGGCGTTGCGCCTTGTTCCCCGTTCACGAGCTGTTTCACGTTAACGCGCCATTTTGTTTAGCTATGTATGTGCAGTGACGATACATACATCGCCGAAGGATTCTTCGTTTACCCCTGGTTTAACTGTAACTCGATGGCTGATGAATCATCTACGTTTTGTTGACCGCTCCCTGCAGAGAACGCTCTGAGCCTGACAAACAAACTTTCCTGTCTGTCCATTCGTCCCTATTCCTCGACAATAAGGAATCGGCTACGAGAGAACATAAATTCAAACGGTACGCGAAGCTCGACCGTGCCCCGTTCTGATTCATCCGTCAGAATAAAGTGCTTGGACCGGACGCGTCATCGATACGGCCTTCGTAAACTTCGAACTGCGAATTCAGCGATGACTCGGATATAGCAATTTATGAATGCAGGGGCTTCCCTGTCTTAAAATAAGTTTCAAAACTGTTTCTCAGAGTGTATTTACTCGTTGCACAGCGACTAACGATCAGTCACTTCTAAATTGTTGGGATTTTCTCGTTGGATGACACCGTTTGTAATAAAATTCATTCCAAGATCAATTTGTTTATGACCAGTACAACAAGAAATATTTGTCCAAGTCAGAGAATTCTGAAAAGACTCTAAATTATAGAACGCAAGGGCTCATTGTATTTTAATTTTTCATAACGTAGAGGAGGACTACTTTCAATCCATGTAATTAAACAATAATTTTACTTTGTCGCAAGTTAGTTACAAGAAAAATCAAATCGAAATGGTACTCACAATTTTCGATCGGTTAGCGATCAATGGTATCGAAGACAAACGACTTGTTTCCTGTAACCAATCACAGTGCTACCGCTATCACGAGCTGTTAGGTATTACGATTAGTCGTTACGACGTTAGCGTCAGCGGTATTTGCGACAAGCATTTGGATGTCACCGGCGATGTACGATCTGGTTCCCATTATTAATCGCTTTCCGTCTATAACCAATCCGTTGTTACGTGCTACGAGTAAAACTTTTTACAAAGGCAAACGACGCCATTGTTCGAAGCGACAGTTGGTTGTTAATGGACGAAGGATTTGTAAAAAATAAAAGTGAAATGCATTGAATGTATGGTAAATACACAGTGAAATGTTGTGTATTGATGACATTCGTCTGTCGAAAAATCGCGTAAAGTACGTGACGGTTCGCTCTGCTGTAAATAAATAGAAATCTCGCCCAATCAACCGATGAGCTGAGGCTGCCATCTTTGTTGGTTACCGTATTTTACCGATATTTTACCAATGACAATTTCTTAAGCCAACTGAGTGGTTGGCGCTGTTCTAACTATTCCGGTTGATTGCCTCGAAACCAATGTGTCATTTTCTCCATTTTTTTTCTTTCACTGCAGTAACTGATACCACTTATACGTTATTGACATATCGAGATTATCTTACCCAAAAGATAAAGTAAAGTAATCCACAAGTGCGCGCTATTTGCGGTAATTGGTGCGCAATTCAGAATACAAACGGCAAAAGCAACAATCGATAGATGCGGATTCTATTACACTTATAAAAATCCGGTGTTAAAATGTACCCCGCGCGGTGTTCATGTATAGTACAAGTACACACTTACGACAGTTGTCAACTGGTGTCAATTGGTATTATAAACTCAAAATTTTTCAACATATTTCACTTGAAAGTAAGTTAATGAAATTCGATGGTATTTTTGGATTTTATTCGAGCCACAATTACTCGAACCCAAATGCTCGTCTCGAACATAAATGTTTTGAAAGTTTCGAGGTGGAAGTAGAATAAAATTGACACAAATGTGTAGCTTTAACACCGTAAAAGGTGTTAGTATTAATATCAAAATACTGATCAAAAAGCGACAACAATCGTCTTAAATACTCTTTGATTATTAACTACGTACGAAATTATAACAACTGTTTCGAATCAACGGGAGATTTTTATGAATGGCGGTCCTCGGAAGGGTTATCAACACAAGTTTGGAGCAATGCCACAAGAACGGAAGTTTCTTTACCCCACCGGGGTCATCGTCATAGTCGTCAGACCTTATATCCGAGAAAATGCTGCAGGAGTCTCAGCAAAACTCGAGATACGAGGGCTGATACGGGCTCGACGGCTCCTTCAACACGTTCGTGTATATAATACGTATAACGTAGCCCCAGCCACCTCGCGACGATAGGTCGTATGAGCCACAGAGCGTTGTCAAAATAAACGGCACTATCGCAATTTATCTCGTTTCCCATGATAATAAGAGATAAAACTGCATCATTACATTAGCTAGTATCAGCTAAAATGATAATTTCAGTCGACGGGGCGGCCAGGAACGCGTAGGGCTGCTTGTCCCTGTCCGGTCGTATGCAGCATTCGAATCGACGTTTCAAATGAGAAAGTGATCTTCTTGTAACAACGTTGCAAACCGCGTCGCGTTTATATTCAACTCATTACAGTGATGCTTGGACAAACTTTACGTGTCTCGCCGTAATATATATACATCAGCGATAACGAGTCATTAACGATTAAGCGAGGATTATAATGAACTTCGAGTGCCTCGTTTGCGTGGCTATAATGTTCAATCGAGGGATGAAAATCACGGATAAAAAATGAGCCAGGAATATTTTCATAGAAGCATCTGAGTTCATGAGAGAGGTAGCATAATTAACTACGTCAGCTAATCTGTAATTAGCGATACAAAACGAGTTAACGTTCTCTTTATTACTATTTAGTGACAACTTTTCAGTTTCAAAGCGTTTCTCGTAATCGAAGAAAAAAATATATTTGATCGTATTCCGTTTAACCACGTATCAATGAATATTTCTCATATGATGCATCTTGAATACACTCTTGTATATTATTAGGACAGTAAAGTTCTATTTCTTTGAATATCATTAAGACACAGTGTTGTAATTTTTTTTTAAATCCTGTAATAAAGAAATCCTCGAGAATATTACACCCAAAGGGTCAGATTTGAATCAACATCAAAGTGCAATATCTGAAAATAAAATTTCAATAATATTTTCAAGCTATTAAGCTGCTTCGAGGAAATATCTTGGATCTTATATCACATCGGAAAGTCTTGAAATACGTTGAAACGTTTTGGTAATTTCGAATAACATGATAGAAAAATTAAATTCATTAAAATACGACATCTGCAGAAATTTGATCGTACAGAAGAGAAAATAATGATCATTTCATGAATCTACTGGAAATTCATCGAAGCAAACGAGTGGATAGTCGTGTTACAAATTTATCGAAGTTGTTTGCGTCATCGCTCGAATTGATTCTTCATCATGATTCCCGTGTCTGACTTATTGATCGTCCGCCATTTCGTTGTCAAGAGACCCCTTATCGGTATAAGTGACGAGGCGGTACATATTGACGGACATACGAGACACCAACCATCTCGAGTGGATTGTGATATCGAACGTGTCGGTCACGAAGCCATGTTTTTTTCATTTTTTAAATTAATTTAATATTTTTCAAATATTGTTTTTTGTCGCCGTCGTAGCACGTGGATAATAAATGTCTCGAGAATCGAAGGACGATGTGATCATAGATTACGCAATGTCTTAATGAATACGACGACGATTTACTTTGTAGAAATATAAGCATCGACTACAGATTTTTCTTGTCACAATTTAACGTTACAATATATGATAGTCATTTCACTTTTGCTTCCTGATAGGGAAAGATGCTTTCGTAGAAAATAAACATTTTTACGAAATTTTTATGTCATAGTACTCAAAAATTTCCATAACGTCGAGAAATCATATTTACAAAAAATGTCCGTACGTGTGTGTGTGTGTATGTGTGTGTGTGTGTGTGTGTGTGTGTGTGTGTGTGTGTGTGTGTGTGTGTGTGCGATGAGCTTGCAAAATTGCAATGGATATATGTCCAGAATGATCTACACGATCATCCTGAAACTTTGCACACCCGTCTGTTTGCTACATATTTTACCAAAATTGTTAACGGGTGTCTCCTTTTATAGTTGTTTGAATTTAAAAAAAAAAAGAGGTACGCTCTCTAGCTTTCGTACATTTTTAGCTATCGAGTTAAAAATTTCTACAAGAATAACCGAGGGAACAAGGTTGTTCGGTATTGAGCTTGGCGAGAATCGTTCGAGACATTCAGATTTTATAGAATCATTTATTTTTTCTCTAACTTTCGTAAATTTTCATCTATCAAACTGAAATTGACGAATTGCAAATTACAAAGGCATACAAATTGGCTAGGGTATAAGAATACTTGGTCTTGAATTTAATGATAATCGATAAAAGGATTTAAACTTTATAAAATTAGCGATTTTATCAAATTTTCAATTTAGTTAAAAATGTTAATACAACTTCCTATGTGAAGGGAAGCAATGTAAACATTTGAAATTTACACGTTTTGTTTATTGTAATTAAGGTGGGGTAAAGTTCTTCGATATCATTAAAAGAAAAGTTTCAAATGTTCTTTTATCAGTAAAACGTTTCAATAATCCCATGCAAACGATTGTTCGTAACAATGTTCCGATCATGTAAAAAAACTTCAGCTGAAAATATAATAAATTGTAGAAAGAGTTTTATTTTTTCAACAATATTTTCTATTTCAAAAAACAAAAATAGATCACCTACATTTTTTTGTACTCGAATGTAAGAATTTTTTTACGAAAACAAAACATCGTTTCGAAGAACCAATCATATGGGGTTTACGATACAATTTTTTTTACCGACGAGATAAAATTAAAAACGTATTTTTTTATTAAAATCGGTGGACGCCCCTAAAATAAAAAGTTTATTTATTTATTTTATACGCGTTAATGTATTGCCGTTATTCAATAATCGGAATATGAATGTAAAAAGTCTACGCGAGGCCAAAATAATCCAATTTTTTTCATCATCTCTTCACATCTCTCAACGGTTTAAATATATATTTATCATATTCTTAAGAGTGCAACCAATTGATTATTTAAACAAAAACATCCAATCGTCGTTTGTGCGACGATACAGACATCCAGAGTTAAACATTTATTTAATTATAAACTTGCATCGTATTGTTATCTCGATTATTATCAGATAGAAGCATAACAATATTGATAACTTTTGTTTCCGAGCAGAAGACAACAAAAATGAAAATTACATGTAAACTTTACATAGTTTTGAATTAATTCTACCCTCGCTACTACACTGCGCTTATGTTAGACACTGTCGATCACTAATAGATCTCTAAACGAAAAAAAAGAAAAAGGTGATTGATTTTATTGAGCCAACAAATCAGTTGGTTGGACCTACCATTTACATAATTGATTGACAACCAACTGATCCACTGACGCAACTAACTAAATTATCGATCCAACTAATTAATTGATTAGCAACCAACTCGCTTGTTGGCGCAACCGTTTAATTTGTTGGCGCAACGAAATTAATCATTTAAACTTGTTTTTTTTTAACCCCGCAATTGGTTATATCATTTAGATACAATCATTAGCATCCGTTGTACTTACTCTACGTATCTCGTGAAAAACAAATCGCAAATAGTTAATATTACTGTTTGAAGTATTTGTGGCAATAAATTTCTGAATTGTCGCAACTCATTTTGAAGAGGTTGATGGGTACGGAGCAAATTGAAAGCGTAGTTGTGGTAACCGATCTCTCGTTTAGAGGAATATCATGACGTTGGTTCGTTTGAATCGTACGCCTAATTGTCGTTTCCGGATCTTTCCTTAATTCTTAATGATACAAATATGACAATATGCTGACGTCGTACACGATGATATTGTTGTTTTTTATCTTTCATTCTCGTTTTTATTCCAAGTCGTCTCAACTTTCCGACGATATTCAACGAAACCTCGCAGTTATGGATGTTTTACAGCGTAATTATTACTTAAATTTACAACGAGGCTCACGGCATTCTCGCGTTGCTCACTCGAGAGCGATTAACGGAGAAGCGAAGCAATTGTCGTGCAAACAATAATGCTTACAATTCCCTCTTCCCTTCTTTCGTCGGAGATAGGAAACAGGCGCGTTGGATCGGTGACGATGACAATGAAAGTGATGATTTCGTGAAATTATCGCAATAACGAGTCTAAATGTAACGGAAATATATTATCACGGAGAATGAGGACTTTGTGACAAAACATTTAAAATATTATAACTCTTTTCGAAACTAATAATGAAACTCAAGATATGTCAACGATATAATAATGATAAGATGACTTCACCGTCTGGTTAGTTAAAACTATTGCTGGTTTTCACATAATTTATAATAATCTTCTGAAGAATTATTAATTTAAAGAGATTTCAAACAAGAGAGTCTAAGTTTATTTTCAAAAATCTGAGTTACTCCTTGATTCTCCTTTGAAGATTGAAGAAGATGAAACAGTAGAATATTATTATTGAAAATAAAATGAAACGCCCTATCATTTTCTACTAAATGTTGTACAGTTTGATAACTCAACGAATATCAAAGTGCCGGTAATTAGCAATCTATTTATCAATAATTGGTTGCAATTATTGTGAATATGAATAGCGAAAAGATACTTTGTTGCTCCTAACTAGATAGAACTAGAAGATACTAACAATTGCTACTAAACGATTAATTTTATTGGATCTATCAATTTATTTGGTTCGTCAAATCAATCAATTGGAGCAACGAAATAATTTGTTAGCGAGCAACTGATTTATTAACGCAACTAATTAATCAGTTAACAATCAATTAATTCGTTTTTTCAACCAAATTAATCACCTGAAGCATATTTAATTATGTAGTTGGTTGGAACAATCAATCATTTATATCTGCGCAAAATATTTTAGTATTCAAAAGCCTTGATCATGGTGCTAAAAAAGAATAATAATAAAATGTCATGATCCCAATAGCTAAGTTAAAAATTGACAATAATTCGGAGGGTGATGCGATCTTCGAATAATGACAAAACTTTAAAAAAATTCTTTATCCGCAATATGCAACGATGGAATATATTAAAATACTTAAAATTTGTAATTTAAAACACATTCGTTTTTATTTTCTCAACAGACATTGCGCATCTTTGACATCCGACGGTAGAATCGAACGAGCTTTTAATCGTTACGGTTTGGAAAAGTCGTGAGAGTCAAGCGAGTCGTCGAGGACCAATAATTAGCGTACGACAAACAGCATTATCGCACCATTGCCTGATATTATTCCCATTATCTTATATGTACAGCACCGGCTATGTGTTTAATGATTAATAAAATATTATCTACACCAGGGCTATCTCCTCCTGACGACGGATAGTTTCGTGCCAGACGTGACCGAAGACTCCGGAGCGACGGTTTTGTTCTTCGTCTACCACGATCGTTCAAACTCTCCAACGAAGAAACCCGCGTAGCAAACGTAATTAAACGTAGAAAAAAAATTTACAGACGAACACGTTACGCGGTGAAGTATGTGTCAAGAAACGTACTGCATACATGATACATTATAAGAAAACTATACGAGTATGTACGCGAACCATAAGGTGATCAGTGAAGTGCGATGATTGCTAGAATCAGTGAAATCTTGAAGAATAGTTATTTCCAGACTTGGAACTCGGCAACGAGGTACCTATCATTCAGCGATCGGGTATCACCAATTAACAGAATGTCATCAACACGTTCATTGGTTTTTCTTTTCATACTTTTGCGTCTCAATAATGTTACCATACGCGAATAAAAATAATTACTA
The DNA here is from genome assembly GCA_963942595.1 of Cylloceria caligata. NCBI lineage: Eukaryota > Metazoa > Arthropoda > Insecta > Hymenoptera > Ichneumonidae > Cylloceria > Cylloceria caligata. The sequence continues at coordinate 7,184,580 of OZ012706.1, read as the reverse complement.
ATAATTTAATACGACACAGAGATAAATTACTCATTAGCCAAAAATCATAATTGTGTTCGTTACAGTAAAGTGAACATTGTTTGTGGTTATTGTTCGGTGTAAATCATCATTATTACTTCCAATGTTAAAAAAAATTTAAAAGATACAACAATTTTTGTGTATATCAGTTAAATGAACATTTTACATAATGACACCGCAACGTTGTAAATATGTAAATGTGTCAATGTTACTGAAATTATTGTGTAAAATTAACTAATTTCTCGTACGTACTTTCATTCATTAATGTGCACAATTCGAATACAATTTTGCAATAACAATTAATACCTTTGTGTAATTATTATTTTACAGTAAAATAATAATATTTCATTGATGCAATGATCCATAATTATTTAGTAAAAGAAATATTTTTTAATTATACGAAAGATGGCTAAAGCTGTTGCACATTAATACATTCTTAAGAATGAAATCATCATTCCAATAATTCATATTCACAAATTAAGCAATTTTATTTCGTATAATGTTATAAAAATTTGTTGAATCATTAGCGATTAATTATCCTCATGTATTTGCAAAGAATTATTATTCTTTAAAAGTTGATAAAGTATTATGAAAATATGAATATAAAATGATCCTTGTGAATTTATCAATTTTTTTTAAATATATAAAATATCAAATTATATAACACGCAAGTGTTTTACATGCTCGTTGTTTCAAATTATTAAAATATTGGTTAAAAATGCCAAATTGGGGCTCCGGACGATCGTCCGGCTGGATCATCAGATTCGTTATATTTGTCGTGATATTAACATTTGGGTAAAAAAAATTATTTCGACAGATCGTTGTTCGGTGAATCAGCACTTTTCAACATCAATCAATAATTAAAAAAAAACGAATAAAAAAAAAAAAACAATGTATAGAAATCTTTTGAGATACCGATTTGTACTCAAGGCCACAATTCGTAAAGTCAATGCGAGATGTTACAATTTTTTTCTTTTTTTTCAACGTCAAGACATGTGTCTGATGTCTCACGTGAGTAAAAATTATGTGTGCATTGAAATCGTTCGACAACATTTACCGGATTGCTCAGTGCGCGTGGAAAAAAAAAGAAAAAAAAAAAAAATAGGTACGAGTGTCGGATTGAAGTGTTGACGCGTCATCGATGCGAGACACTTGACGGTCTTAGCGGATCGTCGAGCGAATTGCCTCGGGGTCGATTGCGAGACGACACGGGTTAAAACATTTGGTACGTCGAGGCCCAGTAACGAACCGAAAGGTGTTCGATGCGTATGATATATAGATATATAGCTACGTCTCGTCAAATGTTTTTTTTTTTTAATAATGAAATTTATATTTTATAAATATATAATATATTTTATTTTAATAAAATATGATGAGATTGTCATTATGGAAAGAAAAAAAGGAACATTCTTTTAGAATTAAAAAAATAATTTTATCAATCGTATGAAAATTATAAATAAAATTTGATTATCGGATTATCGAAAAGCCAATTTCCTTTTCTCGACAAGGGTGGCAGGGGCGAAGGGGAAAGGGAGGGGTGGAGAGGCAATGGTAATGTTTCGATGATATTTGTGCATCTCGGTGAAATTTTGTCGTTACAACGCCGGTCGTACAAACCGATCGACGCACACACACAACGTCAATTCTGTGTTCATCCGGTTTTATGAAAGCATAAGTAGGTGAAGAATAAAGAGAAATAAGACGTACGACTGGCACGAATCGTTGAAATTCACGACGGCGGAACCTGTGCATGCACGATACACCGGATTCGTCTTTCGGGACTGCTACCTAAGAGACCAAAGAGACTCCAGACGAAAACCGTAGTAAACGTATATGCCCAGACGAGAAAGAGAAAGAGAGAGAGAGAGTGAGAGAGTGAGTGAGTGAGTGAGTGAGTGAGTGAGTGAGTGAGTGAATAAGAAGAGTAAGAAAGAGAGATGGAACGCAAAGACCGCAGCGAAGGTGTATAGCAGACAGCGATCACAAGCAGCAGCTCAATAATTATTACGACAGGCGCACCAGCACCAGCGAACCTCATGTCGCAGCGGTACGGCATCCGTATTATATGAAGTGTATGTTAGATGCCAGCAAAGTCTAGAATTGCGGAACATTACTCGCCCGGTATGATTCCACGAAATTGAATCACGTGAAGAAAAAAAAAAAAAAAAAAAAACAATTTTTCAAAAAATTTTTAGCAGCATTTTTAAACATTTTTTTTATTAAACTGACAATCGTGTTAAATAATTTGTTACGTTGAGAAAAGCGATTTGGCATCAACGGTAGAATTTAAGGAAACGAAACTGAGCTAAAGAACTTAAAATGTCGATCCAACGGTCGAAAAAAAAATTCTTCGATCAATTATAATTTTATCAAATTAATATTTAATGGAAGTGAAAACAAAAGAAGAAAAAAAATCAAACTTTGACGGTAAAATAAAAATTGTAGTTGAGAAGAAAGACAGTTCTACGTTGAAATATTTTTAAGTGCGATTCGATTGATCCGCGTGGCCATTCGTACGTCTCAACTTGTGTTAATATATTTTTTTTTTCTTCTCGATAATTGGCAATACGACAAAATCAAGGTTTTTATTTATATTCAAGGACAATTCGGTTGATTATGAAGAAAAAAACTAATTACTCCATCAAGATGATGAATAACCGAAAGATTCAACTCGGTTATTTACTTATACAACAAATAAAATTAATGGCACTGATTCACCAAGTAAAATCGGTCAAACATGTTTCGTCAATGATCAAATATCAGTGAAATATTTCTTAGATGACAGGAAACTTCAAGAAACACTGTATCTCGCGGTATCTTCGATTGCGTCTATAAACTATTGAAAAATAACGCGAATACTACGATAGCGAGAAGTATACCGGCCACTGACGCACGTGCGATCGTAAGGACGATTAAAATGTACACCCTTAACACACATATTTGAAATCGTAGTAACGGAAATAAAAAAAAAAAAAAAAACTTTTAATCACACGACGATATCACTACTTATCCGGGAAAAATGTATCTTTCATTCGGTCACAAGACTATGTGTTTTCATTATATTTTATATTAATATTAATAACAATAATAATAATAACAATACGTGGCTTTTTTTTACTCACCCACGTCACGTGAAATGGTGCGTGTAGAAGTAGGTGATACGGTAGACGAAGAAAGCGAAGGAAAGAAGGCACACGACGACGTTGGTGCCCGAGTTTACTCCGCGATACTCGTCGCCTCGCGCGCTGTTGTGGCTGCGAGCGGCTGCTGCTCTCGTGGGTGTTTGTGATGTGTAGCGAGCGGACCGATCGCGCTTGACACAGGTGTGCTACAAGGTGTGAAACGTCTATGCTGCCGCCTGGTAGCGATGCTACGAAGTCTACCCGGTAGATTATTTTACGCGTTAAACCATCAAATATTGACCATCGTTTAATATCACGCGGGAGATTTATCCCGTGCGGTTTAAAAGATAATCGTGAGGGTTGTCAGCGCGTGGTCCCTTAATGGTCCAGACATTATGATTCGCGTGTGACGAAAGCAAGGCCGATCCCTTTCCCCGTTAGTTCCAGTCCTATCCGAAATCGCTAATTTCCTATCAATTCAGCTTGAAAAACGTTGAATATTTATTGAAACACTTGTTCGTAAGTTTCTTGAATTCTTAAAAAATATTTCGTATCGTTTGATTTTAAGGATATATCTAAGGATTTTTTTATATTTCGATCGAATTCAACGTTAGACAAATTATTTAATAAATAAATACTACTTGTTATCAGGAGAGTGCTTTAGTTTTTAAATTGTTGCTTTTCTTATCGACTGTCTTAACATTTTCAAATCATTTTACAAATTTTTTTTTATTAATCGTAACGTTAAGAGGTTTTCCTGACGACGGAGGATTTATTGCCTCGGATATATAGTTTGATCTATGTATATATTCACACTGTATAATACACACACTATATCAATATATATATATATTCCATGATATTTTTATAAGTCATCCCCGGTGGCGAAGGATAGTTTATATTGGTTTAGTGAAGAGTTCGCCGTGGAAACTCTTATCAAGGGTTGTTGTCATGGTTACAGAGTATACAAGGATTCATCTGATAAGCCACCACGGGTTTTTCGTATCTACATCCATGAGGTACGACGCATGTACTTGCATCACTGCGTTGATTAATACAAAGTGGATATACGTTATGCAAACCAAACTTTTAAAATGGTCAAATACATTTTAAGTTTTTTTTTTTCTCTTTTTAATGAATTTTATTTTATGTTATCGACACCATAATCCTGTTTAAAGTAGCAACGATAAATGCCCTGGTCGCATTGCGTACTGGTCGAGCGAAGATACTACATTTTGAATTCCGAAGGAGAAAACTTTGAGATTTTAATATCAGAGCATTCCAAATTGTCTGAAACGTCGAGAGACAATGTTCAAAAAATATCTACGATGAATTTAGTTGATAAACTCGATAAATTCAAGCATCTATGTATATATCAATACGCGATAGGTATTCCTTGTATCATAAATGTTAAGATAATTATATTAAACAGTGGAAATTTAGTGAATAATCCATACGATACATAGAAGATGAAGAAGCGAGGCGGCATAGTGTCGATCGACCAATAAAAACCGTATTTTCATGGACGCTCGATCAGAGAAAGACTCGGATTTGGCGGACAATGGTTGACCATCGTTGACTCGTGTAAATACGATAATCTGCGAAAAACATCGTCCAACGGAACAATGCATGTACTTGCATCACTGCATTGATTGATACAAAGTGGATATACGTTGGACCAGCCGAACGTTTAAAATGGTCGAATACATTGCAAGGGTTTTTTTTTTCATTTTTAATGAATTTTATTTTATGTTATCGACACAACAACATTGCTTTAAGGTATCAACGGTAAATGCCCTGGTCGCAACTACGTACTGATCGAGCCAAGATACTACATTTTAATTCCTGAAGGAAAATACTTTGAGATTTTAATATCGGAGCATTGAAAATTGTCTGAAACGTCGAGAGACAATGTTCAAAAAATATCTACGATGAATTTAGTTGATGAACTCGATAAATTCAAGCATCTATGTATCAATAATGTTAATGTGTCAATATACTCCACAATGTGATATGATAGGTCATCGTTGTATTAAAAATGTTAATTAAAATTATATTAAACGATGGAAATTCATTGAGAAAGTCGCAATATTTACGTCACACGAGTAGGGATACGGTGTATGATCCATACGATGCATGTACTTGGATCACTGCATTGATTGATACCAAGTAGATATACGTTGGACCAACCGAACTTTAAAAATGATCGAATACATTTTCAGGTTTTTGATTGTTTTTAATAAATTTTACTTTATACAACAATCCCTACTTAATCCTGCTTGAGGTAGCAACAGAACTAGGCGCTAGTCAATTGAAAATGCTACGTTTTTATTCCTCGAAGAGATTTTAATATCAGAGTATTGAAAATTGTTCAAACCATCGAGAAACAATGTTTAAAAAATATTTCCATTGGATGTAGACATGTCAAACTTGAAAAATTCAATCATCTGTGAATCGATAATATTTATTCGTTGCCATACGCCATAATGTGATACGACATGTCATCGTTTTATAAAAGAATATCAACAAAATTATAATAAACGTTTAGGAATTTGGCGATCAGGAGATTTCGGGACGTCGTACGAATGTCGAAACAGAATATACGAACGAGAAATAAATTCGGGAAAAACAGTTGATCGGATAAGATCATTGTTGCCAATAACGCATAAAATTTCACTTTAAATATCCCTTTTTTATTTAAAATAACTCGATGACTCGATACAACACTTAAAAAATATATTATGTTGAAATATATCAACGTAGTCGCATAAGTCTTGTAATGACGTTTCGCCTATTTTTAATAATAGTACAAAAGAAAGAACATCATCACATTCGGATGTGGTCCAGTGCGTTATAGTAATTATTTAATATTATATTCTTCGTTGCTTAAGACATTAACACGCCCTAATAATAATCATGTTTCTTTCGTGTATGATAAAAATTATTTGTCATCGTGACGAATTAAGTCATCGACCCATTAAAAAAAAAAAAGCAACGGATCGTAGTAAATGAAAATCAACGTCATAACCTAATTTTCTTTATTACTATTTAAAAATATAAAGTCATCTATTTACACAGATACGGTACATAGCGTCCTTATAATTTGGTATCGCGTTAGTTGATCGTTAGGAGTTGGGTAGCGAGATTGTCTTTGGTAAAACAAAAAAAATAAATAAATAAAAGAATAAAAATAACGATGTAATACCCTTGAACAGCCCACAGCGGAATTGACAATTTTTATTATTATTATCGTTGTTGCAATACCAATTCGCACGAGATTAAAGTTTAAGGGTAATTGAACGACGGAAAATAATAAATTTTTTAATATTTTTAAAATAAAAACTGTCCGCTTGGTGCAGTAACACATGTTGAACGCTTTAAAAATTTTGTATGACGATAATGTAACCTCGGTACGATGATTAAGTGTTTAATCGCGACAATTTTATTCCACGCATGTACCTTTCACAACGAAGAACCTTAAGAGCACGCATTTAATTTATTATTATCAGCATCTGCAAGTGTATCGACGTGATTTCAGTGACTCGAATGATCGATCGTCAAGGGTAAAAAAAGAAAGACCTGCTACGAAAGAATAAAGTACCACGAATTTCCTCGATTAATTTCGTTTCTTAACATTTTTTTGTTTGTTTTTTTAAATATTTTTGGTAAATTAAGTTATCCTCCTCCCTTTATCCCAACGAGCTTGTTATTATGTACAACTCGATACACTCGCCGTATCAAATATCGTTGATGTATCTTTGTCGATCATCAAGGCTTACGGTTAACAACAACAACAACAATAATAATAATAATAATAATAATAATAATAATAATAATAATAATAAGATATAATATTTTTTTGTACACTTATATTTAATTCTACATATCTATACATTCGTAAATTTATATTTATATCTATTGCTTTTTATAAGAGACGTCTAGAGTTCCGCTTTAGTAAAAACTCGCGAAGCCTTATTTTAGTGCTAATAACTCGATATTTGTGCTTTTATCTCACGAATTTGTCGTGATTGCTATTATTTGTAGATTAATATACGGGCGAACCGCACTTTTTTTTGGTTTTATAATAAAAAAGAAAGAAAAAGGTAAGAGTTACTAACGAAACGAGAACGAAGAGAGCACTCACGTCTCTTGCAATTAAACAGTGATAATGCACAATCAGGTCGGACCTTATAGTCGCTAACGCCGCCGCTAGCTGGCAGCATCAACAGCGACGCTCCCGAACGCTCGTATATACAAAGAGAAAAGTGCGCGAAATTTGTTGACTCGATTTTCGCAACCGCGTCTACCAGACAACCCGCGTTTACTTTACTATCTGAACAGTTAACACCTTTCGTAACGTTAATTATGTACATAGCAGAGATACCTGATTTATATTATGTCCAGCGATGACACGAGCCGAAGATTACAATTAGATAAGAACGATGAGACTCACTCTGTATACATCGTTGTACTAGTTGCTATTTAAGCGATGCTTTTGTATTCATTAGCTTTTTAATGTCGATTGCATCATTTTTCACTCGGCGAATCGTCGTCGAAAAGAAAACACGAGTTTGTGGAGATGTCCATTGTCCAGCATCGGATCACTCCGAATTCTCACTTAAGCTCGATTAACAAAAAAAAACAATAGATAAAAGCTCGCGATTGTCGATCACAACTTGAAATCTTTGATGAATTACTTTTTTTTTCATATAATTATTTATTTTATAATTAATTTTTTTTTTAATTTTATAATGATGTCGATACGACAGTAGGTCTCTCGAGACCGTTGTCCAACATTAATTTGCTGCTCGCTGAACTGGGTGACGAATTTCCCAGGGTTGCGATGTGCGGCGATAAGAGCCGATGATGGTCCGGCGAATGACTCGCGGAAATGAGACCAGGCGAACGCATGAGACGCAATGGTGGCGATGGACACTCGATCTTCGGCGAGTGACACTCTATTAGCTGCTCGTGTTGCTGTTGCAATTGCTGCTGTTGCTGTTGTTGTTGTTGTTGTTGTTGTTGGGTTGCTAACATATCGTAGTAAACGTTTGGTGTGGTCGATTGGTAAGAAATTATCCGGCTCGCGGCTTGCTGAGGACTCGCGACGTACAACGAACTCGAGTACGTCGATTGGGGTACGCTCGTGTGCACCATTCGCAAATCTGGATAATCTGTAATTCAAAATTTAACAATTTTTTATATTTAACGCGTTTTGCCATTAGCGTTTATCATTTTCAGAAATTCATTGCGAATTAAATGATTTGTAAAACGAACGATAAATTCACACTAGAAAATATTTATTTGCGTGCTGTTCCAAACCGAAATATTTTCGTAGAATAGAATCAGTCTACCAATTTCCTGTGGAATTAGCATTTCATTTTTATTCGAATACTCATTTCTTCTGGAATTAGAATTCGATTTTCATTAAAATACTAATTCCATGTGGTATTAATCGTGGAACAAATACTAATTTCAAATGGAATTACTTGTGGAATTAGTATTCCTTGTCGAATTAGTATTTCATTTTTATTCAAATACAAATTTCTTGTAGAATTAGTATTTGATTTTCATTCAAATACTAATTCCATAAGGAACGCTGAAGGAATCCTTCTGGAATTAGAATTTGTATTTAAATTGAAATTACTACTCGAAAGAGTAATAATAAAATAGGTAAAAAGGTAAAATACAACTGGAATTTGTATTTGAATAAGAATGAATTGCCAATTTAACCTGGAGTTACGAATTGAATAAAAATAAATTACCAATTTCACCCAGAATTAGGTATTGAGCGATAATTAAATGACAGAAGGATTTTAATCTGCCGATCTTCGATGATTAAATATTTTTTTACATTGAATTTCATCGTATCGATCAATACGATCGATCAATTAAATATTATCCATGTTTTTTCTATTTGCAGGTACTCAACACGCTTGTATACAACGTAAACAAAAATATATTTCGCCACTAATCGTAACGTCGTGTGACACAGATAAAGGCGAGTTAATGAATGAAATGAGGAAGGAAATGACCTCCGAACGAATGAGTATCACCAACCTGAATCAAGCTTGAGATTGTTGTTGTTATTGTTGTTATTGTTGTTGTTGTTGTTGTTGTTGTTGTTGTTGTTTATAACGCACTGAGCGACGTTACCGACGATCGGAGTGTCGGAAGTCTTCATACCACCCTTAGGTTTACGTTTACGCGTCTGAATGTTGTCCTTCTTCATAGAGAGGGGCCTGTTGATGTTGTGCAACTTGTAGTAAAGGCCGCAGGCGTTGCATACAGACTCGCCGCTCGCGTTACGACGCCACAACGACGTGACCGTCGTTGCACAATTGACGCAAGACAAGCCTATTCGTCTCGACGCTGACTGTAGAAAACAATTCGTATTATGTTAGTATTCAAGGTATTTTAGAGCGTTGGATAAGAAATACTCTTAATGCTACTGGTTTGCGTTCGTACGTTCTTGAATTCTTTCATGTTTCTACGAAAATGCAATAATTTCATTTAATTTATTTTTAAAAGTTAAATCATAAATTGCAAAGAACTAACGAACGTAAAGACGTTTTATTGGACAACGAAAGAGAGTCACCCGGTCTAGAAGTCAGGCTCTTGCCTGATAGGTCTTAAGAGAAGTAGAAAGAACTCCATGATTAAATATGCTCTCTCTCTCTCTCTCTCTCTCGCACTCACACTCACACGATCCCTACAGTGCTGTCTATCTTACATACCGGTAACCCGGTGTGGGTCTTTCGCTTCGCCTTAAAACAACGTGATACACCGACTAAGCCGCCACGAGTACGAGTGAGATAGCTCCATTGGCAATCGCAGTGGAACGAGAGAGGTCGATAGAAATATGTAACACATTGCCTTAAGGCATCGCTTATCTCTGTCAGATCACTTTACGTGCAAGAGAGAACTTTCCAACCCCTAATTTCTTCCCAACCATTGATGTTTCAGATAAAAGATGAGAACGATGAACCGTAAAATTGTGAGTTGTATTTCAACGTTCTCTTTTTTTATCAAAAGAAAAAGAAAACAATCGTGGCGGAGTGATTCGCATTAAAGTTTTTATTAGCGACCGAGGGATAGCGGTGATGTAACTGAATTACTGTGACATGGTTGAAATTTGGGCTGGGAAAATTCCGCCGTTTTATTCGCAATTATGGCGATCTGAAGGAGACGGAAGACATGTGTCACATCTCCTTAAAAATATACATAATATAGACATTAAGAAGGAGAGGTAGAATGAGAAAAATAGCCCAGTCGGAGCTGAAACACACGATCGACCTGACCTCACTTCTAAACAATTATGATATTACACACTTGAAACAAATCGTTGACAGATATTTAATTTTAAAAAACTAAAAGAAATTTATGATTATTCGGGCCGAACATGATTTCGAGAATGAGAGGTGGTATACAATTCGTATAGTGGTACCTCAAGCTACGAAAGACTTTTTTTATACGTATGATTGTGCGCGAAAGAGAGAGAGAGAGAGAGAGAGAGAGAGAGAAAGAGAGAGCGATAAATAATAAGAACAAGCCTAGGAGTAGACAAACGAGACGTATAAAGAATAAGATTTAGTTAAAATTTAATTTTTCATGTATAGATAGAAATATGCAAAAAATATTAAACGAAATGAAAAAAGAATATGAAATGAGGGCAAAGAATGCTGATTGGAAGGTTCAGGTGACACCTACCAAGCGGCGGCTCGTTTTCTCCTCGAGGGCGCGACGGTCGCCACCATTATACCTATAGAAGCCTTTGTAGAATTCGCCGTGGTCCGCCACTGAAACAGACAGGAGGCCAAACGTTAAGGGTCGTTCCACGTATAATAATTTTTCTCTGTTAAATTCATGACTTTTGTTATTTATTATTTTTTTTTTCTTTCAACGACGAGATACCATCCAACGAAATCGCGTTGTGAAAGCGATCTCGTGGGAAATAAAACTACATATCGAGGGTATGTACCGGAGGGACTTGGCCATTATTTTACCGTGCACAAATTAGCGGCAAATATGTGGCCCCTCGCGACTATGGCGTCGCTCAGGGGCCTTATTATTGGCAACACCACGGGCGAATTTCCACATAGGCTCCTGGTCGCCTTCGAAAGCGTACGTAGCCGCTGGTCATGCGCGAGAAACAAATTTTATTGAAAAAAATTAAATAATACAAAATAAAAACCTATAACTCTCGTCGGACGAGGAAGCAAAATGTAATTAAAATAAAAATTTTATATTATTGACAATTTTTCAGATTATACAAGATGATTAAAAAAGCGCTGGTAGACCTTGTTTTTTGTTTTTTTTTTTTTTTTTTTTTCTCAATAATCGCTAAAATATTTATCGTTTATTAGAATTTCATAAAATCTCAGTCTGTGTTAAATAAATTAATTTATCATTTTTATTTTATGTTTATAATAATTATATTTTAATGACGTTTACAGTAAAATTATGAAAATGAAAAGAATCGAATGTTCTACCTAATTTAATATCGTTCCTTAACGATTTCAAATTACACAATCTGTCTATTATCTCTTTTATACTCTCTCTCTCTCTCTCCCTCTTTCTCATATCTCTTTCTATCTGCGTGTATCTCTCTCTCCCTCTCTCTCTCTCTCTTTCTCTCTCTGTCTCTCTTTCGTTTTCCTGGTATTAAAAAAAAATCTATTCGTTCACGTATGACCAAGGCGGTGACCATCGCTCCTTGCTTACCAGGCGCCGTGGTTGCTTGACAAGTGGCCGATTCATTCCATTCATCTTGTGGTAGAGGCCGCAGGCATTGCACAGGTAATGTCCAGTTCCATCTCTTCGCCAAAGTGGAGTTGATATCGCTCCGCAATTCACGCATTCACGACCCTCGGTAAAGTACTCAGCCTCGATGTTGTGGTGCACTGCGTTTCCCGTATATCATTGTTTTGTTTTGTTTGTTTGTTTCAATGATTTCTTTGTTTTCTTATCTTATTTTACATAGCTGATGGCTTAAATAAATCTAAAAATATATATTCACCTGCATGCATCTTGTACCAAATCAATTTAATTAAAAACTATCGTTAATTATAACGATAATCGTAATAATTTATAAAGAGAAGATTGCGCGGATTATAATTAACCGTCAATATTTCTCTATCAACAATTCGAAATCAATAATTTCAACGAGATTGATTTCTTTTTTCGTAGTAATCTTTCATCGATCAATCGTCAGAAGATCGGAAAAATAATTTGTTCTACAAATTTACGATACCAGCCTTCTTAACTTCATACTTATTAGTAAAAATAAAACTATGGCAAAAAAAAAAACAAACGAAATGTTTAACGCAAGCAAGATTGTACGTGCGTGCAATGAGTGCGTCGTAAACCGCACTGGCAAGTGCCCGTCCAAGTATTCCAGCGTACACAAGAGTAGCACACGTGGTCGATGAGCGTTAGTCGTAGGTAAATGCATAATAAATGACGTGGACACGTCGCGAATGTCCCGGTAGGTAATCTGCACTCCGTATCAGTGGCCTCTTTTTTTTTCTCACTTGATTTACGTGACTCTAAACAATAAATATAGTCTTTCGCGCTACACAAACCTAATAACAGTCACCGAGTTTAGTCAATTATTTTTTATTTATTTTTTACACGACGTGACAACGAATAAATTTCTTAATGGGATATAACATTTGTGCACCACTACCGCGCTGGTGTTGGGAATATATCCACAAAACACGGAGATGTGTCGTGTATAGTAGTAGCCAATGGAAAAATTAACACATTTTCTACGCGCTAAAATTACACGACGACGATATTAGAATACCAAACCGTCGTAGACCTATCAACAGGTACTTTTACTAATGTAAAACGTAGCCAACAGTTTATATCGCTTCGAGCAACGAATTCCACCGATCCGACGTTATACGTTTTTAATGACCCGTCGTAAGAATTTTCCTGATGACTTTTTGAAATTCTACAGTTCGCGCAGCTTGACTTTTCGTCGTTGAATACCTAAGTGGAAACCACGTTGGAATAATATATCCAAGATCACGTTATTCTTTTTAAGCTGTACGGTCGAGCTACAGCTGAGATATTCGTGATAGCGCGCTTATGAACATTTCATAATAATTCATTGAAATTACGTAGTAATTGAAGATCATTAAGAGAGAGGAGATATAATTATGTTTCGATGGTTGAAAGATATTTTTTAAGTTACTCTTGACTACAAACTTTTTTATTCTGGTCTTTGGAATGCAAACTATTGCTCAGTTAATGAAAATATGTTGGGATTTAAATAATAAGTGATTTATATAGAATTTTATTCTGTTCGTGAAAGGAAAGGGAAGGGGGCGAGTCGGGTAATTATAAGATAGAGTACGAATAAGTAGGAAGAGCGAAGTTTGAGAGGGGTGGGTGGTGGCGCAGGAGGCGGACGCGTTGTTATCAGGACTTCCGGCGTTTAATGATAGTAACGAACGCATATGCATACGAGAACCAGGAACCCAACAATTCCTCTCACTATTTACAGCAAACGCACTACGGTACACCGTACTAGAAAAAGTTATTTCAAGACTGCCGTACAATCCATTACAGTACTTGGTATTATTGTATCTCAATTACATTCATTATTATTATTTTTTTTATCAACATTTAAGTTTATTTCGCACGAACTTTTCGTCATGATTTTCGTTAAAGCTGATGCGGGGCTTGCAATTTTAGATTCAGGTATTTTTATCAAAAAAAATATCTGTAAATGACGAAGAATAGCGGAGAGTAGGCAGAAGCAAATTTTCCGATAGAAAATTAATAATAATTGAATCAAAGAACTTATTCGTTTATCCAACTAACTTGTTCGTTCGATCAGCTATTTTCTCTTCGTAAATTTCGTAACACGAACGAATTTAGGTTTTCTCGTAGAGAATTTAACTTTCCTTAGATTTTGCCGAAACACAATGTATCCTCGGAGCATTGCTCTATTCAGAAAAATTATATTTGCGATAGAAATACACGAATCCAACCTTACGAGATCAAAACACGAATACTTTGAGTCTCAAATAGAAAATAACATTTCATAACTTGAACTCTCTCGTACAGAGTTCATGAACTACGGTGAAAGAGAATGAGGAAGGTTGGAATTGATATTGTTACCGTTTAAAATTTATTATAATAAACAACAATAAGAAAAAAGTATGAGGACGCAACGCCCCGCACGCGATAAATACCAGGATAAACGAGATAATACCAGGATAATATGCGTTCGGATAGAGAAAGAAAAAAGCGACTTAATGATCTTCTCGAGTTGCATTGCGGAGCACGTATTACAGTTATGGGAATAAAGGTAGACGACGAGGCAAAGAGGTCAGAGGACGATTTGTGTGCGAATGCTATTCCACCGCGGGAATAGCACTCGCGAAAGCAATCGGATATTATGTCAGAGAATAAGTCGTCGGAGATGCTGCTGACGAAGCTCTTCGCCAAGTTTCTCGAGCTTCGGATTGCGCTCCCGCGTCTTCGCGACGCCTTACATCTCGTCGACGTATACCCCGGAATGTGCACTCATTGCGATATAAATTCAATGAACCCTACAAGCGTTTTTCGCGTAATAATCATCATGCGGCAAAGACGATGAAAGCTAATGTAAATAAAAATCAAATAATCAAATAATTTAAAGGACATTTACTCTCGAAATTTTCTCGAACGAAAGTTACATTTTTTAAAATTATTCAATAATCGTTTGAGAAGGAGATTTAAATTGTTTAAATATTATATGTGACTGTTATTGAATTAAAATAAAAATTACAACGAATAATGCAATTTTTCGTCAATTTTTTTCAAGCTTCAATATTATTTATTACACAAATTTTTTTCGTAGATATATAAAAAGGTATATTTGTGATTTGTTGGAAGAAACTTGGAGCCAACTTGGTGACAGATCCGATTAAATAACACAATATATTGTTAATTCATTGAATTAGTTTGAGTAGATTCATAAGTGACACGAAGCTCTTCAGTTATTAGATGTCTGGGATATATAGGTAGACTCGAAACTCTTTTCTGTAACAGTGTGCATGCTCGATAGATACGAGATGAGAGGATTAATCGAGGGCTGCACGCGGTCTACGGCCACGTGGCAAAGAGCCTGCACCGTACCTCGTGATCCTACACCAAGAAAACCCGACGAACCTGCTGTCTCCGATAGTTCATAGCGGTACCGTAGCTACTAGAAGTACTTGGAATGTACCAAACAGCTTAGTGCCAAAGTCTCGGAGTCGGTGTGTGTGGCTGTTGCTCGGTTACACTTAAGAATTTCTCTGTGAATGCTCGCGAGCATCCGGAACGGCACTCGAGCGCTGTATCACGCGGGAACATAAAAAGATTGGACCATGCGTCGCTTAAAGGACTTTTGCCTTGCGGCCGGTTACAACCACAAAGAGACCTAAAAGACGGCTTGCCGCCACTTGAGGAAAATGTAGACCAAAAGGGAGATCGTAAATCAAGGAAGTGACCGGTGTCCTTTGAAAATATTATTTACCAATGACACGAGATTTTTTAATTTTTTATTATCACATTATTATCGAAATATTCTTTTTCATCAAGATTTTTCTTTTAAGCTTTATATTGTATTAAATAAACCGTTACTGTGTTTTAGAGGTTAACGTGTTTTCTTCTAAACCAGAGTGTCGGGTGATTGAGGATTCGAATCCCTGTATCGTAGTTGCGATTAAAATTATAATATTCGGATGCGGCGTAGCTCAATTCACTTTTATCTTGGCATTAACGGGCTGTGACGTCTTTTTTATTACTTGATGTTTGAATGTTTAAATGTTAATGTAATACAATTTGTTCTGGCACTGTGCGGAGCAAACTTGAGATCGACTGTATCGACATAGATTTTCTACAGTTTCTCTGAATTCGCTCGGCGCTGTCGGTTAGGGAATGCCGAGAAAATCGGCTGCTGCCGCAAATGGGGCTGGCGTGGTCATTACGGGTGCTAAACATCGATAATTTTGACAAATTTTAAGAGAACGGAAAAGCCACCCCCCGCTATAGGTCCGAGACGTGAAGAGCCGAACGAATGAATTATTTTTATGAATAAAAATTCGAAAAAAATGTTACATCCATTATTATTTATGAATTTCATTCTCATAAATATTCTTTCGGTTTTCAAGTGAGAAACTGAACTGACGGATCTCATTTTATGACGAGTTTACCACCCTGCATCCCTCTGCCCGATATCCGGGACAACGATGAGCCTTAATTATAAATGGAGTCGAGAGACTTCGAACGGACGCTTCACGCAAGTAAGACCCTCGACCGAGCGACGATAATCTTCGCCCCTGTCCCTCCCTTTTACCGTGCAAAAGCTGCGAGAGTTTATTCGATATCGCGATTCGGTTCAACGGACTTCGAACCCTCAAGTTCAACGGGGTTGACACAACAAAGCGAGGAATCTCGTCTTTAGTATAGAGAAAAAGAAGAAGAAAAAAAAACGGTAACACGAGCGCTTTCTTGATATTATCGGTCAAAGTGAAATAATATTTTTGATTTTATGAAATAATTTTATGGCTTACTATAGCAAATTATTGTCCAACAATACTTAATGCACGTGGTATAACCATAAACATATTAAACTGTCAATAAAATCGGATATTATGTCAAAACGAGCTTCAAGAATACACTTTTGTTATTCAATAATGGACTCTAATGATCATGATTAATTCAAATGATGAATCGAATTATCGGGATAATTAAAATAAAATACCTTTCACCTTAGTAAAATATTCCAAACTGTTGAATTAATGACAAAATAAATCTCAACGAACCCAAGAAATTTATCAGTTTATCGTGTCAACAACCGGTAATGCACTTTCGCGATTGTTAAGAAATGAAATCAACGTGTATAACTTTATATCGGTTCATAGTATTATGTATATACGTGTACTACACGCGAGCAAGACGATTAGATACTAGGGGCTGTCTGTCGCGATGACTTAAAATACCAAAATAATCATAAAAGCCACGGATAGATAGATACAGAGGGCCTCTATCTTTTGGCGACCGTGCGCGCCACACGCGGTATCGCTTGTAGACACAACTCGATTACACCTACGCAAAGGCGAACAGTGTCTAGGTCATGGTTCTATCGACAAACTTTACAACTTCTTCGTGTATCGAACTCGGGTTTTCTTGCTTCTTTAATTATAGAACTTTATCAAGACATTTCTATTTCTTATGCAATATGCGTACTGTGGCTTAGATTGATTAATAGTTGCGTATGAATGAAAATGAATGCAAATGAAAGAAAAGCAAATAAATCAAGTAAAGAGAGAGAGAGAGAGAGAGAGAGAGAATCACTTTTTTTTCTTCTTATTCAACGAATTGGAATGCGATTAGATAAAGTATATTCGTTGATTAAATAAAAAAATATATAAAAATGCCAAGAAAAGTTCGTTAAACTCAATTGTCAACGAGAATTTTATTTTTTTTTTTTTTTGTTAAATTTAATATTGCGAATTGTTTTTAATCCGAAATTATTTTTTTATTATTTTTTTTCTGTTTTGATGTCGGTACGTCGGGCTTTTTGGATAACGAAGAACCAACAAAATTGCGAGCTATGCTATCACAACGAGTCTCTCTTCTTCGCATTGATATATCGTACCGGCACGTTGGCCATCGCGCTGACCCGTCCGAGAGATAAATTTTTCGCGAGTCTAGAACCTCGACGCGTACGGGCATTCGCACTCCAACGTTCACGATAAAAACGCAAAATCTTCGACAACGCTGACTCGCTGTTGTTCCTCGTACGTTAACTCTCTTCTCTTTCGAAGCTGCATTCTATTCGTGATAAGAAAAGCAAACTAAAATCCAGTTAACCGCCAAACGACTCACGGTGCACCTTATCGATTCGATAAATTCACTTTTGCAACGAAAATTCAACAATTTCATACCCAAAATTTTAATCAACATTTATCGATTACAGAAAAGTACTTGGACATGGTAAAAATCAGTTGTATTCCTTTTCTTATTTTTCATATTTCAGTATTCATAATACCAATACAAAAAACTTCTTTTTTTTTTTTCATTAATAATATTTCAAAAAAGAGAAATAGTTATGTTTCGTAATTTTTTTCTTCCTCGAGAGCCTCGTTTCGTAATATATATTCCAACGTGAAATAAATTATTTCCTTCCAAGAGAAATCCTTGTGCTCGACACAAAAATGAATGGAGAAAAATTGAAAATTAAAAAAAAAGGGAAAACCACGGTAACCGGATCCCCCCCTAAGTATATTTTACTCCTCAACGGTCACAGTTGACTAATTCCGTGCTGGTCCAGTCGAATTAGTTACAACTTTTTGACCCTAACACTGCGTGGCCACGCGGTCAAAAGAATCCCCCAAAATTCTCTGGCTTTGCTCTCGTTCTCATCGTCCTTTTTTTCTCTTAAATTTATGATCCTTCAGCAAACAAAAAAAAAACGAACACGAGCATCGAACCTTGGTGAAAATTATGCGCTCGATCTGTCAAGTATCGTTTACATTCAGTCGTTCAGTAAGATGCAGTTTAACTTATCCTGACACTTTGACATACTAAATACGACTGGTAGTTTATTTATTTTTCTTTCAACTATTAATGTTATTGGTGTTGTTGTTGTTGTTGTTATTAATTTCGATTTGTACCTATTGTCATCAAAATATTTTTTAATCGATAATACCCTACTCTTAACGGTATTTCGAATGCGTGACACTGAGTCAAAACATTTTTACGTCACCATCTACCTTCTCTTTTAAATATAATCGGCTTTTCTTTGACCTCATCCTCCGCCCAGAATGCAAACAGACCACCGTCTCTGATGTCCTAGGAGATCGCGCGTGTGGCGGTCTGCGATCCTTCAACTTATGTTACGCATGTACATGCGAGAAGAGAGAAGCCTGCACATCGTGCAACACGCCCACCGACAGCGCTTCTTGACAATTTCCACGCGTGGACACGCACACGCGTTTCTGGTTGTTTAGCGCCGGCACGCATCAAGGACCACCCCGGAATGTCCACCGTTAAAACTGGCGCTTGGTTTTAAAAGTTACTTTTTCTAAGCGTCACGAAGATTCCAACGAATACTTGACTTCGAATATGATCTAATTATATTTATTATCGCACGCGCTCAAATGCTTACGAGGTAGGTACCATCGTTAACCGATGAACAAAACCGAGGAATAACAAATACCGAGATTCGTTGATGTCATCGAACGTGACTCCCCGTGAAATTCCTATGTATCGATAACGCGCAGTCGCGCATGGAAAATTATTATTTTACCTTCGTTCCATCTATCTGGCGCGATGAAATTATTTTTCATTCTGACGCACTCATCCTCGCAGATTCTTTTTATACCGATTACAGCTATGTTAATACACTTTAACGGTCACTGAGATAAATTTCCTTTAACGTGTTAATCACGACTGATGAAAACAAAAAACCTGAAGTAAATTCATGTTTTATGTACACGATATTTATTTTTCCCGTAAATTGTATACGGAAAATATTGTTAAAAAATTGTTTACAATTTGTGTGAAGTTGATTACAATTGTCAAAATAAAAAACTAACTATCGAGGCTCCTAGTAAAGAAATTTGTAATAAATTTGTATCGCATAGACGCAAAATATATTTTGGTTTAAGCAACTTTGGACAAAGTTTGAATGGAAAATTACTTTCTCACTGACCGTTAGAGGATTTTTAAAAAAAACTAAATTAAAAGACACTCACTGGCTGTAAGACTCGCAGCTGCGCTGAGCTGATGCTGAGACGTTGAGTTGGACGTCTGTCGTCTCGTTGGTACCGCGACAGTTCCGTATTGCGAGGTGAGAACATCATTTGTCGGTGAGGTATAGGACCATGATCCTGCATCATTGCCCGCGTTACCGGTGGAACCAGTTGTCGTTTGTTGGGACGAATACGGTGGACTGTAATGTCGAAAATTTGTGCGATTTCCAAAAGGTTGGGAAAAAGCTGGCAAAGTCTGATGAGTCACCGCGGAAAGTGATTTGGTGTTTCCGTACTCCTCGGAAATGGTTGGAACCGAACCACTGAGAACTGAGAACATTCGAAAAGGTACAACGCGTCATAATTAATTTTAATATTAGTTATTTATAATATCGTTGATTCTTAAATTAAACTTATTTTATCCTAAGCGCGTTGTACTGCTTTTAAAATGATATACAAATGTTTGAGAGATACAAACTGAATATTTGTATTAAAAATTTTTTTTAAGTCAGAAATGGTTGATATTATATGATGCGAAGCGTTAATTAATAACATTGTTGTAACTTACCCTGTGGTGTCCATAGTTGTTGAGGAGAACCCGTGAGTTCCGTGGGACTGCCGGTCATGTATGGTAGGCTGTACGTACCTCCGGCTCCGGATCCACCTCCCATGCTACCGACACCAGTCATCGGCCTATACAACGACGAACTGTAACACGATAAAAATGCGACTATCAAATAATGTTTCAGCGAAATGTCTGTCTGTATACAGAAACCTCGGAGAAGCAATACTAAACGCGGATGATCCGCGCGAGATCGCGTATCAATCGGAACATCTGCTGTTGTCACACGCCCCTACCCATGGGAATATCGTATGGAGCGAACTAAATGGCCAGAACATGCTAAAGTAACGGACACTGACAGACGAGAAGGAATTCATTTCATAAGAATTTCATGGCTTAAACGAATATGAATTAAGAATAAAAAATTATGAATTCTAAATTGAATTTAAATATAAATTTAAAGAGAGAATGTACAATTTAATTTGAATAAAAATGTAGAAATCTAAATTTGAATTAATTTCAAATTGGCACGCGGAAAATAAATGACAGATAAAACTGTGAAACCTTGCATTAATAAATCAGAAACGCCTTTACGTACGTTACAAAGTTATTATCAATATCGAGTACATCAACTTGTTATTATATTTACTCCGTTGGATAAATACGACACGTAAACGGTGTTACGAATTAAAATAACAGAGTTAATGCAGCGGAGACAAACGATTCGATTTACACAAATGTAACGGTACGTATTTTCTTGAACCCTGTTATTCCTACGGTATCCGTGACACGAGTCACCACGCGGGAACTGCAATTTTAACGGTGCACGCGCCCGGCTCTCGTCTTTCCGGCGATCAAAACGAAGAAACGACGACTTCGGTACACGTACTTAGCGCAGCAGTCCAAACGATTCAGGTGTGTCGTAGGTGAATCTACCGAGTATCCGAGGGTTCCCCCGAAGGTTGAGGCACGCGACAAACCGAAGTCAGCGAAAAAGGATTCTAACAAAGTACATCCCGAGTTTCCTCTTAACACCGGAAGTAACCCTTCTCGCAGAGTAAGACCGGAACTACGGAATCCGCGTTGCAAATGCGGGCGCGCGTGCCCCCAGGATTGTTCTTCCTCGTTTGGGGCACGAGTGCTATGATCCCGCACCGGATAGTCAAATGCGGAACAACACGAATACTCCATTACCGCATCGCCATTAAGAACTTTGCTGACCGTAAGCTACGAGTACTCTGTACTTCGATGGCTATGGAGACGGAAACGTAAAAGAGAGATAGAGAGATAGTCGCCACGATGGGTTCTCTCGGGATCATTGCTTGACTGCGTTCACCCAGTGGGGGCCCCTCTGCTTCCACCGGTTGGTCTGCCTGCTTTTGCTATAGCTGACTTTGCTACCTGCTTCTGCTGCTTAAGACTGGAAAGTCAGGACAATCCGTCTATGCGGGCACCCGGTACCGGATTACGTATAATACTTCCAGCCTTAGCTACATAGCTGTACCTAAGTGGCATTTTTTTCCTTTTCGACACTCATGCTCCATCCACGTCGCCTTTTAACTTTGTTATCTGTCGACTCGAAAGACACTACAAAGCAACAACAATGACAACAACAAGGAAAGAACTCTACTGCGTAATATAGACGACCACCCCCCGTGAAATGTGTTGCGTCGTGAAATAAAGTCCAACGAAAAAATTACGTGAGTCACCCGGTGTCATTTTTCAGGTATTTATTAACTTTTTTCAAACATCTAGGAGACCAGCGAGGTTTTTCCTTACTCCAATTGTTACCAATCGATACTTTACTCGAGGTTTCATGATGGAAATCGTATTGTCCGGTCATCGAGAATACCAAAAATCTTACTAAACTCAAAGACAGCGCGAGATGCGGTCAACAAATAAATGATGTTCGTACCAAGTATGCCTCGTCAAGTGTCAATACGGAATTGGCCTTGAGTTCGCGGTGCCCTGGCACGTTCCGACGTTCGCGGTACGTGCCCATCGGCTCTTTGTTAATTGTAGCATGCGCACTCATCGATGTTTCTCTCGAGTAGTAAAAACGCAAAGTCAAACGTCCTCGCGCTACTGTCCGCCGAGCAAAGCTAATGATGCACGATGCTTGTTTTTTTTTAAATATTTTTTTTTCTTCAGTCCATGAGAACCACGTTCTCTTCGTTGATGACAGCCATTAGTCATATCTCTCTTGCACTCATACGTGTTTCACGTCACCTTAAGTGGACTCGAAGAGAGCGGCACACGAACGCTAAACAATGAAGAAGATGCGATACGATCGCGCACGTGCCTCTTGCACTCTTTTCTATTTTCCTCTATCAAATTTCTTACTTTTTCACTATTTTATTTTTCTCACTGGAACAGTTGACTGCGATACTGATAACGCAGAACATTGCAACATTTGTTTGGAGCACGAAATACTGTAAATATTTTTTCTACTTTTTGAAAAAACTATCAGAAAATTCTAGCGATGACGAATGAAATTCATTTAACGTATCGTTCGTTGAATTTTTTTTACAATAATTAAATTAATTTTTGTAAAAATTATATTCGAGTAATAAAAATAAAAACACATCCGTACAATTGCCTTAAGATTTGACAAAATTTCTCACCGTTCAAAATACTAAAAAGCGGTTTTAGAAACTCTGGAGAATCAAAGGGATTTATTATTATTTATTGTTTCTTTCTTATGACATTGTTGATTATATACGATTACTCGTGAATGTTTAACGTTATCAAGCATCGGCTACTTATTTACGGAAGTATCCACTGCATGTGTACAGTAAAAATATGAAACTATGCATCGTCAGAGCTGACGAACGATCGCGATCAGTGCATTCAACACGAAACAAATATTCACATAGACTGACGTAAATTATATATACAGTTTGCATTTATTGTGACAAAGAATTTGACACCGACGACTGTGTCTTTCGCGAAATGTGCTTAGCCCAAACGAAGCGACTGACTGACCAACTCTCTGATTCGCATTGACGTAATATTCTTGAGATAGGTTGGAGCTGATTGCATGATTTTAATCGTAAAAAAGAATTAAATTTTGCGAATATCAGAGAAATTAATAGAAAACGTTAATTTTTTTTATTAAAAAGGTTTGTTTTCATGTAAAAAGGAAATCGATATTTGCATATCGGGATACTCAAAGTTGTCTATTTAATAGACATCAAATGTCTAAACATGTGCAAGTTTCTATTTTGTATCTTCGTTCAGTCGAAAAAACCTCAGCACATTTTCGAGCGAAGAGTAGATATTGTGTTTATTTATTATTTGTAAAAAGTGCTTCGTACGGAAAACATAATTTTATTGAAGTACGTGTCACAAAACAAAGCGAAAAATTCTTTTTCAAAAGCATTATCATCTCGAAGGTGTAATTTGAAAAAAAAAAAAAAACAAATGCAAGCTTGCACGAAGAAAAGATTCGTTTGCGCGTCCAAATTAATTAGTTATGTAAATAGATGAATTTTTTGTCAACCACTTAATTGCTTGGAAGCCGGTTAATTTATTGGCAAATGGTGAAGTTAACTGATGATATAGATGGCTGACAGGCGATATTCGATACCGTCAAGACGTTCAGGGAAAGTCCGAAGCACACGAGTTTCCTACAACGCTTGTAAGTAATTAATGTTCGCGCAAGGAAGCGAGTCTTGAATTCCGCGGTATAATAATGCGTGGCTGAGTGCAACGTCGCTACTTAGTTTTGATAATAACCATAAAATTTAAACAAAAATCGTAAGGTACACGGAACAATCGGTGACCGATTAATAACTTCTACGTATAAATATATTTTTAGCAGCACGTATCAATCTCTCCGACTATTCAACGAGCAGCCAATGAGCAGCTGAGTAATTAATTAATGCACTTTAACATCATCGCTCATTCCTATAAATCAACACTGTGCAAGTAACAAGGTTCTTCTTACAAGTTAAGTTCATAAATGAAATAATTATTCAACGAAAAGTTGCGGGACATTTTTTTTTCATTTTACAAACATTTTTAACGTTGTACGAAGTTTGTAGGAGAATAAATGAATCGTAAGGAATAAAATTATATAAACAAGGGCCCAGCCTGTATTAGGACATTCGATACAATTAACAACTGCTCGGTGTAGGTGGTCTTTGACTAGAATGGTTGACAAATGACGTCACAAGTAAGCATTATAGAATTATTGGTATACGCTGTATGTTATACAGTAGACGTTGGGTCTCGAGAATTAGCGGGAATCGAGAGTGCGTAGCAAGGTGGTGTATATATTAAAAAATATATATATATCATGTGTCCGGCGAGGGTGCGTGAGTGCACGTGTGTGGAGGATCGGTGTGCGGACCCTTTACACACGATTGCCAACACTCTACAGGCTCAATAACGGATCTCGAATTTCTTCCGAGAATCTTCTCGCCACTCTCTTGATGACCACGCGTAATCTCTTCTCTCGCACTTCCCCCGACTATACCTTCGATCCTCTTGATCCATATTCGCTCGTTTTTTCGTTTGCTTTCGAGATCTTCTACCTCGCGCCTTCGCGACAAATTCGTAAATAATCGGTGAATATACTCAAAAGTTAAATCCTCGAATATATATTCGGGAAATGGAAATAAAAATCTCTTTACTTACTTTTCTCTGAATATTTGCAATGATTATATTTTTATTATCAACTTACGAATTTCCGCAGTCTAAAAAGACGAGAGTCATGCGTTTGGTGTCGATCAGAAGATCTCGCATATTTTTTAAATGAAAATCTTTACTTTTTATCACGTAAATATATTTTTCTTATTAATCGTTGGTACGATAACTTATTTTTCGTTAATCAAGGAGAATATCTTGCTTAGAAAAATATCAAGAATACAATGAGAATATGTTTCTTAAGGTGAAGCTCATCAATGCCGAGGAAAATAGTACGAATGCAATAAGGACAGCACCGTAGAGACCGCACCATAAATGCAAGAGAGAGAGAGAGAGAGAGAGAGAGGGTGTTGAACCTTCCCTCGAAGCAAGACGAAACCTTAACATCTCATTCGCATTTTTATTTTATCTTTCTCGCGGCCATACATGTTTCGCGTCACCTTTATGTCACAATCTTGAAGAAGAAAGATTTACAGAACAGTCAAAGTTTCAGACATGAGACCCGAGAAGACAAAAAGTAAAGAATCATTTTTTTTTACTCAACGCCTAAAGAGTCTGCGATGGATGAGAGATGCTCGAATCTCAGCTACGTTGAGATGTTCGTTGCTCGAGAATAAAATGCATAATTCGCGAAATTCAATGCCTGGCCGCTTGGACGAGCACTCTATGGGGTTATAGCCCTCTCGCGATCACGTTAAAGACGTGTGTTGTATACCGATGTGTATCATTCGAATCCACGCACGATAAAGTGCTCTTGATTCTCACGGCAGACACACAGACCTCTGGCAAATATTTAAAAGAATAAAAGAAAGTGAAAAAATGAATTTTCGAATGAAATACTAAAGAAATATTTAATAATCATGATAAATTATTTATAAAAAGGATTTTTAAACATAATTAAATTTGTGTTTACCGATGCTCGTTGCTTTTTTAATATTAATTATGAAATAATAAGAAAGAGAGCAAAAAGAACAACAAGAATGACATAAGCAGCCATACGACAAATATTTTCTATAAAATTCTTACGTTTTATCGTAATTTATCATTTTAAAATATCAAAATATTGTATCCATCTTCTTTTGTAAAGATCGTTTGAAATTTTATGTTCGTACGCAACGTGTAAATATGATTTTTAGGGATTTTCGAGACGTATCCCGAGAGTTTATCATCCACGAGAAGACTTACAAGATAAAGTGGGGCACTATTTTATGTTAGCTCAAGTCACAACGGCCAGCGGACTGCCCAGAGATTATCATCGAGGGTTAGCATTTTTTTTATATGCTAACAGAATACGTCTTTCTACGTGACACATATTTTTTTTCTATAAATCGTGTGACAGTTACCTCAAAAGCGAGAAATTTTTGGAATCAAGGAGGCTAAATAAATTCAATATTTAAGTTATTTACACGTTCTGTAGATTACAGAATTTACAGCACTGCTACTTTTTTTATGTTTACTCAAAAATTCGTGAGTTACAATGTTCGATCGTTGAAAAAAAATAATAATAATATTATTATTTACAAGTTTTACTTTTTATATCGATTGCAACGATGCATTGACGATAAAGTTTTGTATCAAGATTTACATTTTTTTAACTCCAATAGCTTATAATAATTTTTTTCAATTAAACAATAAACTAAATTGTTTGTAAGAAATTGGATATGCGATGAAACGATGTAAATTCTGTTAAGTTCGGCACACATTTTGTAACAATTGCGACGAATAATAAAATAAATGACAGATCGATTACTAAAGAAATAACGAAAATTTTTTATAGATTCTCAAAGTTCAAATTCAAAAAAAATCATAACAAACGCGTAATCCAAAGTAAAAAATACCACAGAATCAATGTTTTTGACACAATGTTGTCCCTTTTTATAAATAATTGTAGTCGATATATAAAATACTCTTAAAGGATGTATTCATTATTAATAAAAAAAAAAAAAAAAAATCTCTCTGTCGCTGCAAACAAAACTCTGACAGATTCTATAAATGGTTACTACTCGGTTCCCTAGTGGTCGATGTTATCATGAAACGAGCCCAAACAGAACAAGATAATATGTGAAAGCGAACAGATGCGCATGGTCATTATAAATGATAGGACGCACTTATAAACTGCTCGCTGTCAATTTATCTTTGTCCGCTACATTCGCTACAATATGCGTTTGATGACTTTGTATGTGTATTACATATATATACACAACTATATATATATATATATATAAATTTCAACTCACTGCATTTTGGATGAAGTCTATCAGCACGTTTCACAGATCAGGATACGACAAAAAAAAAAATGAAAGTACTTTGAAATTATTCTTTGTCAGCACGATTCCTCCTCTTCTTCGTAAGATCTCAAAAGCCGTTAAAAAAATATAAAAAACAAAATATAAAAAACAAGAAAAAGAACGTAAAAAAAAACCAAAATTCTCCGTTGGAGAGCTTCCCCGTATCTGTCACCACGGGCAGACAAGAACTGAGCTAAAAAGCTTGCGGAGAGTTAACGAAACGTTTCAAGCGAATAGCGCGGAGGAGAGGCCCTAGAAGGTGGCCGCTTCCCCTCCTGTGACTTCGCTAACCATCCCACCCCTGCTACCCTGATCCCCCTACCACACACTTGTAGCGCGTGTGCATTACCTGCTTCAATCACGAAAAGAAGGAGGAGGATTGACAACTCTGGGATCTCGCTGCTGTGACTTAAATATATGTACGAAAACACATACAAACACAAAAATCTACATCTGCTTATTGTATTTTTAGTATATTTATCGGCTGTTAAAAAATTTGTCTTATCGTTGATTATAGCTGGCTATCAAAAAAGTTCATCGAAAAGTCAATAGTTATGCGGGTATATTTTTGTTTCCTTTTTTCGAATAACGCGTACATTATAAGAGGTCAAGAGAACATACTATTTCAGTCAATTTTTCAGCGAATATGATGCTCTCGACAAAGATTATATTTCAATTATTTTTTTAAATTATTATTATGTAAGACCCAAAACCGCGGCAAAATCATAATTTTTCAGTAATCACGAGTTATACACCAGAGAAGACAAAAAATGTTGATCTATCGAATTAACGGTTACGAGTGATGAAGAAAATATTTTGTTGATTGACATAAAATATTCAACGGACCGTTCGTTCGATCCACAAAGTATTTCTTTCAATCAATTAAATATTTCAATCGTCATGCGTAACCAATAATTCTCAATGTATAAACGATATACCTAAACGTTAATTATATTTTCGAAATTTTGCCATTTTTAAAATTAATTTACGTGTGTTACGATTTTTCTCAAAATATGTTCACCTTTCAAACTACCGTCTCTAATTTTGTAATCGATTATCGAGTTGACAGCTGGTGAAACTTTCACCGAGAGTAAAATCACGTCGTTCGTACCGTAAACCTGGAAGACAACGATTTATAATATCAACGAACCAGCCGCCTCTGTATTCTTGCGTCACGACTTCTCGAATGCATAAATAATAACAATAAATATGTTGAATATCGTGTAGACACGAAAATTGTTGCCCTGCCGAGCACCCGGTCGTCTGCGCGAAAGGTGAAGTGGGCGAATGCATCGAGCGTGAAACAAGAAGGCGCGCGATCGTTTGTTGCTTCAACTGCATCGGTAAAGTTCGATATAAGTGTCTGGCGCACGTGTGCGCCGTCACGCACGTGTCATTTCTTAACAACGTCACTTAACTTTAACAAGTTTTACTCGATTCACTGGATTTTCCGTAATAATTTTATATATTCTTTTGATTTTTAATCAATTTGACAGATTGCAACTGTACTTGAAACTATTATCCGTGGGAGTAAAGAGCTAAAATGTCGAGGTTACGTAGCAATGATTTCAACAATTTCCAACTTCACTAGTGTTGCATATACGTTGCAACCAATAATTAATTTTCTTAAACCGTACAAATATTTATAACCACAGATAAATTTGAAAAATCATTAAAATGTCAATAAAATTAATTTTATTATTTTCAAATGTTGAATTTTCACAAAAGTACAAAATCAACATTTTTCATTTAATTTTAGAAGATTTTAGAAACAAATTTAACAACAAAAAGTTATAAATTAAATAAAGCTTTACCAGATATTAATTTTTTTTTCTTTTTTAAATCGTTTTGCAATAAGAGTACAATTTTTTACTGAGCTATTTATGATAATAAATTACCGATCACTAAATTGTCCCTGCACTCTGTTGGAGTACTTACCGTACTCTTTTTTTATAATTATATCGCAAGGGCGGCTGCAACGATCATACCGTATCACCGGAACGAAAGTCGATCCGGGAGATCCGGAACGCAGTCGAGGGCGCTCGAAATTGCGTATACATCCAGCAGCAAGGCTATATAATATTCTTATATCGGATACCACGACGATAATATTTCTGCAAAAGGATTCTCGGAAGGCAATCGAGATAGTATAACTCTTCGGGTGTACAGATTTCTTTAAGGGCCAAAGATCACTCAGCGATATCAGCGATATCGAATCAAATTGCAATTGGTGGTCATTGAATTCAATTTTATCAACTTTTTTAGTTCGATGTAAAATATATACGTAAACAAAAAGACAATATCTTTGATCGTAAAATTTATGATAGAATAACCAAATGTTATCCAGCATCAATTTTCTTATATTTAGATTGACATGAATCTTTGTTTTGTGTCTTAAAGACGATGGACTGAATTTAGTCTGTGTTCAGAGAAAGATAAATTAAAAGTTAAAAATGCAAGAGAGATAACAGCATTTCATCACGAATTTTTAAGCTACGGTTCATCTCTCGGATAAAAGACAATCGAGTGATAGAGAAATTTCAATAGCAGTTCTTGTTACCGACAGAGGAGTTTCATCTTAATCACCGCCGAATAATACGAATTTTCCAGCAAAGATATAACGCTTATTAAAAAAAAAAATGTTAAAACGTTCTTTATGAAAATTAATATCCTTTCATAGAAAGTATTTATGTATAAGCTGATATATTTAATTTGATACACAACGCAGGATGTAAAGTCGTACTAACGTTTTATCGTTCCTAAACACATTAAGAAAGTTATTTAACATACAATTACTTTGGTAAGTGGCAAAGATAATAGAACAGTGCAAGTTAAAGTAAAGCAAGAAATACAGTTGGGTTAGGGCTAAAGTAGAAATATCCAACTACCGCAAGGAATATAAACAGTGGAAGAAAGACATTGGAATGGAGGATAAATAATCAAGGCCAGAAAACAGAGAAACATGGACGAGAATAAAGTGCGGAAATGTTGGCAGCAGTTGGGGTAGAGGATTCAGAGACATCAGGTGTAACGTATGCGGAAAGGAAGATAAAGATAAAGAGCTCGTATACGTAAATGTGAATAAGCAAAGGATCAGATTAAAAGAACGTTAATAGAATGCTTGGATGAATGGTTATCGGCTGGTAGAGACGGTGAACTGAAACGTAAAATAGAAACGAGAATGAGTGATAAATCTGTAGCAGCCCTATTTAATTATGTAAAGGAATTCGAAAAGATTGCAAGAAAAAAAAGGGACGTTACAAAGGAATGAAATCGGCTTATTTTTTTCACAGTTCTTTTGTTAAAGAATCGTCGAATCTGGTTGCTTAATAAATTTTTATTTAATCGGTTCAAGTAATTAGACCTGATATTTATAATGATTCGTAAATGCGGAATTTTTATTAGGCTTTTCATTCTTCTGCTTAGAATCGGGATCACGTATCTCTCACCCTGAATTGTGTTTTGCAAAAAATATTCATTCTACTGATCGGACATAGACGCTATATCAATATTAAATGTTAAGGTTAATAGAATAAACGATTGGTTAATAGAATGACACGGTCGCTTGTCAATAATTATTATGGTTAGCAAAGGAATGTAAACTATGAAAAACTATATGAATCGGTATTGTAGAAAAGAAGAAGACTGTAATGAACCGAGAGGGTGTACATAGAATAAAATATACTACCACTACTACTACAAGTATTTAAGTATTCCCTAATATTTGTATATTAATTTCAATATAGCAGATCATGCATTAAACTCGTCCTATGGATTAAAAAAAATGTTATTTAAATGAACCTGAATGAAATTTAGGAATTTATTCGAATTAAATTGCAAATAAATCATTGTCCGGCCTCCAACACTTTGCAAATTCCATATCGAGTTGACAATTTTATTGTCAACATTTTCAACGAATTCCTCAATTAACTGAAAATGTTTTATTTTTATTAAAATTTTCGTACTAAACACGTTAAATAATCTAGTTAATATACAAATATTTCAACATTCTTTAAGGATATTCATACCAGAAGGAATATATGTTTTATTACATTGAAACTCTGCTAAAAGGACACTGAATTTCTTTTGCAATTAAAAAACAATTTCACGAGCTAGCTTTTTAACAATGTGGCTCGAAATTTACGTAGTTTTACGTAGAAACATGCTGATAGCGGTTAACAACAATAGAATATAGCGATTTTTTCCGACATTTTCATTTTGTTTCAAATATAAAATTAATAGAACGAAAAGGATACTTGATTCACGGTCTAACTTTCGAAGTTAATAGAATAAACGAAAGACTTTTGGCGTCTATCTCAGTTTAGTTCTCTCGCGCTCAAGTGCGAGTTTCTCTCTCTCTCTCTCTCTCTCTCTCTCTCTCTCTCTCTCTCTCTCTCTCTCTCTCTCTCTCTCTCTCTCTCTCTCTCTCTCTCTCTCTCTCTCTCTCTCTCTCTCTCTCTCTCTCTCTCTCTCTCTCTCTCTCTCTCTCTCTCACTCACTCACTCACTCACTCACTCACTCACTCACTCACTCACTCACTCACACACACACTCATTCATCGGAGCCTCCTCTCGTACCTCTTTCGTTCCACCCCCTCATTTCTGATAAGAATATCCTTAATAACAGGATATTAAACTTAATATATAGAGTTATGCATAAATCCTTCTTATATATCTTAATATTCGAAATATTTTTAACAGTGCGTACTAAAAAAAAGTTAAATTTCAATGAATCTGAATTAACTTAAGAATTTATTCTGATTAAATTTCAAATAAATCATTGTCTATCATCTAACAGTCACAGTTTAGAGTCATCAGAGTCACAATTTTATTGTCAATGATTTCAACGAATTCCTCGAGTAAGTAAAAATGTTTTTTTTTTTATGAAAATTGTCGTTCTAAACTCATTAAAAAAGCTATTTAATATACAAATATTTTAATATTCTTTAACATTAGTATAATAACTTTAACATATAAATTGATGCATAATTCCTTCTTATATATCTTAACATTTCAAATATTTTTAATAGTTTGTATTAAAAAAGTTAAATTTTAATGACCCCGAATTAAATTTAAGAATTAATTTTAATTAGATTAAGAATTGTCCGGCCTCTAACACTTTTCAAATCCCATATCGAGTTACTATTTTATCGTCAACGATTTTACGAATTTCTCAATGAATTTTATCGATGAGCAATCGAAAGATCTTTCAGGGAAGGGAAAAGTAGAAAAAGATAAAAAAAAAACTGATTGGATGCGTTGCTAAAACCAACGTGCTATACTTAAATGTATATGTATAGACATATGTTGTGTATTATATAGCGCAATGATTCGCGGACACGATTCAGATAACAAAAATCTCGATAATGGAGTGTAGGTAAACCTTATACGCCAAGTGTAACGCTCCGATCGTGGATGAGGCCACATTCAAGCTAGCTTAGATATTCTATGTACATATATATTACACATACGTTTGTTCCGAGTAAACCAATATATATATATATATAGTACCATTTACGGTCACGTCCCTGGATTGATCAATATGGTAGCCGAGTGTACACGCGGATGTCGATTTGATAAGATGTTCTCGTCGACAAGAATGATAAAGTCTAAGACTCTCTCGTTTATACAGTAATTGTGTCATTATTCTGGACGCGTCGAAGCGTCCTAGATTATTATTAATATAAAAAAAAAACGCCTCAATGTTCGAATCGAAGCTTAAAGTACACGATTAATTTAATTTCTATCTTGCATCATCTTCATCGAATTCAATTTAACGTACGAAAGAATGAGGCATTGCGCGACTCTTTGTTATCCCAACCATAATTATTAATTAATTTTTTTTCCGCATGCATAAGAAAATTAGCCTGAGGGCTTTAAAAAATGGTATTTCCCTTTTTTTTTTTAATGTTTGATTTCGTAAAAATGATAACAATTCTCAATATTTTGACGCAATTATCATTTGTCGTTATTATACGCCGTGAGTCTTAAAAGGCGAAACCAACAAACACAGCGACGACACTCGTACTCTCTGTTTCTTAAAGTTTCAACGCGTCGAGGTTGTTGGCATAGGTCTCATGACAGAACAGAGCTAGAGCGTCGCCGAAACATTAGACAGTGAAGAAACATCGTTTCTATCCCTCGTCGATGTTCGTATACAAGCGAGCGGTCTACGATTTCGTTTGGGTGTATCTCGCCTACGTACACACAACCGGGTACAGTGTGTAACCAACTATCCTTAAGCTGTCGAGCAAATATTTTTGCGGGCTACAAGAGACGACGAAGAGAGAACGTATTTTCCGTAAGAGAGAAAGCTGGAAAGAAATCGAGCGAAAAATAGTGTTTGTGCGTCGGTACATCGCATTACCATTCAGCCTGGAAGAATATTGCGAGCTCGAGGAGATGAAAGAACGCAATGTGGTACCAGCGATTCATCGATAGCAATCTCTACATATCGAGTGGATTCTGTCTCCGCGATAAACCAACAATTCTGCACAGAAAATCGCGAAATTCTTGAGGTTGACACCCGAAAAATAAATAGCCACCGTATATTCGTACTTTTGAATGACCGAGAGATCTCAAATTAATATTTTTTCTTCTTTTTATTGTTTGGATGAAAATTACCAGTATCGAGTGCTATGAGTCACTGTACGGACGTAAACTTCGGGAAAGAAAACAAATACCGTGATGGAGCGTGACTAATTTGGTCCTGGGACTTTGAGTGACAAGATTCACAAATATGTAAGATAAGTTATCGAGTAAAGTAGCTTATTGAAAGGTCAATAGCTGATCTAGTAAAGTTTCGATGAAGCAAATAATAAATGTGAAATTGTAGGACATAAACGAATAAATGAATGTTGCGATAAACAGCTTCTAAATCATAAACCGATATTTTCGTCCCAAGCGGTTGGTACGATCGACTAAAGATCTTAATGAACAAGGTAACACGGAATAAACGATAAAATCACTAACCTTGAGAGAGTACCGCTGGGCGAATGTGGGGTGGAAGACGATTGATCGTGTTCCTGATGATGATGAGGGGTTCCAGCAGCGGAATGATGGCCGTACATGGTGTCTAAGTAAATTTGATCGGAGACCCTATCGGTATCCTGAAGATTCTGATTACCCTGGACGGGTGGTGGTGGTTGCATGCTGGTGAGATGAGTGAAAGACTGAAGTCTGCCTTGATCGTTCGGGCTGTAACCACCGTCGGTCTGTCCGGCGAGTCGATGAGGGGACGAGATGACCCGTTGATCGTCGTGAGGACTTCTGCTGGAACCGGGTGAACTTCCGGTCCTCACAGGTGGCGATACACCGCCGTTACCCCCACTGCCACCGCCGCTTGAACTCCGTATCTGATGCTGAATGTACGGATCCTCTGGCAAAACATCCTCAAGCTGATGATGATGATGATGATGATGATGCTGATGCACGCTCGTACCGTCGACCGTACCGCTTACTTGCCCGGTTGACCCGGCGGATGGCATATTTTGAAACAACTGTCCGAGGGCATATTCACTTCTCGCACCCCTCATCGCCGCCACTATACCGCTAACACGTTCCACAGATTCTTGATGATGCTCGTGCGAATTCTCGAGGTGCCTGTGGATCGACAAGGAATTGCTGTTGTGCTGATGGTGAGGATCGGACAAGTGATGCTGCTGATGATGTTGCTGTGACTGTTGCTGCTGCTGCTGCAGATGATGATGATGGTTATGATCCGTCGGTGGCGAGAGCGTCTCGGTACTGTACCGGAGCATCGTGGAGTGAGGCATGTGACTGCTGACTCGGTTTCCCTCGGACGGGAGCGAGGCCTCGTCGACCCGGTGGCGGCTATCCCCTCCCTCGGGAATCGGGACCTCTCCCGCCCCGAGTTGACCGTACTGCTGCTGCTGCTGCTGCTGCTGGGATTGCTGTTGCTGCTGATGGTGGTGGTGGTGGTGGTGGTGGTGATGATGGTTGTGAGCGTGGAGGGGGTGCTGCTGCTGTTGCTGCTGCTGGGCAGAGACCTGTTGCTGCTGATGCTGATCCTCCCTTAGCTCGGCGGCGCCACCCTCGAAACGCGGCGAACCCTCAGTCAAATAATCCCTGCGATTAAGAGGGTAGAAAGACCCGAGTAAGAGAGGTGAGCTTAAAACTTTACTGGTTTGAAAATAACGCACTGTATTATTTATATTCTTTAAGAAATTTTCTACAGATTATAACAAATTCTAAAATTTTTTTTTTTTTTTTTTATCAAAATCCTATTCTCGATTGTATAAATGTAGTTGATGGGAATTGACAATTTTTATCTATTTCACATTAAAGTTTATGTAAAAGTTTCATGTATTCGACATATTTCACATTTTATAAAATATTTTTAGATAAAATATTTTAAGTCAGCCTATCGTCTTGATAAATTTTATTCTATCGAGTGATCATTGATTTATCATTAATTGCAGTGCAAGATACAAGTTCTGCAGAAGATAGTAAACGCAACGTTCAAATTTGGAAGATATTTTCCAATCTAATCATTCGTATCAGACGTCATTGATGACGATTCAACAGGTTGATTTGTCACCAACGCTATCAAATCGAGTGAATGATAAAATATTTTTATTTACCTTTCAATGTATAAAAATTTTTAACGAAACGAAAAAAAAAACAATTGATTTTGAGTAATTCATGAATATATAATTAATTTCAGATCAACTTTAATCATAATTTAATCTCTTATCAGTTATGTCAAATGAAAATCTACCAAAGTATTAGATAATCTACCTATCGTGGATGATATGATGCGTCGGATAATCAAGCTGATGAAGGGTGTAAGTGGTGTTAGGATCGTCCTCGTGGTCAGTGACGACAGTTATAGAGACTGCTTCGACAACGCTTGGTTCTACCAGGACGCCATTTTCCATTTCCGGTCGACCCGCCTCCAGCACGCCCACGACATCCCCGCCATCGTCCGCACTGCTGGTATACCCAGCAGTCCCAAGCTGCTGCTGCTGCTGCTGATGTTGCTGTTGTAGAACGACTTCGTGTTCAACGTTATTCTCGGTCTTTATCGAAACGACGCCTCTCTCCTCGTCGCCTTCGATGCTTTCCACCACCGCCGTCTCCCCCTCGATCTGCGTCCTCTCTTCCCTCTCGTCATCCACATACTCAGCGAGTACAACTGAAATAAAAATTAAAACAAATATTATTATAAATAAATGGAATTTATTCATAATAAATCATAAGTTCAATAATTCATCGAATAAATTCATCGAATATATATACAACGCCCTACGATAATCAACAAAATCGTATGATATTGTAGATAAAAATTTACTGCTATGGATTAAATTAAATGAATAAATGATAAATTTACCAATTTAATTATTAACCAATCGACAAATATTCGGAAACACCGAAGAACCGTTACAAGATCAAATTTTAACGGTGGCATTCCTGAAGTTCGACAGAAAAAATTATTTAACGAAAAACATCACGAGAAAAAGTAAGTAAAAGGAAGAAATAAAAAATTGAATCGAGATTCACGCCGAATATACCGCCAGAACAACACACACTGAGAACTGTTGCTAGCCGGTACGTTACAAAAATAACCGGGGGCCCTTATCTCTCTCATTCGTTGCTTTGCTATAGACGATGCTTGCATATATATATATGTATAAATGAATCTATATATATATGTACATATATATATGTATATATATATGTACGTATGTATATAGTGCTGACTCGCACGTACGCAACCATCCATATGGACACAGTGAATATGTGTGTGTGCGTATGAGGGTACAGGGACGAACGATGTATGAAAAAAAAGAAGAGATGAAGAATATGTGCGTGTGTTGGTAAGATGAGCGTGAAGATGATGGTACGTGAGAGTCGTGCTCTCGCTAGTAGATAAAAATATTATTTTCGATCGACGAGGGTCAACCCGTGGCAGGTCCGTGTCCGATCGTCATCGTCATCACCATTCTCGTAATTAGCAGTAAACCGAGCAATATTTTAATAATTACCATCATTGAAACGTTAGATTAATAACTAAATTTCGTAGAATATCTTTGAAATTAAATATATATATATATATATGCCCAGACCCATTTCGTAAGCGTTAAGAAGAATTTATTTTAAGACAATACTTTTATATTATAAAATGAAGAAGATCGTGGTAAAAGATTATTTATTTAAAGAACATTTATTTAATCTAATTGCGTAGAGGCCTTAAAAACGATTTTATCTTTACAATGATGTTCTATTCAAATTCAAATCATTGCAAACCCTTCTTTTTCTATCATAAAAATAACCCGATGTCTTTGAAACAGAGCACTCGTCGATTTGGTAAAAGAAAAATTAAGAAATTCTACAATTCAGATTCTATAATAGTTGTGTGATGCTATAGACCGGTAAAACATCGAAATTCTAATTGACATATCCAACTTTTATTTATGTAACGATGCATTTGCTGCTGTATTTTAATAACAATAAAAAATTATCCTCGCGATATGAGCAAAGACTTTAATACACTGACTATTAAATATTAAACAACATTTGGTCTTTTTTTGTAAATAAATATGTACAATTGTATACTTTTTTTTTTAGTATACAATCGTAACTTTCTTTCTTTCTTTTGGCTTCCTTGTGGAGGAAGCTTTGAGCATCGTCCGGAATCTCGAAGAAGCGTAATTTGCAACTTTCAATTTGCATCTTGTTTTAATATCCGAGCCGTTTGACCGATTCTCTCAAAAATTTATACTAACTTAACTTTTGTGATACTGTATTAGAAAAAAAAATCAGCACGATATCATGAAATTTGCAAAAATTAGAGCAACTTGACGATTTTTCGAAAAATTCCAAAATATATTAAATCTGAACCGTTGGGCCGATATTTTCCAAATTCAATACGAACTATCCTTTTATGATACTTTATTTAGATTTTTTTTAATATCCAGAAATCTTAAAATTTACAGAAATTTGAGAGTTCACAGACATTTTTTTTCAAAATTTCAAAATGTCGTAAAATTTGTAATTTTTAAGTAATTTCAACAAAAATTGCAGTGAATAAAGAGACTGTATAGATTAACATCTGTGCGAAACGGAGCAATGTAGCTCAACTCGTTTTTGAGTTATAGACGTTTGAATTTTACAGTGCCAGCCCGTGTAAAAAAAAATGTGTCTATCTAAATCTACGGTGTTCTATTCGTCCCAATTGGTGGACTCTTCATAGACGTCCGTTCGTAGATTCACCGTAGATCTAATTAGACACATTTTTTTACACGAGAGAACACACACGCACACACACACACATCCAGACATTTTTTCTAAATATGATTTCTCGACGTTTTGGGACATTTTGAATACGTTGACATTGAAAGCTAGAAAAAAAATTGTTTCACCATCACAAAGCTTTCTCTGTGAGGAAACAAAAAAATTTAACTCACTCAAATCAAAACTCACGCGTATATGCGCACGCGCACGCGCACTATGAGTATTTTTCCTTTCCCTTTTCTGAAAGTTTCAGATAATTTTGAGTACCTTGACATTAAAATCTCGTTGACATTTTTTTTTTAAGTAAACAAAGATTTCTCGATTAGGAAGGAAAATATTTTTAAAATTCTATAATTCATTCAAATAAACAATATTTGATAAATCGAAATTGCTTCTGCTGCGGATAATGTCACCACGGGAACGATATTATATTCATATGACAATGGATTGTCCGCGGTGACTAATCGTTCAGTAATCCTACTGTGAATTCGCACTCCATTGAGAAAGACGACGATTATACATTTTTGTGTCACGTGAGAAAATAAATGTTGTGCGAATGATAATCGTGCGAGAGCATCCGACACGAATGGCCCAGTTTTTACCGAAGGTTCGTCACGAGAGGTGAAACATTTGTTTGTCTCTCATTCATATTAAAACTCTTCTCGCATAAAAACTTTCCAAACTTATAGGGTGATGCACTCCGCAATCCGAATAATTAACAATATTAACGCACGTACGTTTGTTACTTAGTATTATTCGTGTCGAATGTCGTGGATTATCGCGAGTTTGACATTGGTCCGACCTTATTGACGTAACTTAATCGAATTGGAGAGGTCAGGACCATCGAATTATCAGCAACGGACCAGAGGTCTCCCTCTCGTTTGTTCACTCTCTCATTTTGTAGAATTCTATTTTAAAAAATATATTTTTACCGAAGAACCCGTGACGTTCGAGGCGAATATTAAAGAAGGAAACATTTTTATTTTATTTCATTAATTTATTTTAAATGTGGTCTTTCGTTTGGATAACGACAAATTAAATTACTAAACCTCTTGTCTCCCTCGTCGTTAGATTCAGTTACATTGTTTACTTGTGTTTATTTCAAAGATTACACAAACCCAAACAAGTGACAATACTATACTCGATAATCTCAATCATCCGGGATTCGTCGACGAACATTGTTGCGTGAGAGATAGAACACGGTAAGATATGACAACGATTAAACATTTTTTTAACGTGAAATATGTCAACTGTGTCTACTGCACTGTGCATAAAAAAAAAGAAAGACGTTCGATGGATCATCCGTTACCGATTATGATAAGCAGAGTTTTGATTGGTGCGCGTGGCCATCCGTTAAACGAATCCACCAGCGAAATATCTTTATTCCAGCTTTATTAATAATTTATCGTTGGCATCACTGTCGATTCGAACTACGCATTTATTACTTTTATTTCATTTGATATTTCATTATTAAACATATATTTTGGTCGTTAATTAAATACACCGAACAGTCAATTACCGAAATTAAGATAGCGAGACGTAAACGACGTAATTCTGGATTATCGCGAGATATATTTTATATAGAAATATACAGACACACATATTTATTTTATCAAAAGAAGATGGAAGACCGGGTGTATTATCGTGTAATGTCACGCAAACTTAGATTATCGAACGGGTACTGTTTCACGTGCGTACATCCTTAAATGTTTGCTATTGATCGTTTTTCTCTTAGATTTATGGTGGAAGCAAACGATTTTTGGTGAATTATTTTAGTAAGTTCTTGGACTACTTTAATCAAAGCTTCCCGGGAACATCTGTACCAGTTCAAACCTCTGCCTTGGGACAATTTTCCGGTAGCTTAAGACCAATGGTAAGTGTTCCAGAGTAAAATAAACTGTTGTTCTCTTTTGGTCTCCCCCGAAGCTTCGATTCACCTGGAAACACTTACAATCAATCTTAGAACGCCGGAACATTTATTCCGTTGCACTTGCGTAGCGTGTAAACTGGTAGATTTTTAATTCATAGAGTTTTAATTATGGCAAAGATCTTTCCAGGTAAAACGTAAATCGTGGTAAACTTATTTCGTGGAAGAGATTTTTCGCTTTCGTGCGGTAGAGTTGTATTAAGTTTTCTGTTTTTTTTTTCGAAATAGAATCGTTGTCGATCGGTAAAAAAATCATTTGGAGTAACTACGACTCATCTGTCCCAACAACTACTTGAAGTTGATGGTTAAGGAGATCAAAATTTATTTTAAATGTGGCTCACTCTATCTACGATTTGATAAGAAAACACGTGCGCGCTTGACTATCCAGTTCCATATCCGCGGTATTTATTGATGTGTCCAAAAGAAGAGTCATTCGATAATTTGCGAAAAAAAAAAAAAAAAAAGAAAAGTGAACACAAATAGGATTTTATATTATGAAATCCAGGAATTAGTACAAAACAATTCTTTGTCACCACCATCGAAGCCTAACAGACTTTTCAGTCTATAAAGATCTTCACAGATTCAATGAATGCTTTATCTCCATTTCTCCATTTAACGACAAAAAAATGTCTAAGGATGGACATGGATTTGCTATAGAATTTCGCGAATTCTCGTATTAAAGGCTGCCTCGTGTCTCCTCATCGCCATGACACGAGGCTATAGAATCATAAGGCCGAAACGGGTTTCCTTAGCATATTTACAAGTTGAATTCAGAAACAGTGGTCGCATTGTACATGTGTAAAAGGGAAGCGAGACTGGCGTACGTCGGGTGTTGCATGGACACAGTGGTCGTTGGTATACCAGTACAGTATTAGTATTATTGTAGTAAAGCATGCAGGAATGGTCTCTTTGCTTGCGTCGTCGGGTATATGGGCGCGCTCTGCCTATTTCTGATAAGGTTGGAGGCCAGGTGTTCCTTTGCCGTTGTATGCGAGCCCGGTTCCGTACTCTGTCGTACCCATTCGAAGACGAGTGTTAGCTTCCTTTTTTTCTTTCGCATTCATACCTCCGTGGAACACACAGGTCGTTGAGTATAATCGTATTGCTCCGCTAGACCAGTACCCACATTCTACGCGATAACACGTTGGTTTGTACTCAATAACTAAGGTAATGTCCTCGCGCCAGATTTAAGATGAGCTCTCTGTCTTGTCGTGGCAACTAATTGTTAATGATATTGAGAGAACCAACGGTTACCAATGCCGAAAGATACTCATTTAATATAAAATGAAAACGGTTACTGCGTCTATAAACGGATATTAAGAGAAATCTCCGTAAGCGACGCTAATACGATAATCAGTCTTCAAAACTCATCGCTACTTTGCGTTATATCGTAATCGCACGGGAGAGATTATAAAAATGTTAAATTTAAATTAATTAATCGTTATTGTAATTGTTGTATGATGGTAATTACCCCGAAAACTAACTTTAGATGTTCAAATTTCAAATAATAACCTACTTTACGGATAGTATTAAAAAAACTAGTATCTGAAAAAAAGTTCCCGAGAAAAAAGAACGTGGGAATGCGATGCCTGAGAATAGGGCTCCTAGGAATATAAAAACACAAACTACAATTATTTTACGGGGTAGCTCCACGTACAGCAACAGAATGAATAATCGTATTTTATTCGTCCCGATAGTTCGGGTTTCCGGGTGATGTGCGTGCGTGTGCGTGCTTGCGCGAGAAGACAGGCGGCGCGCAGCCGCCAGCGGGGTTGGGGGCGGATCCCACGCGGGGCATTGGGTGCAGGGGTGAAGCCCCGGTGGGGGATAGGGGAGGCAACCCCCCCCCCCCCCAAGTCTTTCGCTAAACAATAATGTTATTTTATATGAAATATCTTTAGCAAGACTAACCCGCGAAAATGATGAAATCTTAGCGGCCCGGGAATGATAATCGTGCCTAAATTAAATATATTTTACAAACGACCCCTTGCGATTCTTTAATTTAATGGCAAAACATAACTTTTGACAAATAAAATAATGCTGAACATCTAATATTGGGAATAAGCAAAAATTTTAAATAATTCTCAGCCTTCCATTTGCCTTTTCTTCCATCGGACAAATTCTGAAGTAGGAAACTTCATTACAGTAATCTGTACTCGCATCGACATTAACTTTATCCCATGCACAAGATTAAACGTTTTTTGGATTATAGAAAGCTCACTCAAACGCTCAAATGATTATAGAAAGTAATAATGTTGGGGCTTCCCCGAACGAATAAGCGCGGTAATTGCCGCCTGTTCGTCTCCAACAAATATATTCCCGCGCACGGTGATACACGCGTACCGGCTCGCGCTATGATGCTCTCAGAGTAGAAGCAAAGATAGCAACAATCGACGAGCCCATTCATCTCGTGCCGACACTGCTACCACCGCCACCGCAGCACGCGAGCCAGAAAAGATAGGCTAATCTGTGGCTATTTGACTCTGTTCTTTGCGCTCACATCAGTCTTCTAACATGTATTTTCGCCATTTATATGTCTCACTCTCGATACACAGTGTACGTTATCTTATTTTATCGCAAAACGATTTGCCACCTCGGATTATCTAAGGACTGCACGACCAATGTGTTTTATATTCACCAGTGCTTGTCTATAGGCGCCACTTTCGTGTCACCACACTTTGACCGATATCTCCTGTAACTAATTTTATCTTCAATATCGTATTAATTAACTACACGCTGAGTACTTAAAACTTCTGCAGACTTTCCACCGATAATTCCTGCATATCTTACAGTGAATAATAAAATAACAATGTAT
Organism: Cylloceria caligata; assembly: GCA_963942595.1. Taxonomy (NCBI): domain Eukaryota; kingdom Metazoa; phylum Arthropoda; class Insecta; order Hymenoptera; family Ichneumonidae; genus Cylloceria; species Cylloceria caligata. The sequence goes on along the minus strand of OZ012706.1, from coordinate 7,141,201 downwards.
AGATCAAATGCGGGTTAACATGGCCCATTGTTACCATTCTAGGACTTGCTTTATAACTTTACCGAATAGTTTATTGAGCTTGAAATTCATTAAAGATTTACCGTGACGTCTCTCCAAAAGTTCCAAAACCCTTCCAATATCAATCGAAAGAAAAATCATTTTTTAAAATAATAAATAATTAATGATTTTTGTTACTTTTGATAGTTTTCTCTCTCCACATCTAAACATTCTTTATAAAGGTTCTTCGTTTTGATATTGACTAAACATCTTCCGACAGTAATGACAATTTTGAATTGTTTGACAGTTTTTTTCCTTTCTTAAGTTTATAAGTTTCCTTTCAAAATTATATATCTTATAGATATTTCTTGTCTGGATTTTCAAAAGTTTTTATTTCTTAATTACAATTCGTTTCCGTGTTAATTATATGTTAATTTATAACTAATTGTGGAGGCGCTAGATGACTTTCGATCAAGACGAATAACACAATAATTGATCGCATAAAAATTATCATTTTTCATTGTGTGAAAACTTTTAATATCATGATCATAAACGAATAATTAAAAAAAAAAAAAAACATAACGTAAAAAAATTGAGTTTCCTGTTCTCCAGTCGCTCCCTCGAATCGTTCGTGTTTCACTTTTGTTGTTTTCGGCAAGAGACACGAGTGGGAGGTACAACCAGCTCTCCTGTGAGATTGTGTTGGACGAGTCTGGCTGCTCAACGTGAGTCGTAAAACGCGCAAACACCGATCCAGGGTTTTCTCTTCCATATGTTTACGAGCGGCTGGAAGGGCTTTCGTTCACCCGTCTGCCTCGACAGGCGAGTTAGCCGCCCGGGCTTCGCTATCTCCAGGACAGGAGCACGTGTGCACCTTGAAAACTAGCGCCGAATTAATTATCTGACGATAATAATACGTTGCGAAAAAGCATATTTTTAATTTTCGCACCAGGAATCGAAGAAACGAAAGACCGATCTTCTCAAAAATCCATAAGATCGCTCTATCGCCAAAAAATACTTCCAAGTCATAACTAAGCTGATTAGCTCATGATAGTACAGTGATAACGTCAACGATACGAGCCGAAGTTGGCACGCGACCAAGCTCGTGCCCCGATTGCGATTATTTTGTATACTCGTGGTCTCGTATTAGTCGATAAACAAAACAGTAGCTGTTACCCAGCGTTTATTCCTCGGCAATTATTTGATCAACGCTATATATTGTTCAGATCAGACGAAGCAGGATCAAAATAATCATTTAGAACATTGAACACGAATCGATAAAGCAAATTATTGAGTTAGACTTCTATCGACTATAACTCTGTTTTTTTTTTTATTACTAATAGAAATTTTAACGAGGAGAATTCTCCGTTCGCATTCCTTCGTGCCAACGAGGCGCGATCGTTACTGTAGTCTTGCAAAACGTAATATCGTTTCGTCGAAGACGTTGAAACAGTAACGTAGACTCGATACCCGCATGCGTCAAACGCGTTCATCCGATAATCACGATTCTGGGACATTTTCACAGTCGCATTCAGCGGAATCTCCCCGCGAAATGGTCTATCGATGAGACGATGATCGCTTAGAAAACCATCGAAGAAAGAGTTTCTTGTCTCTGTCATTTCAAAACTACCAAGTCTCTTCCAACACTGACACTGCTCTTCGAGCACGACTAGCAACCTCAACGAGACACGGGTCAACGAAGATATTGCTTCATTGCTCGCTTGATCGTCTCTTAAAATTTCTAACGAGTCACTCTTATCGTCTCCCCTCGAACCTCCCGCCTTTCGTGTATGTAACAATTCCCCCTTTTCTCTTCTATTTTCTCTGCCATTCGACGTCTCTTTATTTCTTAAGATGACTTAATTTCGAATGTCCCCAGTTAATCAGTTATAATATTATTTATTTTAAATCATTGAACGCAATTCGAAAAAAAGTTATAAAAAAACATTGTCATTCAATAGAAAACATATTTCATTATTTTTACGAAATACTTAATATTTATAGAGTTGTGGCATTTTTTAAATATAATCCGCAGACTTATAATTATAAACGCAACGAATATATGCGATTTTGCTTGTTCCTGACGCTCCGATGTTTTTGCAAAAAGCACACAGTACGCGTGATACATGTTCGATGAGTTTAAGATGATATTTTGTATGTGTGTAATAAATTGAAAATAATAAGTAACGTCGCAGCTAATATTCACGAATAATAAACCTACATACAGCTTCTACATTATGAACGTCAAACAGCGTTAATCTTGTATTGTTCTAAGAAATTTGGTTTTTTTTAACACTTTTAACCGAAAACTCGTTGAAAATAAATGTTGCGAAACTGTCAATGCGTCGAGACTAGCATTTCGTGACAATTCAAACGATTCAAACGAAATATTAAACCTTTTTAATAAATGAATATAAATTAATTGAATTATCTTATTATTACACTTTTAAAAATAAAGGGTGTTCAAAACGATTGGTGTGTACTTTTGTCTTTAATTCACACAAGCGAATACAATTAAAACAGAATTATGCCACGAACATAATCTAGAAATGTCATTGAACTTCATTCACCTATGCTGAAGTAAAATGTGTTTAAAGTTTTGAGGTTATAATGCAAATCGATACCAGTTATTCAACACCAGCTGTTGACACCAGTCGTCAGTGTGGACTCGTATAAGCACCGCGCGAGGGTTAATTTTAACACCGTATTTGTAACAGTCTATGAATCAGGTTTTTTTTTGTTTAAATTTTGACAAATCAATCGAATTCATTATTTACAAAATTTATTTAAAGATCAAATTGCTGTTACGAAGGTGAAAATCGACAAATTGAGAGCAAGAATGCTGCAGAATCTCTATAATATATCGTAATGTTTGGGTGAGGAATCGACAGTTTAAGGTTTTCCTGATGCATTTCGATAAAGAGCCAAATTATTATTTCGAAGATAAAAATCGACAATCGGAATTTAAGAATGCTGCAGAAATATAATATCTCGTAATTTTTCGGTGAGAAATCGGTAATTGAAAGTTTATCCTCTGTTTCGATAAATATCTAAATTTCAATTTAAGGCTCAAAAAACATTGATCAACTCGTACACGTGTCCGTCCCAACTATCAGTAAAATCAAGAACATTACGGAGATATAAAATGATAAAAATCTTGTTATAACAGTGGAAAATTATTTCATCGAATATCGACATTTGCAGACGGCTGATGGGAGAAGAAAAAATACCAGAACCTCGAAACGAGCGAAATCAAATGAGGAAGCCGGTATATAAAATTCAGTAGAAACTTCACGATTTTACAAATGTCGAATGTTTCGTATAATTACATCAAGATACGTTATATAATATTATAATCATCTATTCATGATTAAAATATAGCTCGAATAAATAAAATGTCTACGGTTTATCAATCAATAGAGTCCATTTGTTCAGACTTATTGGTTCAATTATCGGTAGATTTGTCGTGAATTTATCGTAGATTTACCGTCGATCTATCATAAATTGCTTCTAGCGAGGAGATTGATGGTAAGTTTACAAAAAAAAAATCATGACAAATGTACCAATAAATGAACCATAAGTTTATGATAGTGCCAATGGTTTCATTTTATCGGTTGATCAACCGTAGATATTTTTTTTAATTACTCGAGAGGCGTATAACGCTACAAGATCTGCTCACGGAGCGAGCGGTTGCTTGGTTTACTCGTCTACGCTGACCCGTCTCGACCTATGAACCTCCAACCGCGAGACCCTCTGTATTTTCTTCAGTGTTTCTTCGGTTTCATGTATCGGCAAACCAATCGCACGATTATCCATTCTTGAATAATGAGCCGATGTACGAAAGAAATAATTATATCAAATGTCTATAAAGAATATTCGAAATAACGATAAACCGTCATATTTATCGTGAATTTAATAAATTTGTGTATTTTTCGAAACGTCTTGGATCGTGTTAGATCCTTAAGGTTCCTCAAGGTTAAGAATTTATGGTTCTGCATTTGTCCGGTATCACTTTTGAATAAATAAAAAATCTTATTTTAAAATGAACGTGAACGTTATAAAACTAAAAGTTATTTACCACAACGATGAATTTAAAAAAATACAACAAAACAATTAATTATTGCGCATTGTTCGAAAGCTCGTGGGACCTGTTTTAAGTGTGAAGTTATACGCTACACGAAACACACCTGTGGCTTTGGTATGTGGTTATATAATTGAACGATTAATTAAATCTGTTACGGCACGCGCACGTACTCGTACACCGCACGCAGATCGAGTCTCGGAATTACAGTAAAACAAACCTATAACAGCACCAACAAATAAAGTAAGGAGCATTAACCATGCTCGATGGTGTGTCGCCCATAGAAATTGTTATAGTTACATAGGTACGTGTGATTTGCACTCTCGGTACAGGATGTATAAGTGGCACAACGCACAACGCATGCCTATCCAATTACAAGGTTCGTTCCTAGTCAAGACAAGCTGTTTTCCGATTGGGCCCAATGTCGTCATCTAAAATCCTGTGAAACTCAATGCTTCTTACAAAGTATAACAAGGAGCTTTGGAAAAATCGTTAATTTGTCTTGGGGCTTTATATTTTAACAAATTTTTGGTTTTTTTTTTTGTTACTTTGTATACCGTTGAAAACTTTGTCGCAAGTCGGCTCTCGGATCATCTCAAAAGTCTTTTTTAAATACCCATTTTAACGGCTTTCTAAGAGTCAGTTTTAGCGCTTACGGTAATAAACATTCGATCGAAGCTATAAATCATTATTAATGTCGTATATAAAGTCGAGGACGAGGTGACGCGCTCGAGAGCGCGCGATATACATACTAACACTGTGGCGTACAGTGTCAAGTGAGAAAGAAGAAAGATAAGTAGAAGAAGAAGAAGAAGAAGAAGAAGAAGAAGAAGAAGAAGAAGAGGTAGAAGAAACATAGAAGAAAAAAAAATCGTTAAGTTGAGAGCAAGTTGAAAGCTTCAACTCCGGCTGGAATCTTTTGCGCTCTCGATGACTCGTAGGCCCTTTCTGCTCTGACACTTTACTCTCTGTGTGTCTCGTCTTTCTTTCACATTCCTCGAAATTTATCCTTCGTTTTTGGTACGTATTTGTCAAGAGGGATAAACCTTCATCGCCATATGGGGGACATCGAGGTATAATGTCTGACTATGCTTAAGGGAGAACGAGCGAGTCGGGGAATCGGTTGAAAAAGAAAAAAAAAAAAAACAAAATGGATTATCGTTAAATCGACTCCTTGCGCATTGACGAACTCCATACTTGTTTCATCATTTCTTGATATATTTTACGAATAGAAGTTTATAAATTAAGTTACTTCCGAATAATTCAAACGATTTTCTCTTGTGTACAAAAAATAAAAGCGATTTACAAATTATTATTTTTTATCTTGTTCGATGTGGTAACTCGATCGTTGGATACCGTAGAATTAATATATTTTTGACAACTCTGTACAATATCACTTGTCTGTTTATTAATAAGATCTGTTTTGAAACGAGTCCTCGTACACAAGAAGACCAGGAAGACATAAATGGGTTAGATCGAGAAACCCTAACGATATATCTGTATATCAATCGTCGGATACTCGTGCGGCTAGAGCAATCGATTTATGGTTTTTCGTAGGCCAGTCGAACCACATTCATTTTAGTTGGAGGCAATAAGAGCTCTAACCCAAAGAGAGGGGGGTCACTAACCCCTATTTATCTTCGCAGCTCCCTCTCTCTCTTTCTCTCTCGCTCTGTCTGTCTTTTATCTTTCCTTATATTGTAAACAAACGAAACGATATACGAATAAGATCGAAAGCTTTAGTTACGTCGTCCTAGTCGATTTCCATCGACAGATCTCGGCACATTTATAATTCTACCATTAATCTTTTTACTAAAAAACATATGAACCACGACTTAAAACTATGGAAAATATCTCTACCGCATCCATAATATAACTCTGCCAAAAGCAAAATATTAATATTACTACAAATGAACCCACCGCATCACAATTCAGAGCTCTCGCGGGGAGATCTATTTACCATAATTAAACTTCCTCGAGTTACAAGCTTAGCAATTTAATAATTCTAACACGGAAAAACTCTCCAGTGTTTTAACACTGATGGGTGTTCCAGGGTAAAACAGGTTGCTCTTCTCTTTCGATTCCCCGAGAACTCCAATAGCGCTATCCCCCACGCACTTGCGGGGACTCAGTCTGTGTGTCACACGATCTTACACCAGAACATCGGAAGAACTGTACGAAAAATCGTTTAGACGCATAACGAGACAGGGGAGTAAGAGAGGAGAGGGAATATCGGTAGCTCAGCCTGTAATACCCGGTAACACTTATAATCAAATTTCAAACACCGGAAAGTTGTTCCGTGATGGAGATGTAAACTGGTAGATTTTAACTGAGACAATAACTTAGTAAAATTGACTAAACATGCGGTTGCCAGTAACGAAATAAATATTTAAATATGCAAAAAGGTTTGCCGTAAACGCAGATTCACTTGATTCTGATAAATCTTACTCTTGGTGTATATTTCTGATTTGTTGAGGGGAAGGGAGAGGAGAGGTTAATAGAATTATTGAGATGTTTCCGAGACACCTGAATTACGTGGGATTATTTCGTGCAATTATTTTCTCGTAGAATTATTAATTTGTGGCGTCTGCTAGAGTTGGGTTTTACGTTTGAGATGCTTTTTGGAATGAAAATATGGCAGAGATGAGTTTTGGTACACCGAAAGAAAATTTTCTAGATGAATCCAACTGAATAAAAATTGAGTTAATTAACAACTGCATAATATGGTTGACTCAAGCTCGTTGTGAATTACACGATATTTTACATAACCGAAGAGATCGAGATAACTATATCAAATTAACCGAATTAAATTCATTTGGATCAAAGTACATTTCATTGGTTCAATCTAAAAAGTTTTCTCTCCGTGCACTGTTGCATAAAAAGTGAGAATTTATCAGGATTATTGATAGACAACCTTAACGATCTCCCACTTTCATGGAGCCTGCATGTAGATTCGAGGCAACTCACTAAACGTAAATATAAAAAATATTAATTAATATTATTGTCAATCGTCATACTTCGTCGGATAAGTTCGGTCTTGCGCAACCTCGAGGCCATCATCTTACACTTGTAGCTTTGCAATACGAGTGTGTTGAGCAGTAGGCTAGTGTTGTATAAAAAGTGACAATTCATCAGGATTATCGATTGACAATCTTAACGATCTCCTGGTTTCATGGGGCCTGCATGTAGTGTCGAGGCAACCATTTGAACGTAAATATAGAAAATATTAATTAATATAAGTATTTGCAATAGCTTTGTTCAATCGCAATTTGTTCAATGTACATTTCTCTCAATCTATGAATTATTCTCTACAAACTATTACATTAGTGACTATTAATAACCATTTTAAAAATAATATTAAAGCTAAGTTGATGATAAAATTGCAAATTTCATCAAGTTTAAACCACTTAATCGATTCTCACGATATTCAAAATCAAGTATCCTTGTACTCTAGCCAATTTACATGATAAATTTCAGTTTGACACATGAAAATTTATAAAAGTTTGAGCAAAAATAGATTTTTTTTTTTTTTAATTATAAAAATTAATAATTCTATACAATCTGAAAACCTCGATCGATTCTTGCCAAACTCAATACCAAACAACCTTGTTCACTGGCCTATTCTTGCAGAAAGTTTTAACTCGATAGCTAAAAATTCACGAAAGCTAGAGAGCGTACATCCTTTTTTCGAAAAATTGTAGTAAACTGACGGAGATTGCAACCAGATCAGTGTGCAAACTTTAAGGATGATCGAGTAACCAATTCCCGAGATTTATCTATTGCAATTTTGCAGGCTCTCTCTCTTTCACACACTCACGCACGCAGAAAGAGAGAGAGAGAGAGAGAGAGAGAGAGAGAGAGAGAGAGAGAGAGAGAGAGAGAGAGAGAGAGAGAGAGAGAGAGAGAGAGAAACACACACACTCACTTTTTTTTCTAACAGCTTCCTCTATCGAAAAGCAAAACGTAGAATATACAAATAATTAGAAAGAGAGATGCTTCTCTGAGAGTCTGATTACCAAAACTGAATATAAAAAAGTATTTACGCGAGGTCGAAAACTTTTTTATCGTGTTTGCAGTGTCAAATGCAAACAGGTGGAACATATGAGTTCTATTTTATATGAGATCTTGCTTGCGCATACCCAAAGTATTGCGGTGCGTTGAATTCCAACGAAAGAGCAAATATTAACAAAAGAAAAAAAGTTAAACCAACAGGTTGAAGGAATCATTAGCGGCGACCCCAAGGGTTGAAACATTGCCGACTGTGGGTCACGAGTCAAAGCGAAAAAAAAAATTAACCACAATTGTGTGAGCGATACTCGTTCAAGAGTAAGCGAAGAGGAAGAAAGATGTTGGAAAAAATATTAAAGTTCACCTTGATATTTGCCATTTCCCCAATTTTCAAACGACGCAGATACAGTAAATTCTTAACTTTTACCAGACGTCAACGTTGTATCGTCTCACATTTACCTTTGCACACCCTTTTCCCGGATACGCCGGGCGACGAAAAATTCTTTTATACTCTCGCAGAGTCGGCATCCTTTTATCTTTTATCCCGTTAAAGAAAACTTGAGAATTTCCGGTAGAACCATTACAACGAGTGCGATATTTGAGTATTTTCTTATTTTTTTCTTCTTTAGTTTTTCGGTCTATAAAACCTCTGATAATTATATTATAAATTATATAGAAAACGCAAGTACCAACAATCTTATTAGGACAACGGTGCATAATTACTACAAACTCTTGAGAACGACAGAAATTAATGTTTGTATATCGACGAACTCGATGGGTGACGAGAGTTTAGTGGGTTTCGACTGTGTCGGGTTACTACAATTTTTTCTCTCTTTTTTTCTTCTATACGATGGACCTGTGACAGAGCTGAAGGATATATCCATATATATATATATATAACCAATGGGTCTTTTTACGGATTTGTCGAGGCCCATTAGGTCTTCGGGTCCTCCAGTCATTATTCGTCCCCTCGCAAGTTTCTCGCGGTTCGAGGGTGAACTGAAAAAAAAAGGCCATGAATATCCCGAAGACTACTTATTATCGGGGTTCGTCTCGTAAACCCATACTCTCCGTTATTCTCTTACACTCATTCTCCATTTTTATCGAATAATATACGAGCTATGAAGAATCGATAAGCACGGACTACCGCGGCCGGGAAGCACCGATGTTAATACGCACTCTTACTTCTTACAGGCTCTCTTGGGCGAATAGTCCCGATACCGCCCCAGCTTGAGAACGATGTTTAAATGTTGATTTTTTTTTATGCTTGGAGCAACGAATTGTTTTCGATACAATTTGATTCGATGCGAATACGACGCCTAGCGAAGGTGTCACCATTTCAAATCATAAAGCTGATGTTCCTGTTTACTTTTGGGTCCTTCTTCTGGTTTGGTTACCGTCGTAGATAATGCAACGATAATTTGCATTAATCCTCGATTCGATCTTATCATGCTGAGACAGTCTTTTCAATTCCTACAATTTTCTTCTATTCGTTCGAAGCACTCCCGATTATTTAATTATCCCAAGTGATTGTCCAGAGATAAAAAAAAAAGCTGTTACGCTAGAGTTCGGTTCTTTCGAAGTGCGGCGTGTTTTTTCGATTCTCACAGGCACGTGGTCATTTTGAGTCGCGAACAACGTAACCCAGACTGCGTGGCGTAATTCGAGAATGCGTGGAGTGGTGGTCAGAGAAACGCGTCCACACGGTATGCGTGCTGGACCCACAGCGGGGTGCAAACACTCGAGCCGATCTGCCGACAAGTGGCGTTCTCCTTTTTTCTTTTTTTTTTTTTTCACACTCGGTTTTCATCTTCTTTTTCGCTTTTTTTTTCCTTTTCCAGGGCGGCATCTTCCGCAATTTTAGCGCCACCTCGTAAAGTCACAATCTGTCCTGTATCCTCGATCACCCGGGATCGTTATTAACGACCTGTTGCTGAACTACGAATACCAGATCTCGAACAGGTTCTGCTAGACACGTCGGCGGATCCTGTGAGAATGAGTTGGTCGTTTTTATTTCTTTTTTTTTCTGGGGGGCGTATTTGGGTTTGTGTTAAGGGCTATTCACTACTGAATCCGATGTACAAGGGATTGCAAAGTGAAATCGATTTCACACGATATCAGTGATTTCGTGAATGATTCAAGCGATTTCGAAAGTCATGTGATTCCATGTGATTTCAAATGATTTAATGCGACTCGAACGAATTATTATTGTCCGCTTTTAAAATCACTGAATGTTCGTTCATCGAGAGAAAAGATTTCATTTAATCGAATGATTCGGCACATTAAAATTTCTTTAAATTAATCAACTAAATATTTATTTGATTCAATGAAAATAATTAGTTGATTCCAATGATGTCATGCATTTGAACCACGATAAGGATATTTCATTGCCTTCGAGTAAACATTTATTTGATAATACTTACTAAAGAAACGATTTATTATATTCAAATATATAATGATATTTGAAATCACCGTTTCAAACAGATATTTATTTGGCGGCATCGTGCGCGCCGCCTCTTGACGGGAGACGCGATTTATTTTTTCCAATAGTTTTGTATCAAGAGCGCAAAATCGGTGAAACCGCCGATTGCTAGATTGTTACAAAAATGAAAAAGATTTTTAAGGAGGCTGCCTATATTCGAATGTATATAATAATAAATAAACATTAAACGGATCCTCGAACTTTGCGTCGATCAGTACGGCAAGCATATAAAAATAAAACATAACCTATAATGTAATCAAAGATGAGCATCACGACCTATTTATAGACAAATATAAAAAAAAGTGTCGCGATATACGAAACGCATTTATCCTCTGACGCTAAAATACTATCATAGTATTTGTTTGTTTGTTTATTTGTCCGTTTGTGTGTTTGTGTGTGTGTGTGTGTTGCAAGCGTCATGCGCGCGATTTCCAACCCAAAAAAACGCAATAAAACATCGTTTTTTGCAATAACAATTGATTCATTGTAATGTTTATGTTACTATACCATAACCTTGATTCCTTTAAAGTAAAATGAAGTAAGAACAAGCATCCATAGTGAACGTGCACTATATGACACTCACTACAGAATTTTGTGAGATTCGCTGGAGAGATTTAAAATGTAGGATTTTAACGAAACGCATTATGAGACTGAGCAACGAATAAAAGTTTCATTGAAGTAAATTAAAGTGTTTACTTCGATACAATTTTCGCGATCAATTAAATAAAAAATATTCACTTAAATATATTTTTTCATTGACGACGAATAAAATCTTCGTAGGCCATGATTTCAATGAAATCTCTTTCGTTCGATAAAACTTTTTCTCTCGGTGTAGAGTCGTGTTATTTATTTTCTATTAGCGGAATATAAAAATGTAGAACACCGGTGTCGGGTGGTTAGGGATCTTAACGAGGGCCTAAATAAAAAGATCTGATGATTAAACTAATTCTTCTATTTGTTCATAAAGTGCTTTATCAACATGGAGACCATTCTCAGACGTATTAGGTAAAAAAATGATTATATATTCTTCCTTTATATTAATATAACCATGTGCATCTATTGATAAAGACACTAAACACGACGAATTTGGTACGATTTCATACCAATTACAAAGACCGCCTATATCTTTCGTATTTTTTTTTTATACGTAAATAATGACTCGAGTACTCTTGACTTTTTTTTAGACTTGCCTTCTAGATGGAGATGTCTCGATCTTTGACACGAACGGCGTTACCCACAGCTTTGATAATTTTAAGTATGGGGTGGAAAAAACCAGCGTACAAGAGCAAAATCACTAAAAATATTCTTTCCGCGACGTGACAATTATTTTAAAATCGATGCTGCTACTCAAGGCAGGCGCGTGACACTCAATACGAAACGTATTATTTTGTTTTTGGTTTCGCTGCTGCAGTCACTTAACGCTTGTACGACTGTAGACGAATATTATTCAAACCAAAATGAAAACTTTTGTATTCTAAAAATATTATGTTATTTCCTGATTTCAAGTGATTTCAACGACATTTGTTGTAACGTCGATTCAGTAGACTCGTGGACTTGATGTGGCTTAATGATTTCACGAATGGAATCACCTCTCGGCTTTATCAATGGTTTTACGTTTATAATCATTTGATTCTTGTCTATTTTAAATTATCATGTATTATTTTATCTTGTATTATTTTAAATTAAAACTTCCCGCAAATGCTGTTTTGTTGGCACGAAACTCGACATATTGAGAGCTCAAAAAAACTATGAATTTGACACTGCGACAAATTGACACATACTGAAAATTAAAGCTATAAGACGTAGCTTTGACATGAACATAGTCACAGTACTGCCTGATGCGTATAGCGTTAGTAACGCCATCTGTTATCAAACCCGCATTTTCAATTTGTACCCCTGATAACATTCTCAATCATTCTTCTCTACTGTTACTCATATTATATATAACATTGAACAATAATCGCAATTGTAATATTTCCACGAAGAATATATTATTTAAAGCAATAAAAATGGCATTTCGATCTCATTACTATATACGCGAGCTGCTGTGTTAGTTGAATAAAACATTACAGGTTTTAATACTTAAGAAGTTGAATTTATCTTGATAATAATTAATCCAATGTCCCCCATGGATAAGAAGTATATGCAATGATATATCCAACATGTAGAACTTTCCGTATGTTTATCGATAAAAATACAATTTAACCATATTTTTTTCACATCTCAGATACATTGTTTCCTCGTATATATTTCGTATATTAAAATATATCTAATAAATGAAATATTTCGTCGAAATATATGGAAGATATATATCTGTGAATGTATTTAAAATATACTTTATTTCCACGGGAGATTCCGATCATAGTAAAAATAAATGAAGATACAATTAAATGTATGATGACCATTTAAAAAAAAAATATATGTACCAATCACCATATCGATTTATTCATTTATTTTTTTGGTTTATAATTCGTGGTATCGACGGATCATTGACCACGACCGAAACTCGTCGATGGTTCTCGCACGGATCTTGTGACACGACTCATTTTCTTCGATCGACAACATCGGAGTCCCCCGACCTCTGAGGGTGAACATTTAAAAACGATTTTACGTAAATCGTGCGTAACTTAATTTACAGAAGAAATGGGAATATAAGACTCTGTGACTCGGTTGTATAGTGAGTATAAGAAAAAAAAAAAAGATCGAAAGGGGACCGAGAGAAGAGAAAAAGAGGGAAGAGGGAAGAGGAGCAATAAATCAGAGAACCGTGGGTCAAGGGTCGAAAGAGTCAGTGCAATGCTCACGATCTCCGTATGCACCAACACTCGTTCGGACTCTAAACGCTTAACAGGGTATTAAGACGAGAGATTTTTAAGCGAACTAAGATTCGAGAACGTTGCAGCCGGTTGAAGCCGTACACCTCTATCAGTTAATTATGAGATATTGTCACTAAATGCTTTTTGTCGAATGCTTAAATCCCTCAAGTATAAAAAGGACAAAAAAAAAGGAAATATAATAAACGTATCGGCGTATTTTATACTGAGCGAGACTTGGAAAATATTCAAGATAATTATCTCAAATTTATATCGATTACCAAAACGGTATGTCTCATTCTGATAATTAACTCGATTTCATTATATTACCTAGAAATATAGATATATACACTGTTAAAAATTACGGTGTTAAAATTAACCCTCGCGCGGTGTTCATACGAGTCCACACTGACGACTGGTGTCAACAGACGGAGTTCAATGATTGGTGTTGATTTGAATAATAACATTTAACGGGCTTTACTTAAAAATAGGTGAATGATACACAATGACAGTTTTTAATGACGTTCGTGTCATAATTCTGTATTGATTGCTGATCATTTTTAGACTTAAAAAGGACAAAAAAAAGGAAATATAATAAACTTATCGGCGTATTTTATACTGAGCGAGACTTGGAAAATATTCAAGATAATTATCTCAAATTTATATCGATTACCAAAACGGTATGTCTCCTTCTGATAATTAACTCGATTTCATTATATTACCTAGAAATATAGATATATACACTGTTAAAAATTACGGTGTTAAAATTAACCCTCGCGCGGTGTTCATACGAGTTCACACTGACGACTGGTGTCAACAGACGAAGTTCAATGATTGGTGTTGATTTGAATAATAACATTTAACGGGCTTTACTTAAAAATAGGTGAATGATACACAATGACAGTTTTTAATGACGTTCGTGTCATAATTCTGTATTGATTGCTGATCATTTTTTGACTTTCATCGATTCATTCTCAACATAAATATTTCGTAAAGTTCGAGGTGAAGCCTATATTGAACACTGTGAAAATTGTTAAAATTAACACCAAACTGATCAACGCTGATCAAAAGTCCACACTAATCACCTTTAACACCCTGGAATTTTAACAGTGGACTTTATTAAATACGGTGTTAAGATTCGCGCTCGCGCGGTGTTCATACAAATCCACACTGGTGTCAACGGTCACTTGTGTTAATTTAACACTGTGAAAAATATAAAAATAAACACCAAATGGGTCAACAGTGGTCAAAAGTTCACACGAATCGCCATTAACATCCTGGATTTTTAACAGTATAGTAACAAAGTTCATTGTTGCCGTTTCGGTCAAGTCAAATGTCAAGTTTAATATTAAATTTAATTAAATTATTAATTTTATTTATTTATTTATTTATTATTAAATTAAAATTAAAAATTGTAAACGATATGGCCTCTTCTAATAATTAAATCGATTTCATTGTATTACCCAGAGATATCGATATCTTAACAAGTTTGTTGCCGTTTAATTCGTGCGTCGATTGGTCGGTCAGATCAAGGGTTCGTTATCCATTTCGGTTAAATGAAATGTCAAGTTTGACGTTAAATGATTTCGTGTTACATGTTATGGTTATATCGGTGGAAAATTGATCATGAAATCAGCCCATAAAACTATAATAGAATATCCAAAAGACGTTAAAATGACAAAAATTATGGTCATTTGAACTTTCGAAACCATCGACGTTTTTCATATCGAGGCATACAAGATAACCAAATTATTTTTTCTCCAGTTTGCAACACATTTCAAGGTCCTAGCTGGTTAGAAATCGAAAAGAGTTTTTTCTCAAAATCTGAATGTATTCATGTTTTTTTTTTATAACTTTTTTCCTTGATGATCAATGCTATAATGGTAATATCAACTTATCGGTTCGGTAGTTATAAATTTCTCCATCAAATGAAGATAAGCCCGCCAAGTACCTAATTACGGATAAAGTGAAGGATCGTTATCAAACCTCTGGGTCCATTAGATTTTTCCCACTGAACGATCGTTAACTCGGCCCACGTGACCGAGGGATCAAGAGGTTTTGAGAAAAATATCTGGGAAGTGACTCCTTGACTCCGTAGCTTACAATACGGATGGTAATGCGCGAACTTGTAAATACCGTTTAAACTATAAATCCAAGGATCGAAAACATTAAATTGTTTGGCTTACTCGACGCGTCGGTAATGTTATTAGAACTTTTAACACCGAAGACACGAGGGCAAGAGGCAAAGTAGGCTGTATATGAGCCATCAGGAAATTTCGATAGAGACAATGAGAAAGAGACAAAGCTCAAGGGTAAGAATAGGTTAAGGGGTTCAAATGTTGGTCGTTCTACTCAAGACACCCGTCAATGCAAACAAATACATCATATAGAGCAGAAATTCGAGAAACCGGAGCGTCTCGTCATCTTATCCGACTCATGGTGTTCGGCTGAACGGAGATTTCGTTCTCCAGGTATCTTTCTATCCGCAAGACAAACAACAATCGACATCCCGGCTCGCCAGTGTTTGTGTATAGAACAGAGGCTTAAGCGTCACTAGACCCATCTTAAGTTCAGTCGTCGTTGGGGACTTCTCGTACGGATTCTCCGCATCGTGGTTTCACAACAGCGTGGTCACACTTCTGGATTTTGAGTGGTCCCACGTGACGAAAAACGAGACGGTAATTATTATATCTCACTATTCAATCGTGTTGAAATAATAATATAGAAAAAATCGATTTACATGGTATCGGTAGAAAGCGATATTTCATTAATTTTAGTATCAGTCGATAGATCGATACGTATCTTCGATTAAAAGCCGATTAAATTATTGTCATTTGCACAATTGTACCCGAAGGTTTCTTTTGTAAAATAAAGAAAAAAAAAATAGCTAAATATAGCTGATAAAAAAAAACGGTTGATCCCACTTGAATTGTTTTCAGGGGAGTCAATCGATCTCTTTCCGTTATTATAAAGTGGCGAATCGTTTCTTCGAATTAAATTTTGATAGCCGCAAGGTTCTGTACTTCGTACGAACTCGACTACCTGAGGGATTTTTTGAGACACGAGTGAAGAGCGAGTACGAATGGGGCCCCGAGTGTCGAGAGTTTGTGTACGAAACACACGGGGCGGTCTCGGAATGTTTGCGCCTCGGCGAGTGAGACCGAGAACGTCGCAGAGCCCTGTGTTGGTATGTTCGGTCGCTCGATGCCAAGCTCTGGCTCTTTCATTCTCTCTCTCTCTCTCTCTCTCTCTCTCTCTCTCTCTCTCTCTCTCTCTCTCTCTCTCTCTCTCTCTCTTCTCTTTTCGTACTTGTTCACTCTTTTCCTCGACTCACCGTTGGCACCCACTGACGTCACATCCTGCGCGAACGGACATCCGGTGTTGCCGGCACTGCCGGACTCCTGGCCCAGAGCGATAACGAGAAATCTACGCGTCTCCCTGCTCCGCTTGCGTTCACCAAGGAAGAAAAAAGAAAAAAAAAGGTAAGCGAATCAAGCGTGTGTTTCCAAACTGGATGACGCGAGGATAGATTGATCGTCGTGTCCCTCGAGGTTCAACTCATTTTATTTTTACATACTTCGGGCACTCTTAGCTTTATCATTGTAAAAAAAAAATACAAGTTTGAGCTTTCGGTGCAATTATACTTAAGATAAGAAAGGACATTGATAAAAATGGATCCGTATGGTGTAAGAAAAAAGGAAATCTTGGTGGTGCAAAATATATTTCGTTATAATTTCTCTGTGGTTACCAGAAATAATGAGAAAATCGAGTAGAAAATTAAGTGGAGCATCGATGCGTAGTTTCGTCACGCTGGTCAAACGAGTTTCACCAGAATTCTCTATTCTCGTGTTTCACTTCAGACCCATAGACAATGCGATTACTCACGGCATAATCTGCATTATAGATATACAAGCTGCACGCGGAATTGTTGGTAGCGCCTAAACGCGAGCAATTGCTACGCGAGATCTCTTGGCAGTTCGTGTCTTATCTTTAGGTGTCGACGCCCTCGTACACACGTACCGTCCCTCGGGGAGTCAGACGAACAAAAAATACGTGCCTTCCTCACGAAAATTAACTGATAAAAGTACACACACGGTCGTGAATTATTTTCACCTAATACAAAAACGGAGTGTACCAAACCAGCTGTTCTTTTTAGTAATATTAAGTCCCTGCTCCGAGGCTACTGATTGTTAATGTCCAACTGATTATGAATCTGACGTATTTTTTATTAAAATATTAATAAAACTTGGTAAAAAAAGCGTGCAAATTTGAAATTTGCACATTGTTTCCTCGTGTTTCTCGCTGACTCGCAGATTCTTCTCTATGGGTAATGGTTATCTCAATTCTGGCTTTCTCATAGAGGAAATGATATTAAAATTTTTAATAGAATCGAAAATTTAGTAAAATTGCAAATTTCATAAAGTTTAAACACCTTAATCGATTCTCATCAAATTCAAAACCAAGTATCCTTGTATCCTAGCCAATTTGTATGTAAATTTTCATTTTGACACATGAAAATTTACAAAAGAGGAAAAATAGATTTCTTTCGAAAAATTACAATCATGCGTGATTTTATCAAATTTGAACACCACGATCGATTAATGCCAAATTCAATACCCAAAAACCTTGTCCCTTGGCCTATTTTTGTCGAAAGTTTGAACTCGATAGCTCAAATTTTACGAAAGCTAGAGAGCGTGTATCCTCTTTTCGAAAAATTCAAACAACCATAAAATGAGACACCCGTTAGCGATTTGGCCGAAAATTGCAGCAAACTAACGGGGGTTGCTACCCGATCAATGTGCCAAGTTTTAGAATGACAGAGCAACACGTTCTCGAGATATATATATCCATTGCAATTTTGCAAATTCATCGCACACACACATGCGCGCACGAACATTTTTTCTAAATATGATTTCTCTACGTTTTGGGATTTTTTAAGTACTCTGACATGAGAACATTTTTTTCACATAAGCAGCTTCCTTTACGAGAAAGCAAAAAAAAAGATAAATAATAATAATACATTTTTAGAGATTTTTGAAGAAATTTCTCTAGTTTACGAGTAAACTCGTATTCGTGATTAACCGAAAGAAATACTTCAATTATTTCTCTTTCTTCTTCATTGTATTTCATAAACACACAAACTTTCCAGAAAAATCATGCGGGTACCGAAGCGGATTTATGCAAACCCAAAGTTTTCAAACTAGAAGATTTTCTCCATCGTGTACCATGTATAAATAAATAAATGAATAAATAAATAAATGTATGTGGATCGGATCGGGCGCTAAAAACGGGTACTTTAGCCTTGAGAAACGTAACGGGCACGTACGATCCTTGGCCCCGGGGTTTTCCGGGATAGCGCATGGATTAAAGGGCACAATACGGTTGCGTGGTGATCGCATTGCGGTCGAAACAGCTCAAACTGTGAAGGCAGACACAGGCGTGAATGAAATCTCAGATCGGTGATGCACGCGGCTCCTTCCAGTTTCGAAGCTCCTAGTACCGATGGGCCTAAGGGATTCCAAGATACTTTCGAGGTCCTCGAAAAATGAGGATAGACCCAAGGCAGAACAAGGCCCAAACGTGATACCCGCAACGCGTCTCATTCCGCCAAAGGACGACGCCAAATATTTGCCTCGTTATTATTTTACGGCGGGTGCTTTGTGTTGCGCGGGATTACGAATTTATGACCCACGCCCGGACAAGACAGACAGCTTTCACTAATATAACTCTGTCCGAGTACCGAAAACATCGAAAAGACCATGAGTACGAGGGAGAGACCCTGCGCCCGATCGTAACCCTATATCCCCATAACAATTTTGCGGCCATCTTGAAAGTTCCTGAGATTTGGATTACCCCCTTTCAAATTTTTTTTCATGATTAAACCGCAACATCTGTCCCAAATTGTCGAATATTATAATATAGGGGAGCTTAAGGATATTTTGGGGAGCAATATCTTCGTGATAAAATAATTAGAAACATTTTTTTTATTGTCATTAAACCTGTCTTAGCTTAAGACCGATTTATACCCAAAAGTTCACACTACGATTCGGTTATTAATACAAAAAAGTTTTTGAATAAATATCGTGTTACGATCAACGACTTAATTGAACACTATAAGCAATACGACGTAACTTCATTTATAAATTCACATGCAGAGTTCTTAGCAAAATCCATAGATGGCACAACCTCGCAGGATCGTCATTCGCGTGCTCATAATAATGAACATGAAAGTATGTATGCGCAAACGATATTATGAGTATTATCGCTCGTGTGGTGAACTTAAGCGGATCGGCACGTTTAGTATGCGTTCCTTCCTTATAGTGCATGTGGTTGAACGCGAATGTTTGCTGAACGCAGCGCGCGTATACGAGTACGATAATACGTGTAAAGGCGTAAGCTTTTGCATCAAACAAAAAAATAACCAAAAGAAAAGCGTAACCCGGATGTAGATATTGTTTTATAATTCTCGTAACCATGCGGACTGTCGAAAGGATAAATTCACGTTAAAACTAATTGTACAACACAAATTTCATATAATTGACTTCTCAACGATTCATCAATCTCAAATGTTTTCATACACACGTTGGAGATTTTTTAACGATTCCCTTTTTATTTAAAAAAATTCTTGGTTCCCTCATATTAAAACAGACTGCCCTGATCCCAGGAACGTTCAGCATATATCTTAAGCCTCGTCGAATGACGAGACTGTTCAACGACCGATCGCCACCGTGTGTTCCAGCTGTGGGTATTCGTACATGTAACTAACGTAACTCGATTGATCGTACACGAGCGTTTGCATGGTGTGCAAATGCGGAACAATCACGAGACCCCACGACGTTTCCTTATGGGACTCGTAAAATATTGCACGCCAGTTTGTTACAATGGTTCTCACTTGTGTTCGTACACGTATGATGTACCTACGGAGACTCGACAATAAGAGCTAGGAAGTACTACACTGCTTCGGTATTAAAATCAATTGATATAGGCTACCAACAACCATATCCCACTTCGATTTAATCATTTTACATCAAGAAATACTTTCTATTGGGAGAGGTATTCCTTGAAAACATTTTTCTGAGACAACAAAGATTGCTTTAAAGTCGACCGAAGCTCAATTAAAAATGCATTTTTCTTTTTTCCATATCAATAACAATTTTTTTCACCATAGATAGATATCAAACTGAACAATTTTCAGACGTAAATATTATTTCTATAAAAATATATATACCGGGTGGTCAATTTAAGCCAAGACATCGAAATATCTCAAGAAATAAGGATCGTACAAAAAAATGTCACAGATGAAAAGTTAATATTTTTGAGGGGACAATTCACACGTGCAAAAATTGAACTGCCCCTGCTTCGTCCTCTTGGGGGGGGGGGGGAG
The DNA here is from genome assembly GCA_963942595.1 of Cylloceria caligata. Classification (NCBI taxonomy): domain Eukaryota; kingdom Metazoa; phylum Arthropoda; class Insecta; order Hymenoptera; family Ichneumonidae; genus Cylloceria; species Cylloceria caligata. The sequence goes on along the minus strand of OZ012706.1, from coordinate 7,120,436 downwards.
TAACTTTGAAATGTTTAATGGGAAACTTCATTTTTTATTACAGATTCTTTTACTTTTACTACTTTTTTTAAATTCATAATAGATAGCGCTGTAATCGCAAACATCAAATTTTGCGGATATTGCACGAAATGCACTTGCAATCGAAAAATAACATGAAGCATGCTGAATTTTTTTAAAGAACTATATTCAGCGTTACCCAAAAACAATGACGTGATACGCAGTAGTATTTTGTTTTCTATTGGAACTTGTTTTAGGTAAATCCTCTCGCTACTCATCATCGGAATGCTTGTGCTTAGCGAATCCCTTTGCCTCTCACTATTGAATTAAAGTACGTGTTCGAAATTTTGACTTTCAAATTCGATGCACTTATTGGTTCATTCTGCGAATACTAGTACACAACTTAAAAATGTATCTGTTGGAATTTAAACGCAAGCATTCGTGATTGGCTCTGTCATTAATTAACTCGGTTTTTGCTTTATAGCAAAAAATTATTGCGTAAAAAAAATTCTAGGAAAAGATTACCATATTACAATGATGAGAAAATAATATTTAAAATAGAACTTAGCTTTTTCATGAATAATCAACACGTACTTTTTTTATTTTTCAATTCGATTTGTATTTCTCGAGAATTACGAAAAATCTTATTATTTGCGATTACAGCGACATCTATCACGAATGAAAAAAAAAAAAATTCAGACAAAATCTATTTATTTCGTAGCGTAAAATCCGAATCTGTAATAAAAAATGGAGATTCTCATTTAAGATTTCAAAATTACCTCCCGTCCCCTTCAAGCGAGTGAAGCGGGGGCTATCTAATTTTAGCACGAGTAAATTGCCCCCTTGAAAATATTAACTTTTTATTTGGAACATTTTTTCCGTACGATACTTATTTTTCGAGATATTTCGATGTTTTCGCTTAAATCGACCACCTGGTATAGAGATAGTTACGGTTACGTTATTGGTAACGTACCAGGTTAATGTTAACCCCAGATGATTCTGAGGTTTCCGGTTCGATTCCGGGTGGTGGTGAAATTTTTTCATGATTTCTTCAGAATTAAAAATCATTGAGTAAGTTTGCTTCATTAATTCTCAATGAATTGACGAAGCAATCAAAGGAAAATCTAGGGATTCGATTGATTTGCGAATTACGTGCACCTCGAGCATCGATAATATAGGAATCTAGAGGCAGCATTTGACTCGGACAACGATCTGTGTTTGATAATTTTTCCATCTTGTCAATAATCGCTCGTTTTGAATGCAGTTTAACGAGAGTTAATAATATCGACCGTAAAATGTAAGAAACAATTATTAACTGAGATACACAAATTGTAATTTTAATAATTATAACGTAACACAACTTCCACAAACATTGACGTTCACGCGTTACACGATAACTGTTGCATTTGTTTTGTTGTAAAAACAAATTGAGGATGCAAAGTAGAATTTTTATTTTTATGTTACGTTTTATATGCATTTTTTCATATTTTGATCGATTTTTGGATTCATTCGTAGAAGAAGTTGTGTGAAAAATGGAAAATAACATGCGAGCAATGTGCGCTATAGTTTGCATCTTTGTTAAAAAATTGTAAAAACTAACATTTAAGGAAAATTTAATCATCGAGAAATTAAAGAATTCAATGCGCTCCAAAATCGTACTTTTGTAGAAATGCTAACGTAGGTTAGAGCGACGTAGTTTTTTTTTCGATAAATTCAACACCCTATACAATCAAGCCCTTCTATCAATTTTGACCAATTATAATACCAAATATTCTACAATGTTACTGCAATTATGACGTATTCAATAGCTAAAAATTTGTGACCACACACACACACACACACACACACACACACACACACACACACACACACACACACACACACACACACACACACACACACACACACACACACACACACACACACACACACACATACCGACACTGACATTGTTTTAAACCACGTTTTTCGATGTTTTTGACAATTTTGAATATCCTGACACAAAAATCGTCCAAAAAATAAAGTTTCAACATAACAAATTTTTCTTTATATGAGAAAAAAAAATTGCTCAATTCGGTAAATTTTCATAATCGTATTACATATACATTATTGCATTAAGGTTTTACGTTTAACCATTTTATGCTATTTATCTACAGTCAAGTAAAGAAAATATGATTTTCTTCATAGAAAAATCGACAATCTCACAAGATTAATGATCGTACGAACGAACGAAATGAGAATCTCAATATAAACATTAAAGTAAAAAGGGCGTAACGCGGAAAAACGCCAGTTAAAATGCAGCACAGCGATCGACTGTTTGTTTTGACAGACCGTACACTTCTGAAAATCTGGTAGAATGGACTCTGCTGTACGTACAGATAACTACGTTTTCAAACAGCGTGTGCGCGAGTGAACATCGAAGATCGAGGATCATGGGGGCGTAAACGGATGCGTGAGGCGGGTTTGATTCCTCGGGGACGCATACGAGGAACGCTCGTGCGCGCTATCCCGACATCCCTGATGCATCGTAAGAATTTTCCTCTGTTTCTCGTCACTAATCGATTGTCGTCATGCCCTTAAACTATGATTTTACCGCTCTTTGGTGTTCCGCACCGCGCTACGGGCGCTATGGGACTTTCCGGTAGGCGTTTCCGGGATACTCGTGTGTGTATCCGACAGTATTCCCATAGAGCCCGCGTTAATTGTTTCTTGTGTTACCGTGAAATTGCAGATTAGTGCCATAAGCACTAACTTGACACACCTAACCGAAGTGGTGTTCACCACATTCGAAGATGTTGCAGCTTTTCTGGTACGTTTTCTTGTACATCGATGATGTTTCTCTTCATTTTATTTCAACGTGCCCATCGAAATTACTGAAATTCAGGAAGCTACTTTCTAGAATATAATTAACCGATTTGGAATCAATTGCTGGTTCCAAAAGTAGCCAAAAAACAAAACCAGCTGTTAGAAATTAACGATGCAAAAAAATATTGAGCGTAAATTATCTACAGTTATGGCGACAAAATGTGAAACGAGTTGGCGAATGAAGTGAAAAAGTGGCCTTCCATGGCCACCTTCGCAAACAATAATTAGCATTAACGATGCACGAGGCTCGCCTCATTTTCAAAGTGGGCCGTACTGTCGCATTTGCCGGTTTTATTTATTTTTTTCTTTTCGAAGAGCGATAAGGCACCCGCATAAGGACAAGCTCGCGTCGCAAAACCCGCGCAATGAGCTCGCGACCGCTCCGCTAGCCGCTCGTTTCCGCTCTAGCTCGCCTGGGAAAATAGCTCTTATCAAACAGCGGCACACCGTATTGCATTCTACCAATGGTAGTTTGTACTACACACGCGGGTTGCTCAGCTGCTCAACCGCGTGAACCACCGACGAACGAACGAAAATACAGAAACGCTTTTCAACCACGAAGACCGGGGTTTGTCACCCCTACAGCTAACAAACCGATATAACCGAGAACCCTCCAGGTGCTTACAATTTTTACCGCTTCAACGTAAACGGATGCAATCAACTGTAAAAATTGAAAGAAATTTAAAAACAAAAAAGTTCTTTCAAAAGAAAGCTTTTTTTTTTTCATATTTTTACGCAAAATTATGATTAATTTTCATGTTCAATTGACTTTTTGTAATTAAAATAATAAAATGTACTGTGAAGCAAACAGGCTCTCGACTTCATTCGTCAATTTTCAGAGGAATATTAATAATTTTAACAAACATTGTACTTATCGATACACCTCTATGAGCAAAAACAAAGATCTTACTTTGGTTTATCGAAATTTCTCGTTAATTGTTACAAACGAAAAAGTTTTGTCGTCATAACAACATGAATTACTTGTACGTAGCAATATTTTTTATGTCTGTACTTATATAGTTTTGTTACATGAAAAAGTTCATTGTAAGGTAAACACACTTTGCTATAGTAACAAAACCATTTTTCTTCGTTATCCGGTTGATACGCTGGTACTCTGATCACACTGATGTTAAATTTGAAAAATTTATTACTCAAAGTAATGATGAATTGTCGTGTGCAATTGACTTTATGTAAATGAAATAGTCAAATGTACTATGTAGCATGCAAGCTCTCGACTCAAGTGGTCAATTTTTAGAGGAATATTAATAACTTTAACAAACATTGTACTTATCGATACAATTATATTTAAAAAAAAAAACAAAGATTTCACTTTGGTTTATCGAAGTCTCTCGTTAATTGTTCCAAATGAGATTCAACGAAAGTTGCGAAGGGCGGACCTACTTCAGATTCTTCGTCGAGTTTCCGCTTTTTCGTACGTGTGTCACATGCTACTTTTCGTAACAAATGCACAAAAATTCCTCCTTTTCATGCCTGTAGTGTGATAAAAGCGTTCAAGAAAGTAACCAGAGCATTAAAAAACTATGCGAAAAATTAACTAGCGCGATGTACGCGGATTATTTGTTCCGTACACTTTACTAAAAACCACGAAAAGGGGAAATTCGTGTGCATGTGTTGCAAAAAATGTTTTCGTGATAGCAAAACTAATTACTTCCCCGTAGCAATTTTTTTTCTATCTTTACTTATAGCTTTGTTACATGAAAAAGTTCATTATCATATATAAACACATTTTGTTAGAGTAACAAAACCATTTATCTTTCGTAATCCGGTTCTTAATTTACCATCAAGCACCAAAGCCTTAGACTTGATTGACCAATTTTCAGTGGCACGTGTATTACTCTGACGAAAGATAGACCAATCGATAAAATTACATCAAGGAAAAGAAGAAGATCGTAAATACGTTTATCATAAACTTACGTTTTACATTCATCGATACAATTATGTCAATAAAAAGAAAGAGTTCGGACATACGTTTATCGAAATCTTACGTTGATTGTTCCCAAGTAGCGCGCACGTGACGTCACTACTATCAAACAGCGACGAAACCGACTAAACGTTATATAAAGTAAACAAAAAAGTTATGACGCGAGATTCATCGGATTCATAAACGAGTATTCCGATAGCAACTCTCTCACGAGTCTTCTAGCCTACGACAAGGTGGTTGCGAATGTGGCTACGACAATATGCTGTACCACGGGGGACACATGCGATACAGAAATTTTATCTCAGCGTCCTTGGCTAATCTCCGTCCTCAGAGATTACCATATCAACGTGAAGTCACAGTGCACTTTACTACATGCATACGAGTCCGCGGCATTCTCGGCTTAATCGAGATAGTCGAAGAGTGAACTTCCATTCACTACGAAACAAGGATAATGTCAGAATCCCCCTGACCCTCACCTACAGAACGAAATCAATTCTACAATCCTCTGAATGTTTACCGTAATTATCAAAGAAATTAAATATAATCGAATAACTTTTTTCTTCAATTGTCATGTTTAATTAAATTTCCATGATTTTTCTATTGATGATACCGATTGATAAAAAAAAAAAAATAGAGGTGAACTTCCGCATGAAATCTAATATCGATTTCTATAAATGAAACTTATTCGTACGTGAGATCTTCTGGTAAATTTCAAACCTTACGTAGGATCCTGAATAGGATGTTTCACTGCAGTTGTTAAGAGTGTGGGGTGACACAGAGGTGAGGACACACCGAAAGATAAGTGCGAGGGATGCGTCCATCGTCGGGAAATAATTCGTAATCTAATCTCGCTCCCATGAAGAGCTGCGTATAGTAGTAGCCTGGGCACGATACTTCAGTCCGGTAGCGTATAACGAATGGTTTGGTGAACCAGTGGCGAGGTCTGTACAATACGACGATCCGAAACGCCTCCTTCGCTCCGATGCCATCCCTCTTCCTCTTTCTTTCTCCATTTCTATGTCGTTTTCTCACTCGTTCGCGTTGGTGGCGGGTCGCATCGTTGCTTCGTTCGCTGCCGTGTAAAAAGCTGTAAGTGCGTTACGAAGCACTATCGCTCCGGACTCGCTCGACGAGCGAGCGATACGTTATCGGTGAACTACTATAGTTGCACGTCAGTGATTCTCACTGACTTATGCATGAATGTGCTGTATATATGAGACGGTATACGCAACACTGTTCCAATTGAGCAATGAATTTTCGTGCTGCTGAATAAGATCGCGAGTAGGTATATATGGATTGAATTTAGCCTGAGACATATATCCTTCGGTCGGAATGTATATTAAGGTATGCGTTCTGATTGCCCAGAGGAATTAAATACGGGTGTCAGATGTCGGAAGCCTGTTGTATATTTATTATCTCGGTAAACGATATTCTTTGCATTCACTGTAGTGTAAGTAACGTAGTAACATTGATTCCACTAACTAGTATTCGATTTTGACATTCATTCTTCGTTTATCAATCGTCACTGGTTATTACTATTACTAATTGGCACAATGCCAAAGTTATTCCAGTGTAATTAGCGTAGTAACGTTGATTCTACTAACTAGTATTCCTTTTTGATATTCAATGTTCGTTTATCAATCGTCACTGCTTATAAATATTTCTAATTAACGGAATGTTAAATTAATTTCGGTGTAAGTGACGTAGTAACATTGATTCTACTAATTAGTATTCCTTTTTATAATTCAATTTTCGTTCATCAATCGTCACTGCTTATCAATATTTCTAATTGACACAATGTCAAAGTCACTTCGGTGTAAGTAACGTAGTAACATTGATTGTAACAATTAACGTTCCTTTTCAATAATCGATCTTCGTTCATCAATCGTTATTGCTTTCTAATATGTCTAATTGACGCAATGTCAAAGTCGTTCCGGTTTTAGTAAGGTAGTAACGTTGATTTTGCTAACTAGTATTCCATTTGGACATTCATTCTTCGTTCATCAATCGTAACTGCTTATTAATATTTCTAATTGACACAATGTCAAAGTCATTCCAGTGTAAGTAACTTAGTAACATTGATTAAAGATTAAAGATCAAAGAAAAATCCGTTAGTTTTTAAACAATCATATGTATCTCAGTAACACAAATTTGCACGTTAGAGAATTTTTTAAACAATAACTTGAAGCTTTAGAACGTCCTACGAGTTACACCGTGAGAAAGATTGAGCATAATTAACCCAACCTGCGGTTGCAGATGTCAAACAAAATATGTGGTTAATTGAACGGAATGTTTTTTTAACAACTAAATATTTAATTTTTCAAAAAATGTTCAGTGTATTCGATCGACTAAATATTTATCAAATTGACATAAAGTTCGCTACCAACAATACAAGATTTTGTCGATTTTTATATGTTTTTCTTTCAATTATCTCTACATTCAAATAGAAAAACATTTATATTTCCATTTTTTCTAAATTAATTGAAAAACAAATTATAAAATATATATATTTTTCAATTAAACACATTCTTCGATTATTATATGCAAACCTTTTTCATCAAATCATGGGAAGGCTACTGTATGTAGCTTTTCAATTTCAGAGTACGAACAGATTGCCTTCGTTGCCGATATATAATACAAAATTTTTTAATGCCAAATATTCCCAAGCAAACGGCACATTCGTAACGCTGCCATTAATTTATCTACCAAAATACATCTCTGCCACGATTTAATTCCTATAAACATCTCTGCCCTATTCAATGTCTCGCAGAAGCAAAAAAAAAAACTTATTATCTCCGTCATGAAACGATTTAAGTCTTCCTGAAAATATTTTTACGATAATTAAAATTTTCCAAATTGTCATTCTACCAGTTTACGCATCTCTACCACGAAATAACTTTCCGACGTTTCATTGACTGATTGTAAGTGTTCCAGGATTAAACAAGCGAAACACCATTTTATCCTTTTTCTCGGATACGCTTGTACAAATGATCAAATAATTAGCGTCGATAGATATCTAGAGGAGCGAAAGAGAACCTCGTTTAACCGGGAACACTTACCATCTTGACTTGTAACACCGGAAGGATGTTCTGTGATAGAAAGGTAAACTGCTAGATTGGCTATTTGAATAGTTTTTATTATGACAAAGATATTTCCGAGATAGTCCAATTCAAAAGTTAATTCGTGGTAGACATATTCAAATTTTTTTACCTCTGGTAGATATGTTTTTTTCCGCAATCCAGTCGCTGTAAAGATATTTTTTGGATTGAAATCGTCAAGTTGTAAGTGTGCTGAGTAATGCACTGGACCAGGTCTATCTTAGTTAAAGATTTTTAAACTTACAGCGCAATATTATTGTTTTTTAATCGAAATCATTCCTGAGCTTCCTTCAACTCTTTTCATTGTTTCGTTTCATTACTGTATTAAGTTTATTAAGGTTGTTGAGCTACTGGTGGTGAACGAGTAGACCCAGAGGCACCACGATATATCGTACCCGCGAGATAACTCCTATCGGTAGTTCGGTATGGCCAACCTCATTGCGGCCTCTACGACCAACCACCCACCCACCCACCATTTCGCGATTGCACGCTGCAAGATAGAACCAAGCTAACGTGCATGTGCGAGATATCGGTGACCGGCGCGCGCCGTGTTGGTGCATTATCACTCGGTATTTCATGAAATCAGTCGTCACGACGGAGCTTATTCCGGCTCAGTTCACCATTGGACTACTTCGTTAAAAGAACCTACACGAGAACAAAGTGCCTTTTTGAGAATCTTAGCGTGTCTCTCACGACGAAAGTCAGGTGTTTTGAAAAATCGGTTGTGAATCCCATTATTAAATTCAATGATCGGTGCATCGTAACTTAAAAAATTCCACTGAATCAGTGTCCGGTGATAAATCTACAAACGTTTATCTATTAATGTTGCAAGAATATACATTGATGAATAATAATTGATTAAATAATTCATAATACGATTTTTTTATCTAAGTAATCCGTGCAAATCGCAGTCTATGGATCAACGGTTCTACGCGTGCAACGAGTTTACAAAAAGTGTTGAGCACGATTGCTGTTACGCGCGTGTGTGTTTCATTTTACGTACGTGCAACTCGATTTTAAATAGCGTGAGCTAACTGGTGTTGTGCGACCTTGGACGAAAACTCGATTGCGAATGAAATTTTGTTGCAACAGGTCAATCGCGGTTTTTACCTTCGTTCGTTTGCACGGATCGCTCCCGCTTATAAACGACCTCTTGTTGTATATAATACATATGGTGCTTATGTATATATTTATAAATGTATTGATCTATTGCATCGCTTGCGTTGTTAATTTTCCTTAAGGGAAAATTATGACCCAATAGAGAGTAACGATATTAGATATTAGATTGTGTTTATTGAGAAAATATATATAGTTTATATGATATGATGCGTTAAATGCGTATAAGGAACTTCCGGTCGTTGGATTTATACCTTAATGTTTTATAAATGTACTTTTGAGAAGTAAGCTTCGTGAAAGACTTTTGAAAAAAAATTGGTTGATCCGTCACCAAAAATGATGAAATCCCACATGAATGCCTTCATTACCGACTGAGCACTACTACCGGAAGGCGCAAATTCGAGAGAGAGAAAGAGACAGAGCTAAAAATTCTTAATGCATTTATCTCGGACTCAAATATTCTGAAATCAGATTATCAGATTCTCGAAAACGTGAAATTCATTCGCTGCCACAAATTCACGCAATGAGATCCATTCCTTTAACGTTGATATAACAATTTGTGGTCGAGAAAAAATATGTTTTTGTTGGTGAAGGATCAGTATGGAGCATCCCTTAAGGTGGTTAAACAGCTGCATTATTAGGTAAAGTAGTTCAATTTCAAATACATCGATCGACGTACATCGATTGCCAAATTTATTATCGTTGAATTTTAACCTTTCTTACCGATCTTTTTAACAATAAATCTCAACGTATGTTCGAAAATTAAGTAGGATGAAGAGAAAGTGGCTTGTGTTGTATCAACGTCATATCGATTAAACATCACTGTGGTCTCCAAGAATCCTACTGAATTCTCAAACATCGTAAAAATGGAGAATTTGACAGGGCGTCTTATAAACAAATAGCTTTCTCGGCACTTCAACCAGACAATTAACACCGTTTGCTATTGAATTAAGGAGATAATAAACTCGGTGAATAAACATCAGTTTGTAAGGATTCCAACGCGACCATCAAAATAGAAATTCACCGAACATTTCACATAAGCATCCTCAGTCGATGTACAGGCATTCAGTTCAAATTAGTTATAGTCGCGATTGACTTGTCAAACTCGAGTAGACTGCAGGCAACATTAATGTGTACACAGAATGCAGTGTGTGATATACATGCTCACATCAGCCGATGGTCTCAGCAATTGATCAAAACCCAATCAAATCAGAAACTTACGATAGTTTATCTTCATGAAACAACATAAATCGAATAAATTGTGATATCGGCTCTTCCGACTTTGTTGCTAGAATGATTTTTGCAATATCTACAAATTTTGTATTAATCCGTCTTAACGCGTTACCGATCGAACCGTCATTTGACGTACGTTGTACCTGGTTGACCTCCTTAAGGACCCCTCACGGTTATGAGAGGAGAAAAAAATATTCAGCAAACTCACAGTTTTATAATTCCAATGAACAACGATGTTACAGTTTATTCAATAACACTGAAACGTAAAATAACACGATAACTGTTATTATGACGATGTAAACCGATCTTCCGATACAAGTGATTCTCCTTTATAAAATAAAATAATTAACATTTACAAAATTACTTATTAAACACATTTGTTACAAAAAATCTCCAATTCAAAATCAACTTTACCGAACGATAGCTGACCGTTTGTCTAAAACGCCAACAAAAAATTCGATTAATCCATCAGGAATTATAAATCAGAATTATTTTCATAATATTATTTAGCATCATGTTCATATTTGATCTTGTCATATTTTTCTAGAATAATTGAATTCGATCTTCAAAGCAAATATTGCCAATGCGTACTCGCATGATTTACATCAAACTCCTGGACCATCGATCAGCATATCGATAGGCAAACGACAGGTGTCATAAAGTATAACCGTTTTGACAGGTCTCAGGTGGGCAAAAGTGGCGCGTGGGTTATTCTTGAACAACGCACAGTATATATCGCCCATCTACCGTGCCTCGTTACAACTGAATGTGCATAATATAACATACACTGTACTCAATTATTATTATTATTATTATTATTATTATTATTATTATTATTATTATTATTATTATTATTATTATTATTATTATTATTATTATTATTATTATTATTATTATTATTATTATTATTATTATTATTATTATTATTATTATTATTATTATTATTATTATTATTATTATTATTATTATTATTATTATTATTATTATTATTATTATTATTATTATTATTATTATTATTATTATTATTATTATTATTATTATTATTATTATTATTATTATTATTATTATTATTATTATTATTATTATTATTACAACAACGAAATTTATGTGCACACCTTGATGTTTGGTATAATACGTTATATCGATCGATCGATCGATCGACACCCTTGCTTATGTAAAACTTTCGTACTGTATTTACGCTGAAGGGAATGCTGCATCGCAATTGCAAAACTTTACACGTGCAGGGCTCGTATCGTCGCACGGAGACTCCTTGAACTAAATTCCATTTTATCGTGTAACGTACTATACGCGTACAAAACAATAGAAGGAATTTCCAATGTTTATGAGACGAGCTGTTAATTAATGTGCAGATCGATAGAAAGCAATGCGTGATAACCTGCACTGCAGTAAAATTTGTTAGCATCAAATTATTTATTATTAAATTACAATGATTTATGAGAATATATATAAAAGTGCGATGTATCGCTTGTATATACAAACGAGCGGGGCAAGCAACTGAAATTACATTGTCTTTGGAATATTTTTTTGTCGCAAAAGGTGCCCACGCAAATGTATTGCATTCCATGTTATTGCTGATGCAGGAATTATTAAATTGCGCAAAATTTCTTCGTGCGATAATCGCTGTATCTCTTAAAAAATTCTTACAATCGGAACACAATGAACAATATTGCGGAACAACATTTACATATAAATAGAACAATTATTATATATTTGAAGTAAATTCGTGTGAATGAAAATTAATTTTTGTCTAATAAATAATAATGTTTTAATTAATTTATTCTTTTGATTTTCGTGCTTTTGCGAGTTTTCTCGGCGCTTACGGTTATCGCTATTTAGAATAATTAATTAATGATTGCACTCCAGGGTCTTGGATTCTGAACGTTAATGTTAACCGACTTCGGAAACTTCCCATAATCTCGAGTATGCGAATCGAGCTTAACGTTGCTCGGACGTACACGCGCCACGGGAGTTCTCTTATTGTTTTCACGCTTTAACTTGCGCTTACACGAATCCGGTAGCCAAATCCCCTTTACCTTTGAGTTACTCGTAGACGTTAGTGTGCGTTACTCCATCGGGAACCCGATTACTTCCGGCTTGCCGGACTCTCGGCTCGCTCCGAACTACGGGTCTCGTTACGATCGCGCGAAGAAATCGATATTCGAGCTCCGACGCATTAAAATAAAACAAATTACGTTTGAACTCTTGACATAGATTCAATACAGGAATAATTGTTTCTAAATCTGTGTTGTAATGCGAAATCATTTTCTTATTCTTTTAAAGAGCAAATATCCAACGGTGTAGTGCGTGTGATAAAAAAAATAATAACAAAATAATTAACAGGAAATATATTGTTATCTTCTTATCGGATTAACGGTCAAGTGTTTAACGAACGATATTATTTATTTGCAAACATTTATATCGGTCGTAAAGACCATAATCCGAAAATTGTATTCCTGCAATGTTATTATTTCTTTTTAAACTAAATTTTCTCTTTTGTCTCAGATATTTATAGAATGAAATATTTTTCTCGTGTCAAAATTGTAACATTTAAATTGATTAGAGAGAACTAGAGGGAACGAATAAAAAATATTTTGTGTCTTCTTTATTTTTTGGCATCGGATAAGATAAAAGTTCATAGTCGTTTTCATTGTCAGAAAAATTATATTGCTTCCTATTGAACTATCATTTTAAACTCAACCTTACGTCTCTTTTCGGAGAAAGCATATAATTGTTATCTTGGTACAAAGAGATGGAGAGTGCGGAACCATTTTAACTGACGACGATGACAACGACTACGACGATGACGAGGATAACGAAGAGTCGACGAGCCTCGGTATAGGCTGGCGAAACGAAGGGGCATTATTCACTTCGTCGTGAGATAAGAGAGAAACTAAAACACGTCCCCGTTTGTACTAATACTATAGTTATATACATATATACATACTGTACACTTGCAGCTTTAAATAGCAAGAAAAGAGAGAGAGAGAGAGAGAGAGTCAAGTATATAGAAGCAAGTTAAAATATTTTGACTCAAACGAATTCCGAAGCTGCGCAGCTAAACGAGAATGAGATACGGATGGAATGATGGTAGTCTCTCTAACTGCATTGCTTTTAAACGGAATGCTTGACCCTGAGAGAGAATAGTATAACATCTGAGTCATCCGCGATCTCATCGATTCTTTCAGCACAATGAATTATCAGAAAGTTATTGGATCTCTATCGATGTCAATTCTTTGCATTACAATTGAATAAAAATTATACCGAATATTTCGTTCGAGAGAAGCCTCGAAAGGTTTTAAAAGAAACAAATACATTTGATAAATGATGACAAATCAATTTTCTTTACACACCTATTAAGGATATTGACTGCATTTAAAAGTAAAAAGGGTTAGTACGTTTAAGTATCTTTTTTATAATGTCGACAATTATCAATATCAATGGAATGAATTTAATGAATTGACACTGAGTTAAAGAGACATTGAATATCTTACAAAATATTGAGAACCACTATTACAGACCTCGATGTCTTATATGTGATCGCGGGCTCAGTGGATCGTGAATGCTTCGTTAATCGCAATTCGGAGCTGTGCCTCGTTAACTCGAGAAGCTTTGGGCGAAGGCGGAGCGAAACTGCGAGGTATAGTCGCTTTTACATACATTATACATATGCGATACTCGTGGCTGCGGTATTAATCGTTCACGAAACCATTCTCTATCGCTAAAAGCATGTGCTCTCGGTACAGAGAAAAAGATTTACCGCCATTTTCAAGCACCCTTTCCCTTCCACCATCGTCGTCGTCGTCATCGGCGTATACACGATGCGTACGTTGGACAGACTGGGCCTAGAATGAAACGGATATCCAATGCACGAGCGCATCCTTGGCCTGATATTTCTAGGTTGCATTGACGACAAACACGCATGTGTAAGTTCTGATAACATCCAAGGAAAAACAAATAATATATCTAAAATGAAAATAAATATAAATTACACTGTGCACAATGTGTGTTTTTTTTTATTGTTGATGTACTTTCATTGATTAAAATGAAATATCTCAAAAATATAAAGATTTAGTTATGAAACGATCGTCCTTAATAAATAAAAAAAAGCGTCTTTGAAATTGATCAACGATTGAGTCAATTAGAAACTGGAATATATGATTTGGTGATAAGATATCGGTGAGTTCGGATGCTTCATCCGTCGTCTGATATATTATTACGGTTTAATATTAAGTTGAGAACCGTGCAATCAGGTTTCAGCGAAGGCGGAGCTTCCTTCAAAATACCAACCTGAAATCGTGTTGTTCGGATGCGCTCGACGCGCAGCGAATTATTTACGATTATACGTATTCCGTAACTTGAACATTCGCCATTTTATACAATTATTCACTAACAATTTGAAGAATCAAAGCGATGAACGTGTTTTTAAAAATTTTTAACTGATGACGACGAAATTACGTGTGGTCTGAGCAATGTAACAATGATCTATATTATATCTGATCTATAACGGTAGCGAGATTCGAACCGTTCAGACACGCCTTCTTTGCAGGGGCTCTCAACTCATATTTTGGTGTAAACGAACGAGTTTTTGTTGCTGTTATTCTTGTCAATTGTGCTTATAATAAGTTTGATTCGTAAGTCGGATCTATAAGACCTTATTAAGCTTTCGAGTGCATATAGTATTGATGAATATATAAAATAAAATATGAAATATTTATTCTTTTTCTCCGTAAAACTTGATAATCTCTGAATAGTTAAGTTCGATATAACAAGTTTTATGATAAACATGTTCAGAATTTTAGAAAATATATTATGGTATTCGTATCTTATTATTTTGTTATGATGAAATGGTCATTAAAAATACAAAATACACATAATAATTGTTCCAAAATTAATTATATATGATGTGCAGAATTTTAAATAACTTTTTAGATGTTTAAGAAAAATATAAGCGGTATTGAAAACACCAAAGAGGAAAGACTTTTACCATTGAACGAACGTGTATGGTGCACCGAACAACTTGACATGATAACAACTGGACAGTAGAAACTCTACACTGGACAGCTTAATGCGTTATCAGCTCTACACCGAACAGCATGATGCAATAACATCTCTACACCAAAGAGCTTGACTCCGTAAAAGCTCGACACCAAACATCTCGACACTGAAGAGCTTCACTCCGTAATATCTCTACACCGAAAGAGTTTGATTCTGTAAAAGCTTGACACCAAGCATCTCGACACCGAAGAGCTTGACTCCGTAAAATTTGGACACCAGACATCTCAACACCGAAGAGCTTGACACATTTTTGTAATCCAAAAATGTCATTGACTTTCATCCACTTATTTTCAAGTATAACGCGTTGAAAATTTTGAGGTTATAGTGCAAATCGTCATCAGCTATTCAACACCGGTCGTTGACATCAGTCGTCAGTGTGAACTCGTATGAACACCACTCTAGTTCATTTTAGCACCGTATTATTTCCGTTTAAGTCGATACCAACGCAAAAATGGAGAATTCAACAGGGCGTCTCATGAATAAATAGCATTCTCGGTACTTCAGACAGACAATTAACACCATTTACATTTAAATTACGGAGACAATAAACTCGCCGAATAAACATCAGATTGTAAAATATTCCAACGCGGTCATGAAAAAAGGAATTCACCGAATACTTCACACAGATATCTTGAATTAAGGTACAGACTTGCAGTGCAAATTGGTCATAGTCGCGATTTACTTGTCAAACTCGGGTTCGAGAAAAATGATGTTTTTGTTGATAAAGAATCAGTATCGAGTTTCGCCTTAAGGTGGTCGATCAGCTGCACAATATGTTCATTTATTCTGTTCCGTCGGTGGTCCCTTCTAGGGTAGATGGCACCGATACGCCATTTAAAATTTACAATAATTACCCTTTCAACTTAAAAACAAAGTACTTCTGTAGGCAAAAAAAATTGACTGCGAGAAACGGATTTTCACTCCTTCAAAATTCATTCAACATTTGTTGAAGCTACATTTTTCCTATCCGTGTTTATTCCGTATTTACCTACTCGCATATTTGTTATTTAATTTTATAAAGTTTATTTAAGAAAAACAACTAGCTGCATCGTGGTCAAATGACAGTTTATTCGCTAACGCGTTCAAACGGATTAATAGAAAAGTTGCAGACATCGGACAAATCGTTCTACTAATAAAATCGGTAAAGCTAATACATAAATTTATACGATTTAGATTATTTAAGGCCATTGATTTAATCCAATTTTTATCCACTGTCGAAACCTGTCAATAAGAGTTTGACAAGTCCCTCGCAGACTTTGATAGACTGTTTGCCCGCAGTTTAACTCAAGATATTAATATAAAATATTCGGCAAGCCTCTTAATTCCATAATCTCGTTAAATTCCTTAAATGTACAAGTACAGCAACATTGTTATCTGCGTCATCTTATCGGAAACGGCATTAATTGTCCGATCGAACTGTCGAGAAAGCCGTTTTCCCATAAAACGCTCTGTTAAATTTTCAATTTTTTACGTCAAGATTTATTACTTGCAATAATAGGTGCAGCTGGTCGATTACTTAAAAAAAAAAAAACACCCTGTATAACGAAAGTTTACGAGTTGTGGAAAGTTATGAGATTCTCTGCTTGACGGACTTGAACCCCGCTTCAACGAGTCATATACACACACGCTTTCCTCTTCTCCCTTTCGTGGACTTTGAGCGAATATGTATCTTCTTGTTTCTCTCATTCATTTGAGTCATACACGAAATAATGTAAACTTAGTTAGCAAAGTACGCTCATCGCGAAGTAAGATCTCGTCATCAATAAAGAATTTATATTGTCTCTAATGAAATGAATCCATGTGTGATAAGAAAGAAAGTGTAAAGAGTAAAACCACAGTAATGGCCAAAAACACAAAGAGTATGGCTAGAAATGTCTAGCCATGACAGGATGTGGTTAAAACAACGTCCGTTCGACTGCATTCTGTATCCATCCATTAAAAATTATTACTCTTATAGCACAAAATAATACGAACTGTCAATGTTATATTTTAAATAACAATAGGAATACCGAGCTCGTTAATTTTTACATAAAAATTGTACGTTTGAGAATTACAATACAAAAATAACGTGATATAATAATTATTGTAACATTTGTTCTTTCTTCTTCCGATTCTGCATCAATTAATTTTTTTCGTGAGTTGTACATTTAAGTAATAAAATATTTAAATAATGTAAAATTGTTATTATAACTCGTGAAGTAGTTGTTTTTTTTTAATTTGTTTTTTTCTTCTTACGACTCTACATCAATTTATTTATTTTCCCGCTGATAACGAATTTGCTACCAATTTTACGTAAACCATTTGTGGATACAATTTGACGTTTTTTATTGCAACGATTAAACGTTCTATAGAAAAAAAAAAAAAGCAGTACATAAACGTACAAGACTCGTCAAAGTAATAACGAATTATATCGTCATATTAATAATGTAACGTGGTTATATACCCCGCAATTGGAGAGCAACGATGACGGCGGTGACGATGATTTAATGGTGAGTTTACGTGAACCCTGACTTCTGTGCGATTCGACCCAACGCGGTCGTCTTCGAAGCTGACAGCAGCATATTTTAAAAGAGCTTTGAGAACGGACAGACCAACGGGCGTTCAGCTCGACGGAAAGCTGATAACGCTCGTTCTCTCCGATATCTACTGTCTCCTTCGCTTCTCTATGAATATTCCAAACGGTAGCCGCACTACAGCAAAAGCGTACGAGGGTCCCTCGTATGTACGAGCTTCGAGAACCGAGACGATCGAACGAAATGAAAATAATATAATCGCGAAAACGAAAAAAACTTGAAAAATACCGAGTCCCCGGGACGACAGACCGCTGCATCTTTAGCTCCGGATCACTGAACTCTCAGCAGATCGAATGAATCGCTCTATTTCTCCTCGGTAGCGAAACAATATGGAATTGTTTATTGACTCTATATATATATATAACGCGCACACCGATGGAAATGATATTAAAATCGTTAGTGTCGATTCTACAAATCGATATGAGCTCTTCGACGATTTCGAACTAATAAAGCCGTCTTTACTATTGAATAATAAAGAATCTTTTCATTTTTATTAATTATGAGATAAACGGTAATAAGTTGGAGTCGGATCTACGCGCGTAGATCGATTTTTATTAAGTGAACCGAGATTAACTTAACCCTTATCGCATTTTTATTTATTATTTTCGTTATAATATTTCCCTTTGTCAGATAAAAATTAATTTCAATATTAAGAGCGATTTTGAGAAGTGATAAAACATAAAGAGAGAGTTACGGAAGTAAAGCAAATGCAACGAACGACTCATTAAGTCTTTATAAGTCACAAGAATATCCCCACTCCTTGGTTTTACCATAAACACCCGTTACCCCCACTCTGCACTTCATAGTCCCATTCCAAAAGAGTTTAGGGTGACATGTGACTTATAAAGGGTACAAAATTATACTAATTTATAATTTCGCTTTTGTTTCAACAACGTTAAAAATACAACGACCGAAGCAAGAAACTTTATGTCGTGCATCTTATTCTTCGATCTAAGAAATATTCAATCTCTGGCGATTCGAATGATAACAAATCACCAGATGCTGACTATGGATCTTTGAATTTGCGCAAACAAGATTAAAACACATTCGTCGTGACATTCAACGAGTTTCTTCGGGTTAAACGTGGCAAGAAATAAAGATGATGTCGGTAAAAATCGCTTGATCGTCTTTTTTTTTTCTTAAGTCGCTGATCCAAGACGAACTTTACTGTCTATCGTAACATTAGCGTCTAATATGGAACATGGAATGACGCTTTCGTTGTACCGAACTTAACCCTATCTTACTGGATCAGTTATGTCCAGGACAGATTTTCAAAGCGTTCTGTGCTTATAAAAAATCGAAATAAAGATCAAATGTACTTCTAACTGCAGTTGCCACTGCATGGTCCGATATCTGTCAACTATACCTAGGGAACCCATTCAGTTAAAAAACTGAGATTTGTGTACGTTAAATTATTTTTTTTTCTAATCACCTGATAAATATGATTAAAAATGTATCATTCGAATATCCAAATGAAGATTTTTTTCTGTCGATTTCAAAACCGATTAGGCTAACCAATTTTGACGTCTTATTTTCATTGCTACAACATTTTACATCAAGTGAAGAGCGCATATTGGAAAAAGTTCAAATTTTAAGAGGCACTGTAAATACCAAAATTGTGTTGACAGTTTTTCAATCAGTCGATACCTTTCACCTGGGGATTTAAAATAATAAAATATCTTCGTAAAATCACGGAGTTGTAATTGATCGATCTGTATGTTCTGAATCACGCGCAGAATTTAAAGAAAAACCCAAAACTAATTTACTAGGCAACTGGATGACTTAATTCGTTTTTACACATAGAGAAAAATTGTTCATTTCAGTTTTCAAATGATACATTTTTGTATAATATTTATGAGTCGACTGGAAAATCCCAATTCATCAAATCTTAGTTTTCTGGCTAATTGGATTGACTTAAGGTAATGTACTACCCCTCGATTGGTAACAAAAACTGTAATGGAAATTAATCTGCCACGAGTAATCTTGTCTTACAATTCTATAGTTCACCGTTCTAATTTTTAAGCCGAAAGAATAATCGTTACAGAGAAATTCGCGGTGGCTAAATTATGTTATCTTTCACGTACGCATTGCGATCCGAGAGAACGACGAAACGTAGTACATCGTCTCAAGTCGAATGTGAGGAGGAGGCTGAGCTCGGCCCTCTATTCGTTTTAAAAAAATTTGAGATTGTAATGCACATGGAGCAAATAAAGCGTTAATTAGACTTGAAAACAAAAATTGTATATCATAAAACGAACATTTTTAATGTCGACAAAAGTTTAACAATTTTGTCGAATTATTTTATGATTTTCCATTCTTTTTAATAAGTTTATTGTGTTAAATTTATGATAGAAAAAAATTGTGGAGACCCAAAGAGATAAATGAACGGAGCCCATAGCATTGCTTTTTATTTGGGACGGTTAATAACCGATTATTGTTTCGCGTGAACGAATACTGCGACGATTTTTGAATTGCACAATCGAAATATTGAACATACACTGGTGTAACATTTATAACATTTCTTTATCTTCCAAGTACTATAAATCGAACACTAACGATTGACAAAGTAGTTGACGGATACGTCGTACACGAACGATCGACTAGAGAAACCGTTATAGGCGCGTGGATCAGCAGGTCCTCGGTTGTTTTGTCAACGCGCGTTCGTCACACACAAGCTGGTGCAGCACTCGACCGATCTCGAGTTCCGGTGTTTTACCCTGTGGCTGCGGTGCTACCAAAAACAAACGATCTCGCTGAGGACCGGCACTTGTATAATATACACATATATAATAAACGATCGTCGAGAGTTGGACAAGCGCACTTGGAGCCCGGTGGACCATTTCGAAAGTTAACAACCGACGAGCTCACGTAAGCGTACTCCACGCACGTTCGAGTTGTATAAGGTGCATCGATCGTAGTCTCTCTGGTCTCCCTTGTAATACAAACATCGGTAAACGATCGTCGAATGATCGAGGGTCGTAATCGACTTGTGGAAAGCTCGAAACTCTACCACGAGGTGTCAGTGACAAGCTTCGAAGCAATTAGTTTTTCTCTCTTAGTTTGCTTACGAGCATTCGTCGGATAGAGCAACTTTGGTTTCATGGACATTTTTTCCATTATTTCTACAATTTTTGAGCAAACACCGTAACAGATATAAACAGATTTGTATCTTGGATAGTTCAATAATCTTAACCCTTAAGGTTAAAGACTTGAGACCGTCTTGCTAATTAATTTAATCGACGAAGATAGAGGTCGCCACAGGTTTCCTTCTGTTGCGCTCTGCGCATGCGTTTCTTGGTGTAAGTCGTAGAATAGCTGGTTTCGTCGAATACGTGAAGGTCGAACAGGTGGGATTTGATTCTAATGGATTATCGATGTAATGTAATAACAAAAAAAAAAGTGTAACACGTTGAATGTGACTCAGTACGAAGAAGTACGACGTGGTGCAGCTCGAACACTCGTACGAATAGAAATAATGACGACCCTGAGGATCGTTATAGCCGATAATATCCAACTGAGTGTGCGCGTACTCTAACGTACGCATACGAATGACGTACGAACGTACTCGCGGTCGTGCAAAATAAAGATAAGTGATTTTTAAATGCACTTCTGGTTCCTACTACAAACTCGTGGTAAAGATATATTTGAACAATTGTACTTTGTAAACGTTTTTTTTTTTTTTTTGTGAAAAATGAAACTTGCATCTTACATAAAATATATTTGGTTTTGATAAAAATATTCATAGTTCCTTAAAAAACTTTTTAAAAATAGGAAAACAATTTTAGAAACAATATGCAACTTGTGAATTGAATCCCAATAGTTCATTGATAACGATATAATTACTTTTCAATCGTAAATATGTATAAATCGCTGATGAAACATTGGAACATTTAGTTAAAACGTTTCATACGTCGACAAGACAATTGTGGATAATAAAATTGATTATTGAATATCATTGGATTCAATTTGCCGATAAATTTGCGTGAAAAGACGATAACGTAAATTCTGTAAAATTGAACTATCGCTAATGTTTTTCTGTAAGAAAGAGAGATAATACAATCGAATTATCTTCTTGGGCAAAAATAAATTAAATTATGGTAAAATAATAAGCGAAATTGTAATAAACAATTGTGAACTCGCTGATGGCGGATGCAACGAATACTCGAAGCCTTAACGTTTCGCTCTGTACCAACGAACCTCATGCACGTATACGAAGAGCCAGCTACAACGTTATCGCAAGCAGGGGCGGCGTTATCACTCTGATATCGAACATATATACATCCACCACCAGCGGCCCCCGGTCTCCAGTAACTCGCGGACCACCGGCCCAGTTATAGTGATTAGTACACGTAAACCCTCGGTGATCGACCCTCAAAGTTTAAATCGGCAAAGCGATGCCCCTTGAGGTCACGCGCATGTTTCCTGCATTCGTCGAAAGTGTGCGAGAACTTCGTATGAAATGTCACGCGAAATGAAAGCCAAAAAAAAAAAGAAGAAGAAGAAAAATACAAGAAAAGTGAACGAAGCGAATTGTCCTTGTCGAGAGACGTCGCTTAAAATTTGTTAAGCCCCAAAGATTCGTGTCATAGTTTATAAAGCGCAGATGTTCGTGTTATAAACATGTTCGAATAAAAATTCAATGTAAAAATAAGATATTCAACTCACTGTAGTCGCGATGCCGATACCTGGACACCTCCTGCTGACAGTCCGCGCTTCTTCTCCGCTTCATCTCTTCTCCAATTGTCTAATTAGTCACAAGGCACCCACGAAGAAGTTCGTCACATTCGCCACTCGCGTCGTTAATACGTATTAACACTGCCGCTGATAGTTTGTCAGCTCGCGATTTGCGCGATTAAAAAAGTAAACAAACGCGTTACGAATTTTAAACGTGCCCTTTATCGATATCGATGTTCCGTCGGGATTCCACCGGTTGCGATTCTTCACGATTGATTCGATCTACGGGTAAAAAAGGTTGGACAAGGAAATCAATTGAGACACGAGCGACAATTGGAATTTCGTCGATGAAGAAAAAATTCAAAATGTAGACGAACGAAGAGGAAATTCAATCGTTGACTGTAACGAACGAGATGAAGAAATATAAAAGTTGTCGTTGGAGCTGTCGATGGTTTGCTTGTAACTACTATATGCGAGCCGAGGAGCTCTATGATCGGCAGTGGAGCTCGTGTATAGTTATTATGTACATAGAGCAGCGCCGCGGTGCCGGCGGAGGCCCCGTGCTTTTGCGCTGTTGGGCAATGTTCGAGCGAGCGGACCTCGCGCGTTGGAGGGCACTTGCGGGCAGTGAGTACGAGAGGGGAGGTTGCTGCCCCGGGTGACCCGATGGTGGGAGTTCTGTATCCTCGTACTAGTCATCGACAACGATGAAAAATCTACGTCAGCTCCGTAAGGAGCAAACGATCATCATGGAAGACGCTAAAGTTCATTGGATGAAAATCTTCGGAAAATATTATTCCGAGTACGGCAGTGTGTTGAATATCTTCAGTGAATCGGACGTGTAAATCTTATAATTTATACAAAATCAGTGAGAGGCACCCAAAGATAATGTGTTTCATGATATTATTCGCGATTATTTATCTTTCGGATAATAAACGAAAACGGTAAACTGTAGAAATTTGAAATTGCCATTTACCGCGTTACAAAAATTCTACCATCTCTGTCTCTCATTCTCGTACGTACGGCAATTTGAGAGTAGCGTATAACACTAGCCTTAAGATTACGTGCTACCCCCTTAGTCGGTTATAAAAACTGCAATGTAAATTTACTTGTTACCATTGATAGTTTGCATGAAAGAGGAGAACAGCGAACTGCGTCCGAAAATTCTAGAGTTCACTCATCTTTTATCCGAAATATCAATCGTGGAGAAAAAATTCGCGATGATAAACTCGCGATGCCTCTCTCACGTGAACAACGCGATCCGAGAGAGACGGTACAACATGTGGCACATCATCTTAAGGTGATGGGCTATCCCTCGGTCGGTAACAAAAACTACAATGCAAATTTCTTCACCGTGATTAATCTTTCGGACAAAAGAAGCGAGCAGTCCTACGGTTGATCGCTCTTGTCTTTTATCCAAAAGATTAATCGAGCTGAAGACAAATTTGCAATGAGAAAATACTACGCACGCATACTACTACGAGCGCATCGTCTTAAGGTAACACAACGTATACCTCTGCCAATAATCAATTACTGTAACGATTTGTAAAGTGTACAATATAAGTTCGTCTGATAAATATTTTATTGTTTATCTTTACTCACCTGAGAAAATTTAATTATTATTGACATAAAAATAAATTCAACGTGTATGTACCGAAATATTTCATAATGTACAGTGGACGTCGCGCGGATTTCTTCGTGGTCGATCGTAGCTGTACTTCTCGTTGCAATCCACATACACTATAGTACAGTGAATGTCCTGCGTGTGAGTAATTTTATTTAAGTATGTGTACCCGCGCGCGAGCTAAACGCGCACGTACGTGCGTATACATTTTCTTATCAGCCGAAAGCCCCCTAATGCCCCCCGCTTGGTTCTTCGGTAGCGGAACGAAGCGCGCTCACGAGCTTTTTCCTCACGACGTTTGGTAGCAAACCACTTGTTCCTGAGTGCTTCAACAATTTAATTCAACGACAAATCTTTTCTCGTAATTTTTAACGATATATCTTCAATTGATTATTCTATTTTATAATAAATGTTCAAACTTATTTATCGCTATATATTACAACGATGTAGAATGATTTATTCGAATATTTTTCATTCTGTAGAAATAAATTGGTAATTATTGGATGTAATTGTCGTTGTATTTGATATTTATTCGTGATTTTTAGTCAGCTTGCAGAGAAATTTCCTTCAGTCAAATCCAAACGAGTAACTTAAGAATCCGTGAATTATATGTGATAGTCGATCGTAGGATGAATGAATGAATGATCGAACGTTCGATTGAATGAATGGACAGCCTTGTCCTTGGGTCAGCCTGCAGCGTCTGTAACCTGGCACTCGTTCTGATACCAAACAACGAACTGCCGTGTGCCAAGTTCCTTCTGGAAGCAGCTAACTGGTGCAGCGATCGAAACGATTTAGCTTGACGATATCGTGCACGATACGTGACATATTCAGACACATCGAGACAGAAAAAAAAAACAACCAGAGGAACGTCCTTAATTACGTAGAATTTTACAGCCCTTGATATCCCATTCATCGTTGGTCTTTACATTTTGGACTTGGTACCGATGACTCACGCACAATAGAGCTCTCTTCAGAAATGAGTAACAAACAACGATCTTTTCTGGGTCGAGATTCGTCGATCTTTCGAAAACAATTGCAGCGACTGTAACAAAAGATGTGTGTGACTCAACACGAGTGAATCACGAGGTAAAATTTGAGAAAAATAAAATGTTCCATGCTTCAAGGTGCATGCTACTGGAAAACTCGTTTTTTGTTCTATCAGACACGTCAGGGATTGATAATTTTGTATTTTAGAATGTCATACCTCCGAAAAAGGTGGAAAAGGTCATAAAATTTGAGAACATTTTTTTTTCTCTTTCATTTCAGAAAGCATGCAGGAAAGTTCATTTATCGTTCTGTTGAACATAGCAGGGATTAGTAATATTGTAATTTCACGTGTCGTTCCCCCTTGAAAGGTCGTGAAATTTGAGAAAAACAAAAAGTTTAATATTTCAGGAAACATGCTTATTGCGAATTACGTATTTCGTTCTATTGGACGCACCATGGATTAATAACATCGCAATTTCGAGTGCCGTGCCTCCCGAAAAAGGTGGTGAAAAGTGAGAAAAACAAAAAGTTTGATTCTTCAGCAAACATGCTTACTGGAAAGTTCGTTTTTCGTTCTGTTAGTCACATCAGAGATTAGTATCATTGCAATTCCAAGTGTCGTACCATGGGAAAATGTGAAAAAATTGATTGGAAAAGTTGGTAAAATTTGAGATAAACAAAAAGTTTAATGTTCCAGAAAACGTGCTTATTGCAAATTACATCTTTCGTTCTATTGGACGCACCAGGAATTATTAATATCGCAATTTCGAGTATCGTATTCCTGAAAAAAGGTAAAAAAAATTGGTTAGAAAAGGTGATAAAACATAAAAAATATTTTTTTTCTATTTCATGAAGCATGCTTACCGAAAAGTTTGTTTTTCGTTTTGTCAGATAGACCAGAGATTAGTAATATCGTAATTTCGAGTATCGTACCTTCCGAAAAAGGTTCAAATATGACCAAGCACGTGCGCAAACTACTAATGTTAGTGTTGCGCATATTAGTCTCGAAAATATTTTTACTAAATGTTATTTAAAAAAATTAATAGACTAATTAATTATCGGATTTTTTCTCAATTATTAGCAGAATTTTGTAAATAATTTTAGAAACTTTTGCGGGAAAGCAAAGAACACGATAAATCGAACTGAGGCCGTCGTTTTTTCCTTGTAAACATAGTGCACTACGTACATAAGGTAGTTAGTGCGGGACCGAGTTGAGCTTTGAGTCACGAACCCCCGGCAACCATAGCGACAGGAGCATTGTGAGCGTTCAAATCACCTGGAACTACGAACCGGCGGTGCAGCACGTATATGTGTTACGTGCCCTGCACTGCGACTTCTAGTAATATCTCGAGATGCAAAGGTACAAGAGAATGTACAACCGGTAGCTAGTATTAAGTTACTTCTAGTCGGTCTTTGAAAATTTTAAATATATTCTATTGAGACATACGCTATAACTATGAGAAAATGAATAAATCGCTTACGATGATCAAAATATGGATTTTGATCATCGCTAGAGGGATTGCTTTTATCTATGGCACATCGTTTCTCAGTTCGGGTATTAGATTTCTTCCAACTGGATAAGGACGAACCTCATGCTTTCGATACCCGCGTATTCGACCGAACCCGTATCCATCTATCCGACGTGACGCATGCGCGGAACGTTCGGAATGCGTAACAAAATAAAAAGTGACGACCCTTATTCACGACGAATAAATGAATAAATGAACCCACCCGATTCCGAGTCGGTCGAATAGACGCAGTCTGATTGTTTAAAAATCAAGATATTAACAAAAGTCGTATTAAATACTTTACGTATCGGATTATTGAGTGGAAATAAAATTAATTGAAAAATATATTATATGTACAAATAATTTTGTTCCACAAGTTTAACGTTCTACAGTGATAAAACGACGGATCAACCTGTACCACCATAGAAAATATTTCCATCGCTTCTCAGTGCAACACCCCGTAGATGAAATAATAGAAGTAGGCATACGCTCGCTGGCATATATGAAGGGCTATTGCAGTTTCTTCTGCTCATGCTACCGTACAACATAGTCGAGGCTACAGAATTCCACAGCAATAATGGTCCAGCCAGCACAACTCGGCGCAATGCGTAAAGCGGATGTCGTCACGGGTCTCAAGAAACAAGGCGAGCATCGCGTAGTTCATTCCGTCGACTTTGCTTATAACGTACCTCGAGTATTTGTATAGTATTTGTCGCTTTTCTGTACGTTCGCTCCGTACTTTCCCAGGTACAGGATGCTTATGCGTTTCACCGCTTCGGTCTGCTCCTTTCAACCGCGAATAATTATTCGTTCCTTGAAATTTAAATTAAAGAATTGATCGTTCGTGTACGATTTACAACGATTGCTCTACGATTACAAAATTATAATTCATAAGAGAAGAGTGATGATTATACGACTGGAAAATCATTTGAATATACTCGTATATGAGGCATTCTCTGTCGATTCAATTACTTTTTTTCTTACCATCTCAAATATTTCCAATAATTAGCTAAAATTTAATGATACTTAAGAGTACTTTATAGGCATTTTCTCACACTTTTTATCTCCAAAATATAGATAATCGCATTTTTTGACACTAAGTTCACGATAACGCAAAATGCGTCAAAAGGACGCGTCCCGTAAACCTAATGTTAAAAACAATATCTTTGAAACGAAAAATCAAAGAACAATACAATGTAAAAAATGTATATTTTTAATGACCTTTCGAATGCAATAGTAATGATGATTTAACGTAAATTTTTAACTTAAAAAAATTCTTCTTTGAACAAATTAATGAAATACATTTTTTTTTTTGCACAAAACGCTTTTGATTTTTCTTAAAATTTTACAGAATTTACACGGACGTGTATAGAATCCACGAAAAAATCGGCAATGTGGTCAACGAATATTTGAGCGATCAAAAAAAGTAATTAAATTACGATATATCGTACGATTTTGAATAAACAAATTTTTTGAAACCGCTTAAATATACTGTTGACGTTTTTTTTGTCAATTCTACACACAACCCTGTAAATTCTATACAATCGAAGGTGTCGCATTGACCAAGAAAAAAGTATTTGATTATTTCTATGAATAAATAATGTTTTAGTTAAAAAATAAAAGTTAAAATGCAAATCAAAGCATGTGGAATGTATTTTGAATACGTTTTGGATATTTGTATGTCACGACAAATACAATTAACCACTTGCATTGAAAAGTTAATAAAAAATATCAATTTCTTCTTCTTATATATTTCTTGTGCGATTTTTCCCTTTGAAGATAGTTTTTTCAAAAAAAAAATGTCAACCCCTTAATATTTCAATTATTTTTTTTTAATTTGTAGGAAATATTCTCAAGTAATAGTTAAATTTGGTTAATGAAATTGAATCTCACATAAAATAAAAATATCGGATATTAAGGTAGTTATGTCACTGAAACATTAGAAACTCAAAAATCTGATTGTTTTTCAGTATTTTTGAGCTTTGAAATTCAATGTTGGATACGCGAAAGACCAGGGTAGATCGTCGAGCATCAAAAAATGTAATTAAATTTTTTTTAATTCAAGTTTTTAACACAGCGCTTATGATAAAATTACCGAGATCTGTATTCGATTGAAGAATTTTTAAATGTTTTCATCAAATTCACAAAAAATATATAAATAACTACATACTTTTGAGAAAATAAGGATTGTAATGATTTTTTTTTTTAATATAAAAGCACCGGATATTTAAGAAAGATACCAACAATGAAAGAGAAACTCTCACGCGCTGTACTTGTTCGATCGGTAGCGTATCGACACATGCATCGCACGCCGCGCACCGCAATACCAATCAGCTACTATTCTCACCATGGTCTACCGACACAGCTACCTTAAATTCTCCCTTTACTGACCATCCGTTCGTGATTTTCCACTATTTGCTTTGAAATTTTGTTTTTTTTTTCGTACGATAAAGAAAAAACTTGATATTTCAATTTGATCGATCAACTAAAAAACGCATACAACAAGTATTACATGACAATACAACAGTCCGGAACATTAGGAATTAAATATAAAAATCTAAATGCCAGATTACGCATTATCGTAGTTAGATTCCGGAAGCATTTTCAGCGACCAAAAGAGGCATGTGATGTTCTATTTCCTTAAAGTGTATGTGTCACAAGAGAACTTTTTCGCCTGCAACTGAATAATAAAATGCCCCGACAGGCAAGGAGGATACGAAATCCCTCTCCGAAAAATGTACAGAGGTTCATCGCATTGAAACCTTGGATCAGAGAAAAATTTCTTCAGGAATAATGACTGATAAGAAAACGGGATGCGCCAGCAAGGCATAAAATGCTTCAATCTATGTATCGCGATGTACTTGTGTGGCAGTTTTTTTGTTTTTTTTTTCTTTTTTTAAGATAAAATACACTCTTACGGTGACGGGGGTAAGAACTACTACAATAGGGTTAACACGAAAGAACTTTAACAATATATTCTCTGTTTAACATTGGCTCGTCGAAGGTATCCTCTCAAAATGCATTTTTATAATTTTACAGTCGCACACATGTTATTGAAACACGAATTAAGTGCATCGTTTCGCGTAGCTGTGCAGAATAAAATTGCGATCTTTCGAGTCGTCATCGCAGCTCGCCCTTCACAGTACGGAACGAAAGTTTGTCGAAAGTCAACCGTAACGAAGATTCTAAAAAAAATTAACGTAAGTATCTGTACAGTTTTATTTAAGAATTTGTTCATTTGAGTAATCACACTATGGAAATCCGATTGTTCACAGACTCAGTTACAAGTTACGCGTGTCGATTAAAAAACAAAAAAAAACGGAAAAAAAAGTTTGTAAACACAACGCGACGTATCGAACAGTCAGTATCAACGTGCTCGACGATAATCGCTTCTACGAAAGAAAACGTACATAAATAAATTACGAAATCCTCGCATAATTCTTTAATAAGGATCGCGATGTATACACAATTGTCAGCGTGCAGATGATGTATACGGTGAGCTTGAGAACAAGTTAGGATTGCATCGTTGGGCGCTAATTACATCGTACGTCACGGGTAAAACAGGAAGGCGGACGCTATCCGAATTCCCCTCAGTTTTTGTAACAAAATGAATGGGCTATGCGACGAGTCGTGTTCTCATGTTTTAACCGATTACAAGACCACAGCCGAGCTTGAAGTCGGGCTTTGAGTGATTGAGTACTCCGCTCAGGGCGAGCGAAAATGGCAATGGTTGTAGCTTCTTCTCCAGGACCGCGGCGACTGTCCAATTCGAATCGACGCTTCCTGCAACAATGAAATACCAAGTCCCAGGCGTATGAGTTTAAGTGCTCGAATGATTGTCAACTTATGGCATATAAAATAAAAGAAATAGTCATATATACGACAAATTGTTAATTTCGTTTATCAGGAGTTAGTCAATTTTTTTTAAATTGAACACTAAATCCATTAGAACGTAATACTAGAAACCACAGACTGGCGAAATAAACATTATTGCCAGACAAGTAACCGCACAGGGATCATGTACTAGGATCTTACGCAGCGAACTGTCTTGGAAGACGAAAGTTTCGGTGAAACGCATAGATCATTTGCACGATCTATACGTTGCATCGACCCCGAACGCTAGGAGAAGAAAGCCTCTCCATAAACGACATGGGTCTCGTACATGGCAATTTTAATAAAATGTTAAGAAATTGTCGGGAAAAAGGAATTTTTACCAACCTTTAAATGCTAGATCCGCCTTGGGTAGATCGTATTGATAAGCTATAGTCGCAGTCGATTCTTGTACCCTTGCGTTTACTTCGAGCTCGACTGATACTTGAAGATCCGAACTGGCCTTCTGATGGAAACAGATGTGGCAACCGGCTAAACCTGTAACCCATAATGTAAATTATTTAAAGAACATTCATAGAACATTCAGGCGAAGAAACGAGATTAACGTTGATATAAGTTTTGCGACGTACCGACATTAGCGCTGATCGTAGAATCGCCACTCGTGTAACGACCGACTCCTGAAACTACAGCCATATGCCCACCGGGCACAGGACTTCGCTGATATGCTACTTCAGCACCGAGCGCCAACGCGGGCGTTATACTTTGGAGGTAGTGCGCCACCATCAAGCCTGAAAAAAAAAGCATAAATATAATAACATTACTCTGATAAATCAAATTCCATAGAATAAATCCTTTTATGAGTGTCGTTGTCAATTGAAACCATTTTATTATACGATTATACGAAAACTGCGCTCATTGATTATTTTCTAAAATACTTTCTTAGAATAGAAGGGAGAGGGAGTCTCATGATTTCAGTAAAAAAAAATAGCGTTCTATTTTTTTATCGTTAATAAAAGCGTTGTCAAGAATCCCATTCGCGTAATCGTTCGTAACAGTAATTTACTTACCTGTACCGTTGATGATATCGGGATTGCCAAGCGTGAGCGAAGCTGTGTAGGAATCTCCGCGATAATCAGCCGTCATCTGTACAGCAGTGAATTTATTATTTTGAACTTGTGTCGCAAGTTTGCCCTTCAGTCTTGGCCCAAGTTGATGTAAAATATTGGCATTGAGGTTGCCGGAAGGATCGATATCGCCTAGCAAAACGGGATAAGCTTCCGTAGGTCCAGTTTGCTTAGTTCCTACATAAGTCGCACCAAATCTGAAAAACAAGATGTTTATGGAATAGCAATTGATCTCTGGACCACACTCTCCAATAATCATTCGTACACAGTAAAAAATCATTCTGTCGAATGGAGAATGTAATATTATCAAAATAAAAAACTGTTAAAATATACAAAATCGTTTAGTCGATTTATGAAAGATGCTGTTCCTTGCATTATCATTTATTGTAATGAAAAATCTGTAAACAGCCAAAAATAACTTAAATTTTCAACTAGAATTAACAAACAAATTACAATTTGTTTCCAAAAATCCTAAAATGAATTTTTATCTAATTTCACAGCTTTTTACACAATATTTCTTTACTGTGTAATATTGTTACGATCTCTAAACATACTTGTATCCAGATTGCATGGCGTTACTCAAGGTAATTGTGTGAGATATTTGAAAGTGATTGCTGAGTCCCTTGTTGAGCAGCAACCTAGCTCCCTCAAAATTTGTGGGAAATACATCTGTAACATAGATAAACCAATTAAACAATGTACAAAAATGATTTTTTAATCTACTTTAAGCCCTTGATATGTCTACACCAGGCACCATTCATCAGAGACAAATGTACGCGATATTGAGTCCCTGGAATGTTCAACAATTGTTTTTAGGAAGACTCAGCTTTGTACGCAGCAGGCGTGCTGAACAAAGTCCTCGGTGTAAGCTCGACGATCTGGCACGATACGTCAGCTATCGATAGGCTTATTATAAATTTATTATTTATTCAGACGTTAAGCAACCACCGATAGGTTGCCGGTCCTTCTCTTGTCAGAGGATAAAACACTACGATTCGATTATCAATGAAACTCTGAGCTCCGGATAGAAAAATTCTTCCTTGTATTATCGAGAAAAATAATTAAGTTTTTGCGACGATATTAACTACTGAAATGATTAGATTTTAAAGTGAGTTTTCGAACGAAATATGAGTGAGTATCGATATCCGAGATAAATTGGATCGTGAAGCCAAGTGTAGTAACGTGACACGTGAGATTGTCGTTACCTTTGCATAGTTTGTGAAGTTCCTCGATGGTTCCAGGATTTTCAAGACGAACGGTGGGTTCGGTAGGCGCATAGACTCCCGCTGGGATCTCAGGTTTTCCGAGACTCGGCGAATAAGCCGTGGAAGGCGGCGGGGGTGGAGGTGGTGCAGAGGCTGCTAATACGTTTCCCATTCTTCAGTGTTTTAAATGCCTTCGAGACGTTTTAACGAATGTTTTTGTGTGACGACGAGGGATTTCGTTATTATTCGTTGCAATGATGCTTCAAACCTCCTCGGCTTCGTACTATTTTATTTACAAGAGTATCCCCCGAGCCGCCGTGCTTGAATCGCGGTTATACAAGTCGGCGTGCTGCACCGTGAGTCGCCATTTGTAAAGGACAACCACTGCCACCCGAGACCACGAGTTTAGTGGCCAATCGGGCGATGTTCACATTGGTTATACGATAATCGATCGTTCTTATCGATGATTGATGAAGATGTTACGTATTGATACTAATATATAAACACCCTTAAGGGGAGATGAAAGATGAAAGACCTGCACCGCATTACCGGTGTGCGAGAAAGACAGAACCATAGAGATTACGTGAGTGCAAGAGAGAACACACCAGGTGTCACGCGGCACATTGTGGAACGAGTCTTTATCCTCGACTTAAATTTATGTGGAACATGTAATCGGTGTAAAAGATATTGAACTAATTCTGCGATCTCGAATGTCTCCGATAGGAATTTGTAGTGTATCACGTTAAGAGGAGGCGAAAGACTCGTTTCACGCTATTTAGTGTGTGACAGTTAGTGACAGCACGATCATAGGGACAAGCGTGGCACGAGGTGTCACGTTGTACATCGTGGAGTGTCCATCACCTCGCCTCCTTAAGGTCTCAGTCCTTTCGTGAGCATCGCGATTCGATGAGTATCTGATTTTTTAATATGTTACAGTTATAGCGTTTTTGTCATAGTCGCATTGCGCGAAGCATTGGCACGCTCGTTGTACATTTTTCGTCTCTGTCGATTAGATACAGTTCGAAATTGAAGATTGTTTCGTCCCCAAAAATGCAACCCTCTTGACGTCGCTGGCTCGCATGGCTCAGCCGAAGGGCCGCTACGGTAGGCGCTCAAGATAAAGCAGAGGAAAAAAACGGGCCCCCTGCTCGTTTGAGATAAGGAGTAAAAAAAACTCCTTCTAGATTAGAACTATACGAACTATTACAATATATTAAGAGCAGAATCCTTGTAAGATATCAGGAGTGTCGGAGACGGGGAGTTCCTAGCCAATTATACCCAGAAAAGCTTGCCTTCTCCAACTCCTGAGTAAAGCTGAAGGGGGATTGCACTAGTATAAAAGGGCCAAAAGTGGCTCTTTAAGTCAGTTCTCATCGATCTTGATACCTACATTCAATATCTCTAATCAGTGTATAACAATCAGTAAAAATAGTAGTCACGAGAAATCCTTGGTTGTTTTAGTGTTCACCCTCAAATCCTGCTCCAGAGCGTAACGCGGTCCACCACGGACTCTCCATTTCCAATCATCTAACACGGAGAGTAACGCGGACCACATCAGACTCACCATTCCAACTTCCTAATAACTCAGAGAGTAACGCGGATCACCGCGGACTCTCGTACTTTCTTTCATTTTATTCCGAACAAAGAGCAACGCAGCCCGTCACGGATTCTACGTTCACATTCTCTTCTTATTATATCTGACCCCGTATCATGGGGAAACAAAAGCACGGAGCCCACAAACTGCTTTAAAGCAAATATAAATAAACTATCGAATCGTTAACCCGGTTCTCTGGCCATTTATAGTCGTAGCTAAGGTTAACAACAGGGCAAGTTCTTAACTTTTTTGTTACCCGGACGTATCAAGACCAAAATGGTAACTGGATTTTAATTATTTCGAAGAGCCAAGTTACTAGAATTGCGTCAACGTGACTTCATGCCTGGTTACATCAACCCCTCGCACTCTTCACCGTTCAAGGATTGATTATTCCTTATATCATCATGTCGCTACGGAAGGACTACCTTAAGAGCCATTTTACCTTTCTTAACATCTGTTCTAATTTCTTTAAATATACAAAGAAATACCTGTTGACGTTGCTACTAATAATTACCGATGAGAAAAATACCTTACGGTCTATGCATAAAGTAACTTTAGATTCGTCAAACTCATTGTCAGACGGAAGAGATGCAATTGAACTGCTGATCGTTGATCTTTGAACAGAGATAAAAGTTTTATTGTATTTTTTTCTGGAAAACGATAATTTAATCATACGGAAAAAAATATACGCAGTGCAGTCGTTTCAGCGATACGCTTCAACGAAACATAGAATGAATCGAGCTAAAAGTATACAAATAAAACGATGGATTACCGGCGTTCACGTGAAAAAAGCCGGTTATCTGTGTTTAAACTTTGAATTGCAAAGAGTGCTAGATTTAAAAAAAATACCTTCTCTTTTAAGGTATATCTTCGGCACCGCAACGGTGATATTGGATACGGTGATAGGCGGTGTGCAAAGGGGTGTCATATATAAATATGACATGCGTGTACAACTCACTCACTACGCACTCCACATTGTGGAACTTTCTCATAAATATCACCGATTATCATGAATATCACTTTGAACATTAATATCTGAGAAACGTACGAGTGAACGGTTCTGGAACCTGATCGAGAAAATTTTCAATATATATTTTTTTTTATAACATATTCGTTTTTCATAAAAATCAGTCGCAAGATAAAGGCTTAATTAATGAAAATGTGACATTAAAATGCATATAAAACAACCGAGCTTCTACATAATTTATCTCCGGATTATGTGAAGTGATAATTCTAAAAATTTTAAGAGAATTAGATCCTACTTTGAATGAAACTCTAATCAAATTTATTTAGAAACAAATATCTTTGCTCTCATTTCTCTGCTCTTGAATATCTCTTTTATCAATTTTTTTTTTTTTTATTTGGCTGAATGCCTTGCAATGAAATATTTTAGTGTGCCGTGTGCTAATATTAACTCAGTTTTTTATTAATCAAACTTGTAATACAACTCATTTATTCGTATTTTATATTTTAAAATGAGGTTACTTATTGTTTCTTGAGATGATATTGAACTGCTTTTCGCAGTTAATCATATAATGACCCACACTCCCTTCCACTGGTGTTATCGCTGTTTGTACGTAGCTACAAATAGCAAGAAATGAGCCGGCACGGTGGCGACACGGCACGACCCGCCGGCTTCCAGGCCGTGTAACCCGCAATGTCGGATGTCGCCACGTGCGTTCGAATGTGACGTATTGACGCGACGATACCGGCACGGTCGATTCCCACGACACGATTTTCCATCAGGGTAGGAATAATAAATGTCCCAGGATTAAATTAAATGCAAAACAGTGATGGAGCTGAAGCTATCTTTGTCCATTGGTTATCTTTTACAAAGTTTCCTCTATAAGAATGCCAAAATCGATCGGCGCTTTTTGACCACGTGTTCAATGAATTGGAACAAGATGGAATGATAGTCCGACTCGCTCGCTTCTCTCTCTTTCTCTCTGTTCCACTCATTGGCGTAAAAGCACGCTTGGCCCAAATGAAAGTCCCCCGCCACGATTCCATAGCCAACTTGAAGGTCATTTTTTAATACGGAAAATTAAAAATGGAAATTTCAAATTATTTCAGATACTCGACATAGAATTGCGTATATAATTTCATTCGTTATATTGACACGCCGTTGACCGCGGCTGTTTGTGTCGGTGTTTGCAGTGGAATACTTTCATTGTACACAGACAAGAGCTTATCTACTACGCAGTTCGGCCGCCTACGTTCCTACCAGTTGCTACTTCGATTAAATTTCTCGTCGAGGTAAGTACGCATCGCTTTAAAGAGAAAAATATAAAGGTTCATACTTTTTCTTTTGTAGATCGATTAAAACTGAGTTGTCTAGCCAATAAAATAAAACATTTTCTCTACTGAACAACAGCACGTGAATAACTTGGATCTTCCATCTACTTAACCTACATCTTGCAAACTTACAGACGTTCGTACATTCAACTGGTAACTTGCGCTTACTCGCAAAATGGGTTTCTGTGAAATTGTTGGATTGTTCGTCATATTGTACTACTTGTTCTACCTGATTTTTCCATGGTTTTTGGACAGCGATGTAGAACTCGCGTTCTACGAAAAATGGGGCAGGTCTATAGGTAATATTCCAAAAAATCGAAATATTTAAATCAAATTAACGTTATCTTTTCTTTTATCTTTAAGACTAATTTTTTTAAAAATGTCATTAGAGTCCTTGCGTGGAAAGGTTGTGTGGATAACAGGTGCTTCCAGTGGTATAGGCGAACATTTGGCTTACACCTTGGCTAAAGCAGGTTGCAAATTGATACTATCAGCTCGCAGAAAGCAGGAACTCGACGAGGTCAAAGACAAGTGTCTACGAGGTGAATTAAAATAAAATATAAAAGAAACTTTACGAATTCTTCTTCACGAAAGTATTAACAAAAATTCATTTTTAGTTAATGCCTCTCTTAAGGAAAGTGACATTGAAGTGCTGGTGATGGATGTATCCAAAATCGATTTGCATAGGGAAGCGTTCGATCGTGTTATATCCATATTTGGCAGAGTAAGAACACTTTTGTCATTTAAAGAGCATGGGAGGGGGATAGAAAAAAAATTTTACTGCAGTACAGATAAATGCAAGTTATGTTACAACATTTTACAAAGCAACTTTCATCGAAACTGCCGTAAATGAAATACAATAAAATATCTTATATATTATTGCTCGTAATGAATTTATTGTAATGAATCGTAGGAATTTTTATTTGGATTTCTATAAAAAAAGTTGATAAATGTGCTTTCGATACTTTTAATAAATTCATTTTATAGCTATTGAAATTGGTATAACTTAGAAAATATTCTTGAAAATAAAATTAAATCCCTGATTTAAAAAATATTTTTCACAAGATGAAAAATATTTCCATTGATTAATTGGATTGCTACGAGTTTATTTATATTATACAATTTTTTCATCGCGTTCTTATCGACCGAGTGGTTTTACATACAATGTTATAACATTCCGTATGTTTATCTTACAGTTTTATTGTAATCATTTTTTGCTTTAAAGATTCATCCACCGATCTCCGTTGAATACGAACGTTAATAAATATTGTAGACACAATCAATTGCATTTGCATCTATTTCAGTTGGATATTCTTGTCAACAATGCTGGAAGAACCCAACGAGCAATTTGGGAAAATGTTGATATCGAGGTGGACCGACAAATCTTTGACTTGAATACCTTTGCCGCTGTCTCATTGAGCAGACTTGCTATGAAACATTTTCATGACAATGGTCATGGCCAGTTGGTCGTTAACTCGAGTATCGCAGGCATAATTGGAGTTCCTTACTCCAGTTCCTACACAGCCAGCAAGCATGCTCTGCATGTTAGTATGCCCTGTGATATTTTATATATTTGAGGAATTAACCGTCTATTCTGTCACTTTTTTGTAACTCATATTGTTTACATTTTAGTATCGCTTGAAAGTAATTTTTGTGAATTTTTAAAAGATTTTTTATCGATCCTTCTGAAGAATTATTTTTATTTTAAAAATTTTTATTCCTGTTGCAAAGGCTGTAGGACAACATTAAAATAATTTTTTCTTACTCGATTGAACATCTTTTATTTAGCTCTTTATTTTATATAATCTACAGAAATACGCACAGAATCTACAGAAAAATCGGCCTTGAGCATTGAATATTAAAGCAATCAAAGAACTCGTTTTTATTGGAAATCGTATGATGCGCGTATCCGCATATATCGTCACTTTGACCTTTTTTTTATTCCAGTTTGAATATTCGATGCCCACACTGTCGATTTTTTTCATTGTGCATTTTAGACTCCTAACAGTGAATTTTGTCAAATTTAAAGTAAAATCAAAGATATCCTATTGGAGGAAAAATTGATCTTTTGATAAAAATATTTAAATGTAACCAATGAGTAATATCTGAAAAGGTGTGAAAAAAGTAGCCGAACCGACGGAGAATGTCTCATTTATTTCTTATAATTTATTACCTTGAACATCTGAAGAGAATTGAATAACTTATTTCAGGGATACTTTGAG
This sequence comes from Cylloceria caligata, assembly GCA_963942595.1. Classification (NCBI taxonomy): domain Eukaryota; kingdom Metazoa; phylum Arthropoda; class Insecta; order Hymenoptera; family Ichneumonidae; genus Cylloceria; species Cylloceria caligata. The sequence goes on along the minus strand of OZ012706.1, from coordinate 7,081,469 downwards.
TGTTTGAGATTAGAAAATATGAAGAAAAACATTCCGATAACAATGATATGCCCGGGACCGATACAGACGCCTTTCTTGACGGAGGGCTTCACCGAAAAACCTGGAGAGGTGGGTTAATTAGCAAAAACCATGAAAATACCATTTTTTAAAAATGCAATTACTAGTTCTCGTAATTTTACTATCGCATTAATCAGTACAGTCGGTTAGTATTGATCATCTTTATTTATCTCGTTATTCAACATGATATCGGAAACATTCTAATTACATACAAGTTGATAGAAAAATGATGTTTTCAATTATTATGAAGCAAAATTTGATTCTTACCCGAACATAACGCTTCACTTAATTGTTTTTCCGGCAGAAATTCGGTCAAGATACTGAAATATCAAAGAGCAAAATGAGTTCGAGTCGATGTGCCAAGCTCATGGCTATAGCGATCGTCAATGAAGTTCACGAGGCTTGGATCGGTAACCCATTAGTCATGCAACTGACTTATCTCAGTGTATATTACCCCAATCTGGGTAAACTGTAAGTTATTTCTGACATTACAATGCTTTAAATGATAAAGTTTAATGTTACCATTCGTTCGATATACCTTTCAGAATATTCAGCTATGTGGGTCCGACCTATCTGCAGAAATTGCGTGACTCGAAAGTGACGATGCATGCCAAGTGATAAGAGAACATTCTCCTATTAAGTTCAAAATTCTCGATTAATTTATACAAACTTGTCCACATATTTTTTTTTACTCCGCCAGTTTGTTTCATAACCATTTCTATACACGAGATAAGATATATACGTTGTATATATTCATTAATTCAGTCATATTACAGAGTATATTAAAATATAACTAAATGAGCTATAATAAATCAAAATAGGACTGACGATGCGCCTTAATTTGAGGGAAATAAAACTGCACGAAAATGGAGTGAACAACGGTTGTAAACTAGCTTAGCCTTTCATACATTTATCATTGTTATTATGATTATGTTATATGTTAGGGACAATTTTTGTTGTCATTCCTGACGCAGCATCATTGATATTTCATTACTTTTTTTAAAAAACGTGTGTAGTATTGTACGTAATATGCTTACTGGCTTCACCGCAAATAATATTACATCGAATCTCCAAGCACGATTCTAATGTACTAGTTCTTACATTTTAATATTTCATAGCTTGCGAAAACAAGTCAATTGCTTCATGTTCATTTCGTGAATTAATCGTTACAATAGCGTATTCACCTCAGTCAATGTACCTCGATGATACACACGAACTGATCGACGAACTTTGTGCCTCGATATACCTAATCATTCTCGATTCTCGATTAAATCTACGCGCATTATTATTTTCTCTCAAAGCTTTTTTTACTACAGCTTTTGTACACAAGATAAAATATACGTGATGTATACTGTTACTTTATGTTGTCTAACAATTTTGTACCTGTACTCTTCCCTCGTAGAATAGCGGCTGTAAGGTAGTATGTCGAGATACCGTGATGGGAGTAACAACTGATAGGCTTATTAACGGTGCGCGGTGCGCGGAGCAATTTCGTTATCGATACGATAACGAACGAACGCGTGCAACGCGTGAGAGTTTCGCTTTCATTGTTTGTATCTCTTCTAAATATCCTATGAGCCTACGTTATTTATACTCATTAGAATCCTTATCAACTCAAATGTATATAGTTCATTTTATACATTCCGTTTGATCAAAGTATAACAATTTTTCAGGTGAATGCATATCTCGCTACATTTATCATAATCGCTATGCTAAGAACTTGAATTTTTTTAATTTTAATATCGTTTTTTTAATGCTGGGTAACCTACTCTCGTCTTTCTCGTATATAACATTGAATACTAATGCTGTAACATGCTTAAATAATCAGGCTTCCGAGTTTGAAATTACTCAGTAACATCCTTACGATAGTTATAATTTTCTTAAGGGGAGGCAAAACCTCTATAATTACACAGATGTGCGACTGAAGTGAGAAATCCTTCTCGGAAAAAACAGTTCATTCATTCTTCGCAGGGCTTTGGGTCATGTCTTGTGGATGTTTTATCGAGAATAAAAACTCTTTTTTTTTCCGAGAAAGATTTTCAAATAAATGTACATGGATTTTTGTTTTCGAAACAAAGCTTTTTTATTACAGTTTTTGTATACAAGATAAATTATAAACGATATATAATGTCACTGGTCTATATATAATGTTAGTGGCTTAACAATTTTTCACGAGCACTCTTCCCTCGTAGAATAGCGGTTTTAAATAAATGACAATAAAGGTCCATGGCCGTTGGAGTATCATCGTTTCCCGGTACTGGATAAGTGATGAGATTGGGATTACAATTTGTGTCGCATATACCGATAGTAGGAATACACATTTTAGCGGAATCTCGAATTGCCTGATGAGGCTCCAGTACAGTGTCGAGGGTTGATATAAAAATACAAAGATCCGGAAGTCTCGTTACTGCTTCAAATTCTTTAGTCGAATTAGTGAAAGTTCCACCTCTGAATCGTCTCACGTGAGCAAATTCACGGCACTCTAACGCTGTTTTTTCAACTTTGTAAGAGAACATTGGATTTCGCGTTAAAAAGAGAATAATGCCGTTTTGAAAGGCGATATGAGCAGCGAAGTTTAAAGCGTCTCGGAGCAATACAGCGGTTTGATTCAAATCGATAATCAAGTGGCCTAAACGAGATCCGAATAGGAAAGGTCGCATATTAGGGTTCAATGTTCCGTCTTTATGCCCCAAGTGAACTTTTGCATCGAAGAGATCTTTGACGGTAAACAGTTTGTGCACCCCGAAGAAATCAGGATGCTTCATGGGGTCTATCAGAGATAATTCCGCATCTGAAATTGCAGTCAAACAATTAAATAAATTATCAGCCCCCCTCAGTTGTGCATTTTTTTTTTTGGGCTTAGAGGTCAGGAGACATGTGCTAGGTAGAACTAAATCATAATCATTTCTTTTCAAGTGGAAAACTGTAATCCAGTTAACCGTGAGTCAGTTAATATTTTAGACAAAAATGTAGTTCAATCTACTTAGAGATAATTGATGTTTGAGAAAAAAAAAAAAATTCGTTCCACAGCGAAATAGATAAACGGAGAAAAACTAAATTTCTGTTCGTCTGAAATATTAATCGGCTCTGAGTTAATCGAATTAATGTTTTCATACCGATTACATTTTTTCAAGGTGCGTCCCATCGTCTTAAGATGATCGCCTCTTCCAAAAATGTATTCCGATCGACTGATGGGTGTTTAAAGTTTTAAAAAAAAAGTAAAATCGGCTCCACTATGGAATAGATTAAATAAAACCAAATTTGCTTTTATCTAAAAAAAAATGAACCAGCTCCCAAATAATTATCATAGTTTCTACTATCGATCACTGTTGCTGAAGGTGTCGCATCACCTTAAAGTTAGCTAAAAATTACTTTTTATGGATACAGACGATACACCGATAACAATAGATTAACAAGTAAAATACGCATACGAATAACCTAACCAACCTTCGTAATGCATTGAAAAATGTAAAAATTGTTGTAATATCTACTTAATAAGATAATAATAATGAAAAACTCGGTAATTTAAACAATTCATTACCTTCCGAAGTCTGAATACTCGATTCCGCTTGTGTTGACAATTTTACGATCTGTGAAGAGTACGCTCCGAGTGATCTGACAAAGTGACCAGCATTGAGGGCTACGAAAAATTACGTATGACCATAAAATCTCAAAACAAGTCTTCAACATTTTTAATCAACGATTAATGTTTTTACCTTTCATCGGAAATATTCGTGAAACCGCTCCAGCCATGTTTATAGTGAGGTTATGCTCGATTGTACTGCTATACGTACATGCTATGCTTTTTGTCTGCACGCGTATTAAACGTATGAAACGTTCGATTTAAATTTTCTCTGATATTAACACTCTTATTCGCAAATTTACGTGCGGCAACTTGAATCGCATATGAAAAATGCGATTTATATTTTGAGATAATCAGCGTTTTTTGTGTTTTTTTTATTCGGTTAAGAATGAAAATGTCGCCACCAGGGCGGCGCTGAATGTCCGGTAAAGATAAACAACGTTGATTTTGCGATATTTATTATATTATTTAGACAAATCAATATTTCCCTTCGATACTTTGGTTACGACATTTATTTTCAAGCAAGATGAATACAGATAAAAAACGTTAATTTAAGTTATTTCGAGACACATTATTAGTACCTGATACTATAACACTGCAGTAGTGCGGTAGAGCACCTAGCGGTATTGAAGACGAATTATTTAGATGAATAAAGCTAATAATATGGCGTCTCTTAGTGACAGAAGGACCAAAAAGATGCTCGAAAAATGAGGCATTTTTGAGAATCTTATGGGTTGATAAATACATTTACGATGCCGGTCGACATTAATCGACTGACCGAAGGCTGGCTCGAGCTCGAAAGTGATCCAGGTAAAAAAAAAAAGAAAAAAAAAGTAACTGAGTAACGAACGTTACTCGAAAATGATAAAAAATTATGTAATGTACACAATTTTTTTGTATTTGCCGTTTGGGTTTATTGAATTTTTTAATTTAATTTTTTCACGTTCAACGCATTATACGTCTATTCAACGCGCTTTTGTTGGTATTACTTGCTTCGTTTGTGCATCCGTCGCAGGCTCTTTTACATCTTCTAAGGATTATTGTTGTTTCAACGTTATTGCAAGTTATAGAATTAAATGGATCGAATTTTCTTGCAGGACTCTTCACTCTTCTGTTAGAAGACTTTGGAGTGAAAGGGGTTCAAGTGGAAGAGATATACGATCTCCAAAAGTCTCTGGAAGGTCCGGTCTATGGATTTATATTTCTCTTTCGTTGGATAGAGGAACGAAGGTCTCGCAGGAAGATCGTCGAGCAGGACGAGAGTTTTGTCAAAGACGAGGAAATCGTTAATAACATATTCTTTGCGCAACAAGTTTGTTCCTCCTTTCTTGTGCACCAAAATAGTTTCTGATCTTGTATAAACACATTTTGCACTTATTTTACTCATGAAACATGTTATAAACATATTTTTTTACTCATGAAACACGTTACGAACACATTTTTTCCTCTTTTTACTCATGGCATGCTATAAACACACTTTTTATTTGTTTTACCCATGAAACACATTATAAACACATTCTTTACTTGTTTTACCCATGAAACACATTATAAACACATTCTTTGAACTGTTTTTACTTTAATTCTTTACTTAAGTTATTAACACATCTTTTACTCATAGAAAAAAACAATGATAAACCAAGCTTTGTACAATTTGATGCTCAGATGTTAATTTGTTGTAACTCAGTTATTGCTATATTCAGAGTTAAAGTTATATTGACACACATAAATAAATGTTGTCGATTAATAAGATTAGAGGTGCAGGGGGGGGGGGGGAGTGATTTACCAATTTTATGAAAACTGTTTTTTATCGATATGAAAAAATTTTTATGAAAAATCTCTCAGAAATGATTGTTTGTAACGATGTTCCGATATCGTGCGAAAGATATGAATATTAAAAATCGTCGTATTTTCATTTCTTTAAAAGTAGAAAGTGTTGAAAAAAATAGAACTTCTTTAACAATTTATTATATTTCGTTTTGGAGTTTTTTTGTTGTACATAATCAGAGGGCCGTTACGAACAATTAACGATTGAATACGATTTGTTTTGATTAAAATCGGTAGGCCCATCCCTCTCCTTCCTCCTTAATCACGATTTTGCGAATTCCTAAGGAACATTTAAAAATTTATTTTACAAAGCAGCAACGTCAATTAAAATTTTTTTTAAACAGCACACAAGTTGAAGAAAATCTTTGACTATAAAAATACTTTCAGGTTGTACCGAACAGTTGCGCGACTCACGCGTTGCTATCGGTTCTTCTAAACTGTCCAAACATCCACTTAGGCACAACTCTCTCTCGTCTTAAGATGCATACTTCTGGTATGTGTCCGGAGAATAAAGGTTGGGCGATCGGCAACACACCGGAATTGGCCTGCGCCCACAATTCGCACGCGATGCCTCAGGCGAAGAGACGACAGGACAAGAATACCGGTGTATCAACGGGAAGATTCACGGGCGAGGCTTTTCATTTCGTGAGTTACGTGCCGATAAACGGCAGGCTCTTCGAACTTGACGGTTTAAAGCCATATCCGATGGATCACGGGCCTTGGAAGGAACACGAGGAGTGGACCGAACAGTTTCGGCGCGTCATAACAGACCGATTGGGTATGGCTACCGGTGAACAGTTGCAGGACATAAGATTTAATCTGATGGCCGTTGTGCCCGATCGCCGGCTCGCTATTTCTCACAAACTTACGATGCTCAAGACTAACAGGCAAATAGTACTCGAGGCTCTGCAGCAACTCGTCAAGTTGAGTCATCAGGAGGGCGTGATGGACAAGGGCAACGTCGATTACGAGAAAAACGACAAGAACGAACGAAGGAATAAAGTGGATGACGAAAATTCCATCAATTGCAAACACGATATGGAAGGTTCGATGAATGGGCCGAGTGTAAATGTGGAACGATCAAACGAGACGAATAATGAGATTGACGAATGTGCGATCGGCTTGGGCAAATCGGAAGCAAGGTGATGAAAAAATGAAACTTCTTACATTTCGTTGTTGATTAAATTTGAATGAATCGCTTGATAATGAGAATTCTTATTTGTTCTTTACAGTAGTATGGAAAAAGTTGTGATGTGCGCCCTGGATTATGCCACACCGCTGAGAATACAAACATCTCCGGCCCATAGCTCCTCGAGTACCGATACTTCGTCTGAAATTGGATCCGCTTTTAATTCTCCGACACAAGGTTAGTTAGAGATACGTAGAATCGTCGAATGAAACTTTCTGACCATGGAAAACCTAAAAAACACTTTTGAAAGCCTTCAGTAAACCGAAAACTATGTTTCACCAATTTTTCAATCGAAATATTGATAAGTAATAAAAATAATTTATTTATTTATTAACTAAAAATATAATATGCGCTGTTAAATAAAAATGAAATTTCATTAAGTAATTGAATAATATTATGTAAATAATAATATATAAATAAGCAACGTAAACAAGACAATTCTAATTTCGATTTATATTGAATAAATAAATAAATAAATAAATAAATAAATAATGTTTCTTAACCAAGAGTTAATCTTAAGACGTGTTCTTTGTCGCTCTGAAATCGGCGCAGGTACGAGAGAAACAGTAGAATTTTTCTATCGCGAATTTCTCCGATTTTATTAATATTTTGGATAAAAAACGAGAACGATGAAGAGTGGAATTGTAAGACGCGGTCAACCGTTCTCCCCTATTATCCAAAATATCAATCGTAGAGGAGGCGGGGGGAAATTTGCATTACAATTGATTAGCAAGTCGACGAATAATTCGCAATTACAAATATGAAATTTATTTGTCGACTTTCAATTCCATCTCCATTCGAGCTGTATTCATCAAAAACTATTGCTAATCGTTGCACCGTTTTCGTGTAGTACACAATTTTCTTTTTTGACAAAATATTAAATCGTTGGGGCAACTCATTATAATAGAATCGATGCCACCGGATTTTCTCGATGACGAGTAGCACACGTAGTAGTTTCGATCCGACTCGGGATCCACGAACTTCCCTGTACTTTGACAAGGATTCTTCTTTATCGGTATTTCCGTTCTGGTCAGAGCCGAAACTGTTTTGATCGAGTTGTCAGTCATCGAAACTTTGAGCGGAGACATCTTGTTCAATTGTTCGGCGCAAGGTTTATACCTCTGAGCCTCGCAAACTCTGTTATAATCGTTAAACGCCGTTTTCGACGAGCAAGAAAATTGTACGATCACTGCAGTTTCCGGATCGCAGGTATAATACTTGGTGCAATCGGTACGATTCGGTAGACGTATGCCTTTCGCGCAAGGCAGTATTTCGATCACCTCCAGATCAATTTCTCTCGATAAACTTTTGTATTTATCGATCGTGACGTATTCCTTTCCACCGAGATTTCCTTTGATCGCTACAATATTATTCTCTGCTTTTGGACCATTGATAATTAAATCTATCGGACGATTCCCTGGGCTTGCCGAAATCGAATCAATTTCTTCATCACTCTGTTCGGTAGATTCCGTAGTCGTTGTCGGTTTTTTATATTTCTTCTTCGATATCCCGTCTGATTCTTTTGTTCCAAGAATGTAGCTTTGAACGATGTAACTTAACACGTCGCTGTTTAAATTATTGAGGTATTCGCTCTTTTTCAGGGCACTTTCTCCGTTTGATTCACAAGTTGTGCTCGTAATTTCCGTAATAACAGGATTTTGAGGATATACCTCTTGCTTCAAAGTTCCTCCAATGTTTTCGTACAACAACATTCTATTTATAAAACCATTGAGCCACGTAGATTGATTAACTTGTCCCTTATCGTAGCTCGAAGTACCGAATCGTGATGGAATTTTTCGCTGGCTGTTGAAAAACTGATACAAATAATTATCCACCCTGTGTTCTGTGGCCTGCGGTACCGTTACACTTTCCTTTACTTTGTAATTCTTGTTTATATTTTTATCATTGGTATCGATTATTTCGATGAGAGGATAGGGTGTCGCGACGTGTTGTACATTACCGAGCTCGGAAATTTCATCAATTGGATAGGAAGCCCCGATTGATGGGTTACCGGTGAACGGCGACAACTCGTGCGTATATCCAAGATAACTATTTCGTGCTGGGTCAATCGATTCTGGGCTTTCGTAATGCTCGGTTACCACGGATGATTCAGTGGCAAGAGTATCGCACGTCCACGTATCACCCGGTAATACGCAAATGAGAAGATACGGCTGAAAAACCTGAAAATAAAAGGAGAGTTTTCTCATAATAGAACAATCTACCATCCGTCTTTCAAACATTTATTATAAATAATTCTGTTCCAATAATCGTTTGAATCTTCTTTGAAACAAAACAATATTTAACTTAAATCGCTTGATAATATTATTATAAATTAATTGACCAAGCAGAGTCGGCAAGTTTTACAACGATTCTACGTCAAATGTACTTACCAGACCATCAGGACACTTTGATGGCGCCCAAACGTATCCTCCCTCTGGTAGATTGATACAATTATAGAAAATTGTACAACTGGTAACGTGAGGCTTTCGTCGCTCCGGGCAACTCGATGCTACGATCGACAGAATCAAATTACAGAGGAGACAAAGAACGATTATTTCACGATGTATTTCCATCGTCGTTAACGTTATTCGTCGTACTGAACCTCCGCAGTACCGACGAATTGATTTATATATCTTTCACACGTTTCCCCGGCTCTTAGTATTTCGTTGTTAGCACCTTAGACTTACAGTTATATCCACTGTAGATACGGGGACGAGACAGTCACCTCAATTTCTACATCTCTGTGTAGTAAAATGGAAAATCACGATTACTAATATCTACGACGATGTTTTTGGCTCTCGCCTTTCTTCCGAATCCTCTTTGCTTATCCCAAAACTCATAAATTTATTTTTTTAATATTCAACTATTCATCGAAACATTTTTAAATAACTTTGTTCGTTTATACTTTAAGATGATTAATTATTTTTAAAAAACATAAACTCCGTAGCTTGGGGATGGAACTCTGGTCAGAGCAGTCCAACGTCGACGAAAGATTTCAAAAAGTTCGTCGTTATACGCGTCGCAGGCGATGAGAAACACGAAGCGGGTCTGAGTGAGTATCTCTGAATGAAAATAAATATCTAACCCACGAGACGTTTCCACTTAATAAAAGACAAATAAAAAATGATATTACCAGGTCGATCGTTGGGCAATATAAATATAAATGGAAAGAGGCTTGTTTCGGACAGCGGTCATCTCCACAAAAAGGTTTGTCTGTCCGGTGAAGTGAGGATACCTCATGCCAGAGTTAAGACGAGCAACGGTGACACCGTAACGGAAGAAAAGAAAGCTGAGAAGATCGATCCAAAGCTGTGCTCGAAATATCCAGAACTCTTCGAGCCACACACCTTCGCGCCTAAGGATCTTCTCGCTCTATTGAAGAATCTGGAGCACGAGATAACTATATGCGAAACGAGTCTCAAAGACGAGAACGATAAGAGAAATAAATACAAAGTACGTGTATCGATGTCTTTAACTTTAATAAAATACTTTAACTAAAAATAAATTTAACGTCTTAATCTGACTTTAGATCGACGACTGTCGGAGGACACACAATTATGACGAATTCATTTGCACTTTCCTATCAATGTTGGCGCAACAAGGAAAACTTGCTGAATTGGTTCAGCAGCATCTGACCCTTAAAAAGCATACAACTTCGGTTACGGTTAGCAGAGTTCACAGGTAAATTAGCAATTTATTTATTTATTCGTTGTCATATCTGAAATACTCAAGTGTTTGTAAAATATTAAATAAAAAGAAACTAGAAAATCGGATGACGCGATAAAACTCTACGTCGATTGTGCATGTACCGAGTAATTTTTTTTTCTAAATATGAAATAAATTTTATAATCATTGTTTCACAGATCCTCGAAAAAGACTGACGCACGACCAAATGCCTCGCGTCGTCGTCGTGGTCGTACCAAATGCAAAAAACGCAAGTGAACAGAATTATCAACTTCAATTGAAAATACTGAGACTCGTACGTGGTGATAATGATCTCTTTGCCTAATTTTCTCCAACAGTTTTGCGCAGGTCGTGAACGTTGTCATTTACGGAGAATAACACAAATTTTCATTTTATTTTTTACGAATAATTGTCGTACGTTGAATAATTATATTTTTTAATTATTGAAAAATTCGTCATCGTATCGAGACTCGGACATCAATTCTCCGTATAATCAATTGCTATTTGATCATTGTACGGGCATTAATTACGTACGTAACCCATTATTTTATCTGAAACAATTATAAACGATAATTTTTATATTTTATAATAATTCTAAACGCGTATTATAATATTTTATAATATGTAAATCGTAATTTATGACGAATATAACGAAAATGTATTTGATCGATGGTCGTATCTCATCCACCGACCCGCGAATTATTATTATATCTGCTCTGTACACGATACCCGTAACAGTTAAAATCTTACATCATACGAAAGGAGATAAATATGTTGAAGGAAATAAAAACATTGTTGCAAATTACTGTGAAAAAAAAACATTGAAAACTTTTATTTCAATATTGATATAACGTACAATTAGACTACGCGCACTCTGATATGATCTTAGAAGCTAAATACGCACAATGTTTGTCGTTAGCAGCCGGAAAAAGACATCCACATCGATTACGATCGTTCGTTACAACATGACCAAAGATTCTCCCCACATTATAATTACAAATACCATTTTAATGTCATTAAAATCAATTTTTTACATCGAATTTCATAAAACGAAACTGTCATTTCAATTTGTAACTAAAATGTGTTGACAATCTGAATCCAGATATCCACGTTCACGCATTTATTATATAGGAACTCGTAAACGAAAACAACAAAAAAAAAAACAAAACTTTTCGACAATGAAATCGCATTCGCAGATTATTTCTCCAGCCGTCGTTGATCCGTTTAATTCTTCTGAAATATCTTTTGCTCCCTGACACCACGGGAAACGCTTTTTTTCTTTCTTTCTTTCTCTTTTTTTTTTTTTTTTTTTTTTTTTGGTATTGGTACAGTAGAATCTGCACATACAAAATGATTGAAGAGCGACGTACTCGGGTTACGCTAAGTGCTGAATAATCGTATAGTGTCGCGATTCTTTAAACTTCCATCCCCTCAGCGACTAGAGTTTATAATTTATAAAATATATAATAATTCAACCGTTATTTCTTAGGCACTCGCGGTAACTTTATTCAGCATGGGGGACTATCTGCTGCTTTATTTACCAATTACATCTACCGATAAGAAAGAAGTATCTTTATCAAAATATTCTTTAAATCCGTAAACGCGTAATTAGAAATTTAGTAATACGATTGAGGAGGGGAGATATCGCTTTCCGAGAAGAAACTTCTCTTGCGTTTGTATAAAAAGAAGGAAAAAGAAAACGAGAAACGATAAGAAACAAGTATACGATCTGTTTGCTGGGCATATTTATTCACCAGTCATCTTATATATATATACATATATATATATATATAGATGCATAGATATATATATATATATATGTATGTTTGTTTGTATATATAGCCAAATACACTATTATTCGTAAGTTTCATTTACAATTTTTTCGACGTACTCTTCATTTTATTATATAAATTTTTTATGTCTTACGAAAATCGCGACATTCGCGCGTGTATCTATATCTCAGTGTTCACGAGTGATCGATGTAAAAACAAAAAAAGAAAAGAAAACACAGAAAAAAAAAAGAAAGAAAGGTCAACGATGAAGATGAGAACGGCGAGTTTTATATTTCCGCACGTAACACCAATAGTAATAAACAGTCTTGTGTCGGTTTTAATATAAGACGAGACAATATGTTTTCAAATAAAAACAAAAGTTTCGCTAAATCTTATCGCGCTATTATCATTTTCAAACATCGATCACGTTGTTTTTTTTTTATTTTTTATTTTTATTTTTAAAAACATTTTATTTAAATAAAAGATTTTGTTGTTGTCATGTTTGAAACGTTAATCGTTACACCACATAAGCAGTACGAAAGCATATAGTACACGCGTCAATCATCGTCATTACCGTTCTTTAAAATCGAACGTCCTGGTCATCGTAATCGAGGACAATGACGCTCAATTCGTTCTCTCGCAATGATTAATATAATAAATAGTTCTGGGTTGAAGGAAAGGGGATTACACTTAAAATTACTAGTCGCTGTCCGATTCGCATGTTACTCTCCTTACGATATCGCGATTTCTTGCTTTTTTTCTTTTAATTCTCCGCTTCTATCGCTTAAACAAGTAGCACTTCGTACCGTATCACGTAGTTATATAATACATAACGATTCAGCCAATGACACCAACGCGCTATATGTATAAATTCATTGGCCGTAGTAGTGCGATATTTCGCGAGAGGATGATCGCTCGGTCTATGCGTAATGATAAATAAAAGATAATTCTCTGAACCGTTAGTTCGTCGTGTTCACAGTTTAAATAAATTTTGTATAATATATATCGCAGTGACGAGTGATCCTCCAGCGGAAATTAAAAAAAGGTTTAAAAAAATAAAAATAAAAAAAAAAAAAAAAAACACCGCCCTTTTCACTATAATACACATCACGCGCACAACTTTACGGACCCCCTTAAACACTCTCCAAATATTCCTCACTGATATCTCGTCGAAATCTCTCGTTATTAAAGGTATTTAAAAGAAAGATGAACAAAATTTCTTCTGCGTACAACATGTGCGGCAAAACGTTAGCGCCCTATCGATCTTAATTACGATATGGAAAAATACATTAATTTGAAAAATATATATTTACTATGTATATGTATATATACGATGTGTGTAATGTGTGTTTATGTGCGTGTGTGTAATGTGTGTTATACATATAGATGGTTACATAGATATTTCGCTCCGAGTGTAGATTAAAGATACAGCTACAACAGGCGTTTTCCTTCTTTTTTTTTTTTGTTGTTGTTTTAAATACTTTCATATTAATTGTTGTTTTGTTTTCTTCTCATTTTCATTCGACACACGGCACACACGGATCGCACTCTATTGGGCGGTCAAGTTGATTCGAATATTTACAAAGATGCGCAAACGAGACGAATTTAAAATCGCAATTGCGCGAAATCTTTATTATGGAAGAAATTTGGATCCGTTCGATTGTTATATTAAAAATTCGTCGAACGAAAGAAAACGACGAAAAGTGTGGAAGGATCACTAAATAATTATCGCACTTTGTCAAGTACCAAGTTTACAAAAATGTGATATATCGTTTAAGGGATATCTGGCGGTGATGATATAGCCGGTTGCGCGATTCAAATTAAAATCCGACAAGTTGAACGAGTCCTCGATTCTCGATATAATACAACGTGTTTCAATTACGCTCGAATAACAATTCGCGTAACACGATAGAAATGATATAATACAATAATAATAATAATAATAATAATAATAATAATAATAATAATAATAATAATAACAACAACAACGAAATACTAATTTTAAATCATAATTTACTTAAAAATTAGTCATCGTACCGATCTGCTATGTTCACGAGGGCGGTGTATACCTTTTGGTCACCGCGACTGAATATTATGCAATCTCCGCGAACTCGGGGTCCTCGAATCGCGCTTTGCGCCCGCACAATAATCGCGATGATAAGAAAAGAAAAGGTTTACGCATTGTTCGTCCAATGTACCCGTTGATAACGGATGCTAAGAGTTTCTTGGGATCTCTCGATCGCATGATAATCCGCGAAGAACGCGATAGAGCCACAAGGGGGCCGATTCGAGGTTAGCGTAAGATTTTGGTGAATAGTAATGCGAGGATAGCGCGGTGAATTCTCTTCAGGGTAATCCGTGATTAACGCCATTGATACCGATGGAGGATGCGATAACGGGTCCAGGTAAGGTCTGAGGCGGTACGAGTGATTCTCCGGTTTTGCCGAGTCTGAGGATGCTCTGGAGGGAAGCAACTTCGCAGGCGAGACGATCGAGCCTCGTCTTGACTTCTCGCTCGGTTTCGGGGACAGGTTGAACGCTGGGACCGGTCCACTCGTTGCCGAGTGAGATACCGGAGTCTCGCTCGTCGCTCGAACCCTCGTTGTCCCAGGGTGGCGACGCTCTTGGGCCAGGGGGCTCTTGTTTTATTCCTTGAAGGGCCAGGAGCGCGCTTGCGGCGTCCTTGTCACCGATTCTCGACTTGTGCCTCAATTTGTGTGGCAGACTGTTGTTCGCGGAGGGATTGTGCGAAGGTATTATTTGAGTGCTCTCGTCACCGCTGCCGGAGGACAATTCGAAGGGCGACTGGGGCCTCCTTCCTCGGGAGAGATTGAGCGCGCTCGTCGTGTCGAAGTGCATCGCCGGGTGAGGATACGGGTACTGGAAGCTCTCGGTCTCGGGATAAGCGCTAGTTTCCGGTACGTACAGCTGTGCCGGTGACCTCGGTGACCTAGCACCACTCACGGGCTGATGAATCACCGACGTGTGTACGGGACTCGGAGATCTCGCGTAAATCAAAGCTGCCGAAGCCGGTAATTTTGCTCTCTTTACGCTTATCGGTGGCTCCGTTGGCAAAGCCGCCAATACGTGCTCCGTGCTTATCACCGACTCGCCGCATATACCAAATTTGTCTCTTATCGCGTCGAGCTGTGCCTTCAGAATGTGATTCTCTTTGCTCAATTCCATTACCCTCTGCTCCAGAACCATGTCGTTGAACCTTCGTTTCTCCCGCGATCTCTTCGCAGCCTCGTTATTTCGTCTACGCCTGTCCCAGTAGCTGTCGTCCTTCTTGTTGTCAGGAATGAATTCGCGTTGCTTTCGCTGCGAAAACAGCTCCTTTCTGATGTCGAAATTAGGAGAATAGCTGTCCGGGTGCGAGGATTGACTGTCGTGCTGATGATGCTGCGCTTGTTGTTGCTGTTGCTGCTGCTGCTGCTGCTGTTGCTGTTGGTGATGCTGTTGCTGCTGCTGCTGCTGCTGCTGCTGCTGCTGCTGCTGCTGTTGTTGCTGTTGCTGCTGCTGTTGCTGTTGTTGATGCTGCTGATGCTGTTGCTGATGATGTTGGTGCTGAGAGGGCAGCGGGCCATGGTGCGATGGATGCGTAAGCGGCGGCATTGGCCCATGAGCATCGTGACCTCCGTGACCGCCATGATTGCCACCTCCGTGGCCCACGTGAGCCATCGTATGGGTCGCCGGCATGTTGCTGTTCAAGCAGGCCGTTTCACCGTTAATGGGCGATCCACTCTGACGGGCGACAAACTCTGCCACCATAATTCGTCTTCTTAGAACATCTGCAACGAAACAAAGAGAAACGAATTTTAATTATAATTAATCCCAATATAATTAACAATTGCTGTCGATTGAAATAATTAATTAATCGTTTTTCTTAAATAATATCAAGAAACAAATCACTGAAACAGGAAGAAGGAAGTTGCGATAGAAGAGTCTCCGCCACTGTTGCAAACTGTGCGTAATCGATCAATGCTTATGGAATGTGCGTGCGTGCTAAGTACAAACGGAAGTATCGATCAAGGACCTCGGAATCCAGGAGTTTTTTTAATTTATTTTAACCGTTTATCAGCGCGTAGAGGTGCGTGAGAGCCGTCGATAATTATGTATAAAACGAGAAGGTCGACGGTGGACACGGTGTACGACGAATGACTCGGAATCAGGAACGAGGAAATAATCCTTTACGCGTAACTCGGGAATAGAGACACGTTGAGGCTGTTTATAGTCGGTCTACTCACGTAAGTGACCTCGCGGAAACACGCATACGTACTTATGTACACGGTACATGAATCTATCCATCAGCGAGAATCGTGCCACGGTCACGTACCTCGCGATTGACTATCGAGCGACGAGACGCTCAACTAAAGTGATTACGGAGTTACATTTCAACTGAAAAAAGACGGAATACGTATAGGAAATTCAACATTTCGAAATATTTAAAATTCAAAAGAAACATTATTGTGGCCAATTGATATTCATCGGTGTCAAATTCTTTTCGAATATTATTTGAAAATTTAAGAAATGTTAACTTGAAATTAATTCAAAATTATATCGTCATTGAGTGGAATAAAAAAAAATCATCGTTTACATTAATCTCACTCTCTTCTTTGCTCTTCTCTCTCTCTTTCTCTATGGGTTGCAGAAATGGAGTTGATGCAACGCGCCAAACGTGAACAATCCCTGGAGATAGAACACGTGCTGCCAGTTGCATTCTCCAGAGAGTAGTTATGTGGTTACACAAGAGTATTTTGCCTTGGGCCTTGCACATAGTCAGACTGGTACGGTTGTTGCGTGGGAGGGGAACGAGGCGAGAGTTCGATCAACGATCACGGTAGATCCCTTGTGGTACACGGCATACAAGAACGTTGATGTTTAATTCTCTTGGTGGTGTTACGAAGTAGCAACGTGTAAAAGAATTTCCAGATTTATCGCGAAAGAGAGTTTTCTCACGAGAGTCAAATAGCCGCCGGACGAAGCCTCGTGTCCGCTTCTCGATGTCCACAAGCTTACGATCGTATAACAATAATAAAATAATGAAAAAAAAAGAAAAAAGCATACAAACAAACAAACAAACCAATGAATTCACCGGAAGTTCAGTCATCGAACTCGGTCGGTCGTTGCTCTCCGTCGAATTAGTTTTTGGTCCAAGTCAAATTAGCCGGTGTCACAATACACGTGCATAATATCAGAGCCTACAGAGCGTCGCAAAACAGTTTCGCAATTCAGGGGTCGTTGTACCGTACGACCTTAAATAAATCGTTGGCTCTGCCACTTCTCTTCTATTCCCTCGCAACATGGAAGAATATAGAAAACCCCTGAGGCATTACGTGACCAATAAAATGTATAACTAACAAGAAATATCATGCATAACCGAAAAATTCAACTATCTCACTGATGAATATCCTTCGGTTTAATAAGAAAATTATTACAGCTCACCGATTTCGTGTTTTATTGAAAACATTTTCACAACCGAGTGAGATACGGGTTTCGACATAGTACTAAACACGACAAACTATTGTTATAGTTATAGCGGTAACTGATAGTGTGTTATTGTAGTGGTAGTTTAGTAGCGTTGCGTCATCGTACATACATCACCGTGTCAGGTATATTAGAATACGTGTATACTCGTACCACGCAACCATGCCAGTGAGCACGAGCAGATCTGCCGCTCTACTCTTGTACTACCAGACGCTATATATTGTTACGTAACCGAGTCCACGGATAGATATAGTATCTAAGCATCGTTATAATGTGTATGCGTGTATGTGTATGTGTATGTGAGCGCGCGTGCTAAGCACGTTGAGCGCGGCTGCGTATCGAGAGCGCCGGGCCGTGGCCACGTGCTCCATGCTCCGCTCCGGCTGATATTGCGTTAGTAGCGGTGAATGTCAGGCACCACGGAAGGTTCTCAGCTCCGAATGAGATATACGATATAAAGTGTCCCAATTAATGACCATTCTATAGGTTAGATATTAACTAATATAATGCGTCAACGTTACAACATGCGCAGTGTTAATATATATTTTTTTAATTATCATACAGCACGACCGATTAGCTGGTAATTGTTGTCAACTGATGTGTCGTTGATATTTTTTATTGATACGTGAAATGCGATCACACGACAATAGTATTTGAATTAAAAATGTACCAGACATTTATACGTTTTTCTTTTTTTTTTTTTTTTATCAACTATTTGTTATTATAGGTTTGAAAATGGCGTAAGTGGTCGTCGGTCACTGACTCGGAACTGTAATTGCATTACATGCGCAATTACACTTTAATGCGGTTTATCGACGCAGTGTTTTTTTTTTCTTTCTAATTTGTCATATACGATGATCGCGTATCGAAACGATATTAAACGTTCGAGCAATAAACACGCGAGCTCGGTACATGAAACGTGCTTCGATGTCCTCGTGAACGTTGATGCGTCTCTTTGTATCCACACACCGTCGCGTCGTCATCCGAACTCACGAAGGCTTCTCGTTACGACCTTCCGACTGTCCGTTACCTCTTACACGGTCCAATTAAAATGTTTAAATGATTTAAAATGTTATATACACCGATCTATCGTTTGACTTGGAAAAATGTTCTCAGTACGTCCGGAGTCTCCGATGAATCATCGTACAATTGATAAACAATTTTTCCTCGAAGTAGAAGAGCTCGTGTACAAACACGAAGAGATCGGAAGACGATCGAGCCTTCTGGTAACGACTTCTCGCTAATAACTCTTGATGTCCCTTTTCTCGTAATGGCCAGGCACTTGACGCGTTAATGTATCCACTCGTCGGTGCATGAAAAATACTTGTTTACCGGGTTTTTAATTATAAACGATGTTCAACAACATTGTGTTTGTACCCGATACCTTCCTGATCGAAACTAACCTCATTTGGAACAAATATTTATTACCGATTACAATTTGCGCGGTAAAATCTTTGTTGAAAAAAAAAAAAAAAAATTTATATCAATCGATTCCCTTGATCAACATTCCAGCTTTCGATTAATTGGTAGAAATTGATTTTTATTCAACTTACATCCAATAATCAACGAGTACAAGATTCTCGTACAGTCCAATAACATACGAGTTGGTGTTTGGAAGCAACGAAACAACGCGTTTAACGATTTCACTTAAAAAAAAAAAAAAGAACATTTTTAGTTATCTACAGGCTTAGGGGCAGTGACTACGGGCTCTGAGAAATCATTCGTCATCGGATAATTTCATGAGGTTGCGTAATTAACATTAAAATTTACAATAATCCGGAAGTTGGGGAAGAACGATGAGCCTCTCGCGGTGATTTAACATATTACCGGGTATTCTAATTCGATTTAACGAATGGCTTCTTACAAAGGTTACCGACCGCTCAAGCTCGCGTAGATTCCCGGAATCGAATACTCTCTTTCTATGTATGAGTACCGTGAATACACTCTACAGTGGTTACCAGTTACACTCGCTTATATATTTGTTGGCTTGACCGAGAGGAGGAGACCCCGCCTCTCGTTCCCTCTGAGTCATATTTAGATATCGCTATATCGCTCTCTCGGCTAAAACGCTACTACGGTTGAGATTAAACGCCTCGAACGGAGGTTATGTAGTACTTAGGATATATAGGTAACATCTATGGTTGAGTAACTCTCTCAAATTATGAGTGAGTTTGCGAATCACCCATAAAAAATAAAAGAAAAACACGATAAAGCGTAGTACGATCTATCATGTAAAAAAATTGTTCTCGCTTGTAAAAACACCTTAATACTTAATCTATTGATACGCGAAAAGAAAAAAAAAAAACAAAAAAAAATCACACGATAAAAACGTTGTACGATCTACCATGCGTAGAATTTTTCTCGCTTGTAAAAACATCATGATACCTAAATTATTGATACACACGAAGCAACGATGTTAAATTTACATAAATTTAGAATAATATTCGTTGGACGAAGATAAAGCGGGTAATGACCTTCGTGAAAAATAAATGTAACCAAAGTACAAAATTCTTCGTTGGTTTGTATGTTTCAAATACGCTTTAATCATCATTCGTATCCCAGATATATTTTTCGTTTACGTTGTTTTTGTATATATCGTAGGATATATCAGAGAAATAGAATTTTTAATAAACAATATATGAAGTACGCTCGAGATATATTTTGCCATTTATCATGGACGTAATTTTGTAGTTCGTGAGAAGCGTTACTTTTTTTATTCTATGATACAGAGTTTTGTTTTACGATTAATACGAGATTTACATCGTCGATACTTAATTTATTGTAATTATTATTAATGTACGAAGGAAGATTCAATTTAAGTGTTAATCATTCAATTATGTGTTCATAAAGAAAATATAACACGCGAGATGTACATATTTTCGTAAATAGAAAAAAAGAAGAAAAAAAAAACAGATCTAGATAGTAAAATATATGAGAAAAGGGACAAAACGCGTACGTTATTGCTTAGATTACGATGACACAACGAACTTCCCACCAATGTACTCGTCAATTGGTATAACTAATTCGTCAGGTTAACCCCCACCGTTCAAGATTCATTATTATGCGTCACATAGTATACAACGAACGGAGATATCGTTATCGCGACAAGTACCAACCGAGGATGGATGATTAATCCGATAAAAAAAATCTCTATACTTCTTTCTTTTTATATTTACCATTAGCAACGTATCTTTGTTATTTATATTTATCTATTTATAGCAATATTTGTAAGCATTTCCACGTCTTTTGTATATCTATAAAAAAAAAAAATTAAAAAGAAAAACAAAACAACGCTACCAGATTGAAACTATCGCACGAGAAAAATCTACGACGTTGGTAACGATAAAAAGTATGATAGCAACAAAAAAAAAACAAACGATGAACCCTACCGTGGTAGAGTTTTAATCTGATGATATTGCAAAATGATAGATTAACTTTTTTTTTAAATAAAAAATAATGATAGAGTTATAAATGTGATCGCATAGACAAAGTATCTTCGAGAAGGCTATATTGACTATTGTCCAAAGTTGTCGTAACGCGTCGCTCGTTTTGTCATTGTCACTTTTAGTATTCGCGTCGCGCATATTCTTCGCGGTATACCTAATAAAATGGCGCATTGAGATAAATATAATGCGAAGGCTGGCGGTCTCACGGGCGATGCCGATTACTCGTGTATATTATATTAAACCGTGCGAAGCGAGGATACAAAAGCAACGGGAGAATCGATATCCGTCTCTTTATAGCTCGTCGCTGGCCTCCCTGTATTACACTGTTACGACAACAATGTTCGAACGTATAACGAAGAAGGAGAACGTACGACGAGGCTGCAAAACGACCAAGCGGTGCGATAACTCTCGTGCTCCGTTTTGTGACGCATGCGGAAACCCTCTTCGTCGTAGTTACTACACGCTACATACTAGCGCGTTTGGCTCAGGCTGAGACGACGATGAGACGCGTCACATTGGCGCGTACGTTTTCTCTTTCTACAATGTCTATTTCTTCTTCTTTCTGTCTCTGTTTCTTCTTTATTTCCCCCCGCCGCCGCCACCTCTCTCTCTCTCTCTCTTTGGGTTCGGACTATACTTAGATGCATTAATATTCACAAACAAATTAATGATAAGAGAGAGACATTGAGGAAACGGTATGTTTTTAATAAAATTTTATCGTTTCAGGATACCAGGAGCGTTGAGGCATGTCACGTGTCAAACGCATCACGCACTCAAACTGCGCAATTGAGTATCCAACTGTGCATCATCGATTGAACCTTTTTGCACCGAGCTTCCTCGAAGCTTCTTGAATCAATGTAACAGAACGTTACGCACGATCTTCGAGAACCGGGCAATGATATCGATTAGAAGAATTCAACATACGTCAAAAGCCCTTAGGAAACTCATTGTTGAGCAATATTTTATTGAGATTCTTTTTTTTTTTGACCAATTAACGTATTATTTTTTTTTTTTTTCATTCAACTTAAATAAGAAAAAACTCGAGTAACGATAGAGTATCGAGTACAGATAAAAATGTTGATAACGCGTAGGACGTACTATTACTTAATTAACACGCGCAAGATCCTACCGATCTCAGCACCTTAAGGATCCGTACGCGTTTACCGCACATCAGAAAATAAATCTTTTTACCTGCGTCTCAAGGACTACCCCTCTTTCAACAACGATAATATCTATTACGTTTTGATAATGAAAGAGTTGAAATAGCGTTAAAAATAGATGTTCACTATTGTCTTACTACGAATTATCACAAAGATATGGTAAGTACTAATAGATATCATTACGTAAATCGTTCTTCGAACGCTTTTCAAAATGGGGTTAGGCTCTTTCGTAATAAAACTGTAACAGTCAGTGTCTCTTGTTTGCTCGATTAACGATAAATTGATAAAGGTGCGACGCGATAACTCCTCGTGATATTATGTGATCACGCGTTTTACAATTGCCCTACACTATTGGAATATTTCATAGTCTTCAAGTATTTTGTATATTTGAACCATCTACCAATACCTACGCGCGCAACTCTCTTTCTCGTGGCAGAATCGTAATGCGCTCGTGTACAGAAAAAAATGTTATGTGTTGCCAGAAGCAACTTATTTGGCGCCAGAAAATAAACAACAATTTCGGATGAAGTAATTATTCCTGTGTTGGGTTAATCAACTTAGTCATTGGACTAACCAACCTATTGTTTCAACAGACTGTTATCAGTTACCTGTGGCGCCCAAGTTGCTTTCATTAACTATTTTTTCCCGCGAGATTGCCACGTGACTCGCCACACACACACACACACACACACACACACACACACACACACACACACACACACACACACACACACACACACACACACACACACACACACACACACACACACACACACACCACCACACACACACACCCACCACACACACACCCACCACACACACTGCACACGCTTCCTCCGCTGGTCGCGTACTATATCATCAAGATTTGCATAAATGATGAATGTCTCGAAGATATTAACGACTGAAGAATATTATTTGGTAATTTTACGTGAAACATTTAGCCGTAAAAAAAAATGTCTAGAACACAAACGATGTATCAACAATAATAGAAAAAAATTCTTGTCACGAAATCTCCAAGTTAGCGAAATCGCTGTAATTCGTTGCTTACTGACTTTCGATATCATGCTCGGAGTTTATTAAGTATGCGCACGCTTCGGATTTTACATAAGCAATCTAATCTAACTGACAACACAACACCACGCAATACAAAATAGAAACTATAAAATAAAATAATTATGGAAATGAAATAAAACGTAACAAGCCCGCACGTATCTCGTGGGTTCGTTCGTAAATAAATGTCTTTATTTATTATATTAATTAAATTATTTATTTTACTTTCGTTCAAGGATTAAATTTTAACTAAGTTCTCAACGATTTCTCATTCTCTTAAATTATTTTTTAATATGGTAATGAAAAAAAAATGTCTCGGTGTACGTAGACAACAGACATATACAACGATCATTATAGGAAGTGACTAAAATAATAACAAAGTTGTAAATAGTCAACTGTACACTCTGTCAACATGCGGTAAACGACTTTTCGTTATACGTGTAAACATAAATTTTTTATGGAAAAAAAAATGGTGGCAATACGTCATCTGTGCTGTCAACATAAAATAAAGAAATATTTGATAGAAATGATGTAATTTGTAAAACTGCTAAACATTATGAAAATCCTTTTATCAATCGAGTGGAACGAGAGCAGAAATGTTTAACCAGCGATTTGACAACGCGCAATTTTAGTTTCGACCACTGCCTATATATAATTCTATGTACGAGCTACGTAATAACAACTGGACGTTATCGCAAGCTCTCCGCGTGTACCAATTGCATAATGAGGGGTGAACGACGAGCGACGAACGGTGAAACGAAATCAGAGACCGGATCGAAATAGTTTTGTCGCCGCTGGTTGTAAGCATAAAGCAGCAGGCGGCAATGGCGACGACGCTAGAGGGCCAGAGAGACGAGGGAGGAGGAAAAGCCTGGTGTAGCCGCGATAACGGTATCAGTGCCGAGCTGTTATGTGAGCGTTGACCGCATTTGTATTATGCGTATAAACTAGCGGTGGTTCTGTTCTCCCTCGCCGAGCATTAATTTCACCGTTTACGTATTACACTTGTGTTGCAATACAACGGTAATGAGAGTACGAGAATGTACTGCTAGGTGACGATCGTAATGCCGGTCACCTTTGTTACAAATTAATGTATAAGCAGTCAAAGAAAAATCCATTTAAAAAGAAAAACGATAACGATGTAATCAAACGTTACGCGTACTCCAGAACGCTCTTTCGTTTATTTCAAAAGAAATATTTAATGATTTTGAAATAACAAAATATGAATGAATTTACTTGCTTTTTTTTTGCAATTACTTTTTAAATATTTTATTTATTTAATTTTTATCTATAGATATTTAATTTTTCTCAAGTCATCACAATATTTGTGACTCATTTATTTCTACGGGATAATCCGGCTAATGAGTTTTGATTTATCTGGAATAATCGATTTTTCCCAACGACCCATTCTCGTCCTTAAATTGTTTTTTGACAGTCGGAAAGACAAGATCGTTTCTATCGGTATAATAACGACTGTAACCATTTTTTTTTTTACTACGCGACGTAGTTTATAAAATCATACTGCGATATATCGCGTGTATTCAGCGTAACGTACGAGTACATTAGGTAAAACCCGCTTTATTTAATTGATCGATCAACAGAGGAATCATGACTCACTAACGCGTCTAATCATTCGTATTATTGAATCCGTTGTTCGATATGTCCAGTAAAATAGTACGTTGAATGTACATAATGTAGCTTTACAAAGATAAATAAGATAGCAAAGAAAAAAATCAGTGAAGCGCGAACATTCACGCGTGCGTCGCTGTCCTTACGTAACCAACGATGTAAAGTGTCACGTGGCTTTACTATTTACACGTTCTATTCGTTGCTTCGTAGAAGTAGTCGATAAAAACGTGTTTTCAAAGTAAAAGTTTATCTTCTAACCTGTTTCTAAATTTTCGAAAAAAAAAAAAACGCTCGAATACTCATCTCGTCAAGTTAATAAAGATTTAATAAATTTTTTTAAAATGTAGTTAACGAATACATGACAAATTAATTTTTAACATAATTGATAAAAGACGAAATAACGATAAATACGAATAGTCGATACGCATGTACGATATTAATAGCTCGACAGCTATCGCTGCGATTGAAATTATTTCAGGAAAACTAGAATAAACCACGCGGTGCTCTTAAAACGTAGAATGTGGCATTGCTCCACTTGCTCGTGTCTTTCAGTACAAAGAAAATACATAGTCCAATGCGCACACCGTATTAATCGATTTTTCTCGAATGATGCGTCGAGCCAACTTGTAGAAACAATGATACAATTATCGCGTCGTATATCTCACGTTTTATGACCTCAGAGGTATAGTAATAACAATAATAATATGTGATAATAATTATTACAATAATAATATCGAGTCTGCGTGTCCACCTTGGTCGTGCCGACAACCGAGGACAGATCCATAGCAGCCGTATCATTATATCGGCGACGCGTGACTCGTCGCAATGCGCAAACTCTGCAAGTCGGACCATTCACCTCGAGAATCGCGGTTGTTGGGGTTACTCGAGTCATCGTGGACTTGTCCGATACCGCGTAATTGTGCAATGTCTCTCGATCACAGTCACCAATAATAATTAATCAATAATAATCATTTTTTCCTTTCATTTTAGTTTTTTCTCATTTTCATTAAAAAAAAATATTTTTACCAAGTAATAAATTATAATTCCGCAAGTACTTTTATACGATAATTATATTGAAATAATGTATTTCTGTAAAAAAAAAAAAAAAATAGCTCTGAACTATTTTAACGTCGATATACATTGAGAAAAAAATAAGCAAAATCGATTAAATCTACGATTACGAGTAGTGATTAAAATATTTCGTTGATCGAGAGAAGATTTTGTTGAATCGACTAGATATTTAGTTCTCGTTATAATCGCGATCGAATATTTATTAAACTTTTTTTCTCAATCTTGCTGTAAAGGTGTAATTAAGAAAAAAAAAAGTAATTTAATACATCGAACATTTATTAATCGTGGTGACTTAAAAATTTTCTATGTACACATCAATTACGATTGAATTATTATTAGCCTGTAAAGGTCCGTTATCGTCGACGAGAATCCATATAGAAGAAAGAGGGGAGAGCGATTAAGTAACACAACGATGTACTTATAACGCAATGTGATCGATGAACGACCAGTGACGCAACGAGCCCGAGAGTCTCTACGATATCTCTAGACAAACTATCTTTATCTCGTTCCACGTGGTACTTGAAAATGTATTACTCTATGAAAATCGTGAGCTCGTTCAACGTGTTCTCTCTACGAAACGTATAAATCCTGTAGCAATGCACATATACTACAATACCGACACTTTATAGAAAGTAGGTGCACATCGTCTTAGTGTGCCTTTCGTGTGTCCCACTGAACTGCCTTCTTACCGTTAATCTCATCGAGTGTGCGAGCATACCGGGTCGCAACAACTCGCCGAAGAATGTGAGATGACGACGATGATCGATATTATAGAAACGGTATCTCTCAATCGATAATAAAAATTCACGGCAACGTTTTAAATAATTTTCAATTGCTAACGCGTATCGAATATTCGTCATCGTTATAATTTTATCGAAACACACAATTGCAGTGATCAATTCAATCGAATACCGCTTTCTCAATGCGATAATAACGATTCTACAATTGTAATAATAATTACAATTATCATTATTATTTTACCGATACATCTGCCGAGAATTCGAAGGACGTCGACGGTCTGCCCTTCGTATTCGTCAGAGTCTGTGAAACGCTCAAGTACTATATATATATGTCATACACGGTGTACGTACGATTCTTGTACGGAGTACACGCGTGTGATCCGCGTGTGCGAGGCTCGGAGAGTTCTGCAAATTGGGCCGTGGCCCACTTTGCAAGTAAGTTACCGAACGATACGCAGCGCATAGCCGCGTGTGCCCCCAGCTGGAGAGAGAGGACGATGCCGGTTAAACGCGTTGGAGGGGTAAACGCGCATCGGCGAGTGGGGATTTACGCGATAAAGTTGCGGAGAGAGGGAAAAAAGAATCTCCGGTGTGTGTGTGTGTGTGTGTGTGTGTGTCGACTGCACTGCTGCATCAACTCGGTAGTGGGGGTTCCGGTTTCGAGAGAGCAAGAAAAAGAAGATAGAGGGACTCCCGATTGATCATCGCGCACGTACGTTAACCAGGGCTCTCACACGCCACGTGCATTCGCTGCTCCGCGCTCGAGTCGAGCCGGTGTATCGGATTGCAGTCGACGTTGCACCAGTGAAATTAATGTTGTTGCGGTAGGAGAGAACTCGAGGGCGAGAAAGATCGAATGACAGAACCTTGTATTCCTCTCAAGTTCAGGGTGACCATTTGTATTCTTTGATCGTTAAATCTTTTGTTTCATTATTCGATTAATTTTAGTGAGAAAAATATTACTTGGTAGATAAAAGAAAAATTCGAAATTTTGACTTTTTCTTGGTAATATTTAAATAATTGTTTTTGATTTTTCATGAAGAATAAGTAAAAACTGAATATTTGAATTGTTATAATAAAAAAAAATGTATATTTCGTACTTGTGTCGTCATACAATACTTTAACGTCATCGAAATATGTAAAAAAAATTATTAATAAAATATTTTTTATCCTAGTAAGAATTTGATTAATATAAAAACATATATTCCGAGTACCGAAATTTTTTTTTTTTTAAATGAACTTAGATTAACGATTTATTAAAATGTTCTTTTTAAGAACCGAATAACGATCTGCCAGCGTAGATCTCGAAAGTATCTATCTCTGTTGCGTAATTTCAACCACGTAAACATGTTGCCTAATATCGATTATTTCTACGACCTTAAGAATACCCTCAACGTGTGTACGTATTGCATAAACGTAGCTTACACGTTTTAGCACATATACTTGGTTTCCTAAATTCTATAGAAGATACACACACAAGTGCCGCAAGTCGATTCTACAGATTCCAACTCAACACAGCGGCGACTCTACACCGGTCAACTGCACACTGTTTACCCTAAATCGTACCAGATGTGCGATTGACCCGTGTAGAATCGCTGCTGTGTTGAGTTGGAACCTGTACAAACGACTTGCTGCTCCAACAAATACAGTTGTGACAACAGATGAAACAAATTAGTCGTCAAATTACTTGTGTGACAAAAATTACAATTGTGACAATAGATTAAACGAATTAGTTGTGAAATTACTTATGTGTCTTTCGCGTTATCGGTTGTCTCCAACGAATATTAAACCTCGCTAAATTCTCGAGGAGATAAAATACGTGTCCTCTGTTCGTATTGGGCGAATTAGTATGACGCAACATTGCCAAACGTGTACACCATCACAAATGAAATCATGATCAAGGCGGCATAGAGAGTTGTCGAGGGTAGACCCGCAATTTTCAAGATCGTAACACGTGTATTATAACATTCTTTTCTTCTTCCTTCCATAACCCACCATGAGTAACAAGTTTTATTATAGGATTTACGTAACCGAAGAAATGCGCATTTTTAATCTTTTGTTGAGAAAAATTCTTGCTAAGAGTTAGAAAAACAAAAACAAAAACAACTGTCGCAATTAATATTCTCACGATTAATTAATACAAAAGTAACGACAAAAATTTTACTCGACGGTAAAAAAAAAAAAAAAATTTTAACGTTAAATCGTTTCAATTGCGGTAAAAACAATAACAATAACAATGTTATCGCGTCTTTTGTTTTATTTATAGTTGTGAGAAAGAGCGGCGGGGAAAAATATATTTATCACTTTTATCTATTTACAAAGTGTGTGATAAAAAAACACAAAATGTATTTAAAAGAAATGAAGAAAATTTGACGAAGGGGGATCAAACCAGGTCCAAAGTCCCGAAGCGTAGGCGAACACGTGTCCGCGAGATATCGTCCGATTCAACGAAACTTCGATGCCGGTAGCAGAGAGACGATTGAATCGTTGGCAAACTTGTGCCGATAGATCGTGAAGCAAAGTGATAAAATAGTAATACGATACGCGTAAAGAAAACGAGAGGATAAATAGATCGTGATAACGAATTTTTTTTCAAAGTATCAATTAAACGTAAATCAAAGGAGATGCTCACCAATCGTTAAATGTTCTTCCAAGCTCGATCGTACGTCGTTAATGCGATCCACTTTGTTCCGGTTAGATCCTCGGTTCGCGAGTACGAAATAAAAACAAACGAAAAAAATTAAAATAAAAATACAATTGTTCCGTTGGAGGCAATTGAACAAATCTCTTTTATACAGTCCGTGATGAAAATTCGTTGTGTCACTCGAATGAAAAATTCGTTGCCAGCGTTGGTCAGATCGGCGAAACGCAGGATAACATAACGCCGCGGTCACCGGCCACCGTAATAACAGTAATAATAATAATAATAATAATCGTGTTCCTCTCGACGATAAAAAGAAAAAACGATAATCACTGCGGGTCCCTCGTGTACTCCTTAAATTGTAATCGGTCCGGGAATCACTTGAAAAATCCTCGATGTATAGAAACAACAACAGAATAAAAACAAATAAAGCAATCCAACGATCGCCTACGATAACCGAGTCGTAAGAATTGTCGATTGTAATAAACTTTCACGTGGTTGTTTTTTTTTTTTTTTTACTTTCGCAATACGATTTAGTCACTTGGCCGAACTGAATGAGATTCAGCCACGCGGTTTATACTCCGTTAAACGTGTGTACGAAGTTACGTTTCGAAAGAACGTGAGAAAGCACGGATAAGTCGAACGGCACGTCCGCTCGATTCGACGTTGTGCTGCAAACTGACTGAATGCCGCGTGAACCTCCCGACTCTGTCTCTCGGCCCCAATGTCTCGTAGTCGTAGTCTCTGTCTCTCTCTCTCCCTCTCTCTCTCTCTCTCTCTCTCTCTCTCTCTCTCTCTCTTTCTCGCGTGCGATGCTAAAAGCTGACGGAGCTGTCGGTGCTCCGTGTGTTACGAGTTCACTCCGGTGTTGGTGAACGAATGCGTGAGCGAGTCGGGGGCTCACTCGGCTTTACGATACGCTAGATAAGAGCAGATCTCCGAAGCGTTCGGTGCTGCCCCGCCGCGTGCGATGTCCACCCGTTCGTTTCATCGTGTGGGTGGGTGGGTGGCTGTCGTCCATAGAAGTGGGGACACGGTAAAGTGTACGTGTTTCGTGGTTCTCTTCGAAGGTAGTGGGGATCATCTCCTCGTCGACGCGTCGGTTTATGCGCTCCTCTCCCCACTGAGAACGGCAGAGGAGCTGCCGACGTCGCAGCGACGACTCGTCGACTCGCGCGGAGCGACGGAATATCCTTTCCCACCTATTCGTTCGACCGAACAAACGAGTGAATCGTGCTAAATTAGATTGGCCAGAGCCCCTGTGCTAAGTGGACTTTCTTTCTCTCGGTAGACAATTACGTTTGCATTATCGCTGCCCTCGACGGTACTCGGTAAACGGGTTATGCAACCCATTCCGATGGTTCAGGGATATATGTTTTTTTTTTTTTTTTTTTTTTTTAAGTACTATCAATAAAATTGTCATTTTTTCTTATTAGAAATATATCGTTCGCTGATTAACGTAATAATTTTAATAACTAACTATCGAGGCGCCGATTACATAATCGAAATATCATTTTAATCGCTACTTCAATCGTTAACAATGCATCTCAATATTAACAACTAGGCTTACGGGATTTATTACAAATGCGAAATTCATTTTTAAAAAATTATCTTTGTTACCGTTACGAAATAAAGTAAGATATGTGTTATAGCTTGCGTCGAAACGAGATCGATTATGAGATCGATGCATTGGGTTTGAAGAAAAAAATTCTTCTTACCATCTCAATGATAAAAAGAAAAATATCGTTGGTCAAAGGGTTAAGGGATTATTATTTATCGTAAGAATAATACGTAATCGGTGAAACAAAGAGTACGTCGGTTGAGATTATTGCGAAGCTGCGTTAAACAGATCGCTCTGGCACGCGCTCGTTTCCTTCTCGTTGTCTATAGAATCGTGGAACCCACGAGAGATTCTCTTTCCCGCACGTCCCGACGACCGCGCACCCAACCCCCACGCACTATCTTCCTCTTGCCGTTTGCTCTTTGCGGCTGTTGCTCGAACCAGAGGCCAGACAACGAGGGCATCAGCCCCCATGAATCACCACCCGGGTCACCTTCACTTTTTATGCAATTTCGTTAACGCGAACGAACGTTCGCGCAGCGACGACAACGAAATAACATGGCCCGTGGCCCCTACGACCTCGCAACACTATATTAAGAAGACGGTACATTCGCACCGTAATTTTTATCACGATGCACTTCTACGTGTTTCTTATATCCTCAATTGAATTATTCGTGTCTCAAATTCATTCGCGGTTCAATGTTATATTTGTTACGTTTTAATATTCACGGTTAATCGTAAAAGGTCGATGCTCCCGGTTCAATTTACGCTTTTGCAACGAATCATTATCTCGTTGACTCCTATCTTAGCGATTCTCAAGTTCAATTATTTTTTTCTGAGAAGGAGCAATACTTATCTGCTATAATAAAAATCGCATTTTTCATTTTTATATTATTCGGTTAAACATTTAACACCCGATTCTCATGTACTTTATGCAAAATATTCTTTTGGCAATTTTTTTTCATCACGGAGAAAGCTCTTTTCGTGAAATAAAATGTTATTGCAGTGTGCTTAAAAAGTTGAAATACGTTGAGAAATCGTGTTTAGCAAAAAAAAAATGTCCAAGCGGTATTCTCAAGAGCGGGTTAGTCGATCATCCTGAAACTTTGTACACGGTTTGGGTCGCGGTTCCCATCGGTTTTCAGCAATTTTCACTCAAATTTTTAACGGATTTCGAATTTTTATGATTGTTTGAATTTTTCGAAAAAAAAGGATGTACGTGTCGCTAGTTTTCGTAAATTTTTGGCGATCGAGTTAATACTTTTTGCAATAATAGGCCAAGGGACAATGTTGTATGGTATTGAGTTTAGCTTTTATTGAAACGGGAATTTTTGTAATTTTTCGAAAAGAAAAATATTTTTGCTCTATCTTTTGTAAATTTTTATCTATCGAACCGAAACTTGGCATACAAATTCGCTAGGGGACAAGGATACTT
Source organism: Cylloceria caligata (assembly GCA_963942595.1). Classification (NCBI taxonomy): domain Eukaryota; kingdom Metazoa; phylum Arthropoda; class Insecta; order Hymenoptera; family Ichneumonidae; genus Cylloceria; species Cylloceria caligata. The sequence goes on along the minus strand of OZ012706.1, from coordinate 7,049,140 downwards.
GGTCCTGAATTTAGTGACAATCGATCGAGGGATTTAAATTTTATAAAATTTGCAGTTTTATCAAATTTTCAATTTTATTGAAAATTTTTGTAGAGGAGAATTTGTATATCGATAACAATCACGAGGAAGCAATGTAAAAATTTCAAATGTACACGCCTTGTTGGACTTTAAATGCAAAATATTTTTTTGTCATTCTCATTCTCTAATCGCGAAATTTTGTTTCAACTACCGCAACGACAATTTTTTTTTTCTATCACATTCAGTGAATTTCTATAATAATTTGTCAATGAAAAATATCAATTTTAACGCATCCGTTATAAGAACGATCGATACAAATCTTTTTGTTGTAAATAAGATTTTGTACAAAGAGAATTATAAAATATATATTATCCGGGTTTATTGCACTTGGTGTGTCAATGAACGGATCATGGCGCTTCGCGGACAATATATTGCAGAAAAAAGAAATCGCTCGCATTTACGTTAGCTTATCGATTTCTGTGAAACAGATGCACCGACAAGACGGTTCTTTCGTTGTGTGATAAGATGGATATACGTATTGTACAATGTTAATGTATGCCTCTTAACCTCAATTCTTTTCTCACACCGACTAGCATGAAACTTGTACGGTAGTAACGTGTCAGCTGCATTCGAAAATCATGTACCTGATGATTGTAATAAAGTTTAAGAGTGAAAAAATAATAATAACAGCGTGTGTAAGACAACTCGTATCGAAGCAACAAGGTTAAGCTTCCTCCACTCGTATTGTGTAGCATTGCACGATATAATATATACAGAAAAACAAATAAAATGTCAAAACACTGCTTCCCAGTAATCTCCGTTTAAACGTCGATGTCACGTACACGAATCACCGATGTTGATAATAAAATTACATTGTGATTCGTGTCAGATGGATTTGGTCGATATCGGTTCGCTCGGTAATAACACACGAATCTAATGACTTGATGTTTGCTCGACGTGCGTGCATGCTTTCACCGTGTAAATAACACGCGATGTGATAAACATAATTTCTACAGAATAAACATAATTCCTACACAATAATACATTGTGTAGCTTTTGTAGAATTCCGAGTACAGTACGAAACGTGTCTGTAGCTTTCGCATTGTCAGAAGACGAATTATTCCAGATGATCGCCTATGGTGATCTCTTATGGGAGTCAACGGTGTTATACTGTCAAGAGCTCGAATCGCAGTCTGCTGCACTTCTTTCCCATCTTTTTTACTTTGACGAGTCAACACGACTTCGCTAATCGACGTGCTCATGTATATGCTCGTGGAATAAGGCGTAAAGAATCATGAGGAGAAAGTGTAACTGTTAAAGTAATAGCGAGCACGATGATGCTGGTGTAATCGGGATTGCGCACGCGATTCTTCGAGAATTCTCGGTATAATCGTCTAACGGAACGTAGAATAACCTGGCTCGAACTTGATAACAGGTATCCGATAAGCTTTGTATGCATTTAGGATGTCAGATAATTTTTTTTTTTCTTTTTTTCGACTCTCGCTCTTTTGTGGTATATAATTGAATTTAAAAAAAAATCGCACGGGGGGATGGACGGCGAAGGGGGTTGGGGGGGGGGGGGGGGGGTGGAAGGAAGTCCCAATTATCTCACTCGATGTTTATACCGAAGCCATGGGGAACTCTTTAGGCTTAATTGTTAGCGATCCCCTTTCGCGCGATGTTTTTTCAGGTCGAATGAAAAAATGTCAACCAGCAGGAGCTCGGTTTTTCTTCGATAGCGATAAAAATGGTTTTTTTCTCTTAAGATAAATAGTAAAATATTCCAAATATGGTTGATCCAATTGTTCCAAAAATCCAAATCTACACTTCGATAGGATTCAAGGAGAGAATACAGTGGACTTTGTCTTATAATTATAATTTCTTAAGAGATTGTATATTGTTAATTATTTAATCTATAATTGTTGATTGTTTTTTCTAATTTGTATGTAAATATTACAAATATTCGTACGCAGATAATATTTTGCATGGCTACTTGATTGATTTTACTAAAAGGTTTTTAAAAAATTCGTGACGTACTATCGAATCTTCAATAAAGCTAAAACTTAATTATTTTGAAATGCTGATAAATAAGATTAATATACAAAATTGGAAAGCTTGAATGCGTATACCGATATATTACATTTAAGATACAAGTGTAAAGTAATATTAAATTATTTGTATATGAAACGAAACATTTTTTATGTATTTAATATACCGGTTTAATCATCTGTGCTATAAATACAATTAAATTCATTTTTACAAAGCAACTTTTTTACAGCGTTTGATACGCAGTCTTATAAGCTTAATATAAATATATTTTATAACAAGATTTTTGATTTTTATAGAGAGAACTTTGGCTGTTGTAGCAGTTGATTATCATTACAAAGTCTTGTTATTGCATCGGCTCAAGTATCATAACGATGTTTATAAATGTTGAAGATGCGAAGGAATTTCGATATCGCAGCAAATAATTTATCAATCGTTTTGAAATTTAGCGAAATTTCACATTTAATCAATAACAAATAAAGTAGAATTTTTGTGGTATTTTCTCTACTGGATTCAAGGAGGAATTCAAGGAGTGTTGAAATAATTAGAGTTTAACAACCTAAATTACTTGTCTCTTATGTAGGTAAGGCTGACATACGCGTAATACTTTTGATGTCATCGAGTAAGAGCGGTGCCGTATATTAGAATTGACTTAATGACTCTGTCTCTTCGTCGAGTTCGATGCTTCTTCTTTACAATATTTCAAGATTACGACACTTGTGTAGTAGATTGTAGTTGGTCGTTGGCTCGCATATGTAATTAGGCAGTGGATGTAACAGATGTTTTGAATTTAAAATATGATAAAAGAGTGGAATGCCAAAGACTGAGCCATTGACAGAGTACCTTAATCTTTTTGCTGAATATCTGGATCGATAAAATAAATTACTTTCCGTCACATTTATAAGTAGCATTAATTTTTCTACCATAAAACTATCCTACGACGATTTAATATCAGAAAACAGCTTTACCATATTAGAACGACAAACGATAGAAAAACCCTACCACGAGATAATTTGAGGCTCTTTTACTGTCAGCAGCGTCACAGAGTTGTCTCGTAGTAGAGTTGTCTCATAGTAGAGTTGTCACGTCGTAGAGTTGTCACGTCGTAGAGCTGTCACGTCGTAGAGCTGTCTCGTAGTAGAGTTGTCTCGTCGTAGAGTTGTCTCGTAGTTGTCTCGTGGTCGAGTTATCTGGTGGTAGCGTTGTCTCGTGGTAAAACTGTTTCGTCGTAGATTGTCTCGAAATAGAGATTTGTTTTCTGGTAACGTTGTATTATGGTAAAGTTATAGTAAAATCTTCGCGAATAAAACCGTTATAGAATTGTTTTTTTTTTCTTGGTACGTAAACTAATGTTAAAATTATAAATGTGCCAATAATTCAACTGTTCGAAATATTTTTTGAAATGTTAAATACTATAGGATCATCAAATTTTCCTTTTAACAATTTTTTATAATAATTGGATATGATAAATGTTTTCGGGAAAGAGTTAAGAGCCAATCAATGCGCGCTTAACGTGTCACGAGCATTGAATCTCAAAATTCACAGGTTGTTGTACGCTTTAAGGTACATTGCCCTCTCTCGCAGAGCGCCATACAGAATCTTTTCGTTCAGCGGGTGTCGTTCAGATAAAGTATATTTTTTTCAAATTAAATAAATTTCTGTAATACAATATTTCTGTTAAAGAAATACGTCGAAAAGAATTTGAGATTAATAATCGAGAGCGAAATCTCGTTCGTCGCGAACAGTCACAAAACATTTTTAAGACGCTGCAGACATTGGAAACTAACTAACGAAAGAGCTTTTTCGATCACCCAGTATAAAAGACGGGAGCCTACTTGACTCTTGCGCGCGCGCTCATTCGCGGTACTTTCATCGACCGAGTGAAAGCAATATGAAAGTGCTTGATTGCAAAGTAGAAAGGTGAAATGTACGATAAAAAGACTAAGCCATTACGTGCGTGTGTATAGCTCGACCCATTTGAGAGTGTTGCGCCGCAAAACGCGTGAGAGATGCACACAAACGCGCACAAACACACATAAATTGTATACATGTATACAACTTAGAAGAAGAACGCGTTTGTTGAACGTGGAAAGGGACCTCGATGCAGATATAATGGGAAAGCCCTTGAGTGCCGAGACTAAGGTCAATTACATGCAAAGATGTGGTACGGACGCCGCTATCATCACAAAAATTTCTCCAACATACTTGTTAGAATTCCTGAGGCATTGACCCAATTGATTCAAGTTCAGATCGGAAATAAATTAAACAATACAATAAAAAAATAATGCTTGTCAATATCAGTAAAAAAAAAAATGTAACCGAATCTTTTCAGATCTTTTAATAAAAATTATTCAAATTTAATTCTAAAATGGTAAAATAATTTTTTTTAATTATACAAAATAATAATAGTTATTAAAAAAATAATAAGTGTACATTGCAGCCAATTATCTAATGCTCACACATAGCGTCTTATACGGTATAATGTCGTACAGTCGAGTATCGCAAAATAGTAACAAAATCATGAGATAAATGATATACGATCCTTCTGTCTTATCTATACGCGATCGATCAGGCGACGGAGCTTAACGAACGTCGGAAACGCCTGGAATACTCGCGATACTTGTTAGTACGTTACAGCGTATATTCGAAAAGTGTCGGGAAAGTTCAGAGAGCGAACCGGATGCGCGATCGGTCGTCTTGGACATTGAAAATACGCGTGCGAGAGTAAAAGGCGCCAAAGTTGTTTACGCCCCATATATCGTATAGTCAGTTCGAGTGATTCTTGACGCGAATGTGAAAAAGCGGAAAGTCCACTGCTTATATCCCGAGCACTCGTTGCACTCACTCGACGCACTGTATTATAAATAGTTACGACGCAAGAGCATATTGTATGTCGCAGTTAAAGATTCTGTAACGCGCACGTACTTACAATATAAATATAAAAATATATATATATATAATGCGTCGTTGCTCTAAAAATATTTTCTCGTACATCAGTAGAGAAGCAGCGGTGGAATTACGAAGTGAAAAGATTGATCGATCGATTCATTGATTAATATATTATTATGCTTTGGCAAGCCCTTGTCATATTTTGATAACAATAATAAAATATGTTTATAAACAACAAATAAATTATGATAATTCAATTATGACTAATTCATAATAATGAATCCTATTATTGGTAGATGAAAAAATCTTGCAATAATAACGTTAAAAAGTAATAATAAAAATAAAATTAACTTATAAGTAGTAAATTAACGGTATAAAGTTATCGAATTAGACGGTATAGCTGCATTCCTCTCACTTTTCTTTCGTGAGCACAAATAAAAATTAATTCACATCAACATAATTGAAAAGGTGAGTATGGAGACGAATTTTAAATAGTTGTAGGCTAGGAGAGGAAGTAACATGAGGCGGTAAGTTCTCCCAAAAATAAATAGCAAAGAAAAAAAAATGCGTCTCTGTAAGTAGTAGTGCGATGCATTGGTATAGAAAACGTCAAACGCGGTCTTTTTAACTGACGTTCAAGAGACGTTCAAAAGATATATATATATATATCGTAACCGTCTTTATCTTTTGCTAGTTTCACCCGTAATGTAATTGCTAAATTGTTGCACGTTATGCGCTATCGATGATTAACTCATATCGTCCCTCGGTACTCGAACTGTCCTGCACTTCTTTTCACATCCAATAGAGCGCAACGACGATACACTCTTGGTGTATCTCGTGCACGGGGTCATGTTTTATATTTCGCGAGTGTCATGACGATACGAATGTCGATTTGTCGATGTTGCAAAAACTCTCGCGTATTACAAGGAGGAAATTGTAGCTGTAGCTTCATACGTGTTCAATCGCGAAGTACGTGATGCCGATTGTAATCTCGATTATTGTAATCGAAAGTAGGAAAAGGAATTGAGAGATACGACAAGAAACGTGAGGATTATATCGTAAATATATATGTGTACACTAAATATATGTGTAAACATCCTTTCAGTGTTTATTTATTATTCTGATGGAGGAAGCATTGTTTTTTTGCTACTTCGTTGGAGGAAGCTGCGTTTTTATTTAACTTTGCTTCGTTATAAAGGAAGCTTTGTTTTCGGGAAAACGTTTGTTTTTTTAATTTTTCATGTGAGGATACACAAAATGGTTATAAATGTAGTGAAATGGGATTTTTTTAAAATATCCCGATGTGCGGGTGGGCGTAAATGTTGCGACTTTGAAAAATTCAAAGCTCTATATCTCAAGAATGATTTTATCTATCGTACCGACATTTAGCACATAAATATAAATAAGAAGCACCACGTTCTATGGTATGATTTTTGTAAAAATTTCTAACCAGTTTAAAATGTTATGGCAATTTGAATTCTTGAAAAAAAATCTCTGTGAAGAATCTCATCACAGTCGCAATTTTTTCGCTATCGAGCTAAATAAATAATTGTTCACAATTTGAGTTACGTTCTATAGGATATTTAGTATTGGATTTAATAGAAATCGATCAAGAGGTTAAAATTTTACAAGATTTTGAGTATTTCGAAAAATTGACGTTGTTGCTCCGACTCGCATTAATTTTTATTGAGTTTTAACTAGAATTTTTTACATAAACAGAAACTAATAATCAGTGATGGATGGTGATTGATTTTAAGAAAATCGATAAAAAGGTTGAACCTTTTTTGCAATTTAAATTTTTGACATTTATAACCGTTTCTAATTAGGAAATATTTTACGACACGAGCTTAAACTTCAGACACGTACAACATTGAGGGCTATGTGGTTACAAATTTGATAAAAATTGATAGAGACATTTTTATATTCCCGAGGAAAAGATGGAAAAGAATGAAGAATCAATGTGCAAGGTTCTACTTTACATTCTTATTTTAAATCTATAAAAAAAGGTTTAAATTTGCATGGAATTGAAAAAAAAAAAAAATAGCGTGGTCAACTCCCGAAAATATTCACGATTTGTAGAATTTCGATTCATTTTATGAGGGTTTGCGATTGTAGTGATATTTGATAAATCGTATGTTTTCTTTTCGCTGGTTATTTTCCATACACGTAACTCATATGCATAGCTTACGGGGGTTGTAGTTGTGTTAGCCGACGAGGTTAAAAATGTCCTGTTTCCATTACTTCGTATACCGTGTGTTTTCATATCGCCAGTACTTTTTCATGCAGGTCATTCGTATATATCTTATGGAGGTTGTAGTTGTGGGAGTTTAGAAATCGAGTAGATTCAAAATTATGTACCGTATGATGTATCCTATGGGGATCGTAGATGTGGTAATCGAGCAAGTTAAAAATTTCCCGCTACTCCTGATTCCGTTACTACGCGTATCGTGTGTTTTCTTTCCGTCGGTCATTTTTCATGCACGTAATTCGTCCGTGACCGACTGAGCGAAGATCATTGGAGTCGACGAAGGAAAAAAATCTGTAGAGGAAAAAAAAATTTTTTTAAGTATTTTTTATTGTAGCATGGAAAGGGGCGTCGCGGAAGAATGTTGTTTATCGTTTGTTCTCGTCGTTTCCGAACAGGTGCTCTTACGCACGTTGACTCGTGTCTCGTTAACACCGTGTGTTGCTTGTGCTGAAATGTTCTCGCAAAGCGGGCCGCGTGCCCGGTGTCGATGAACCGCGCGCTCGCGCACGCAGCACAAAACTTTCTTTCGAGTTTGTGCGTGATGCCTGGACGTAACTCTCCCGAGGCGCGGATCCGGTCGTCGTCTCTTTTCCTCCGCACAAATCTACTACCTTTATACAAATAAGCCACGACTAGCTACACACTCTCACTGGAGGTCAACGATTTGAGAAACCATTATCGCTACCGAGCGCGCTATTACATCGGCGCGTAATACCGAAACTCTGTAAACAATAATGAAAAAATATTGTAAGAAAATAAAGTTAGTAAATGAAAATAGTAACGCAGGGAACTAACAAATAATAAAAAATCCACAACCTGCCGTTTTTATAATTAACAAGCAGTTAATAAATTTAGGAGCGATTAGCTTTTAAAATCGAGGAAATAAACGTCGATAAGAGGCTGATTAGAACCGATGGACCGTTTTCAGGTATTCAAAAATTAAACGAAACTCATTTTTACGTTGATATTTTAGTCTTATTCATTCAGAAAAGCTAACGATTTTTGTTTATTAATAGTAGCATACGTATTTTACGTATTTTATCACCATAAGTATCCTACATATTTTTGCAGTGTGAGTAACCGCAGGGTTGAAAATCCCTCATACATATCAACTGCGATTAGTTACAACAACCCTTTCATTGGAGATCAATTATTTTAGAAACCATTAACGATACCGAGAACGTTATCACAGCGACACGCAATACCAGTTCTCTGTAAATGATAATAAAAAAAATAGTCGATTATTCATTTGCAAAGGAATAGATAACGAAATTAGCAAAGGACTAACAAATAATAAATAATCCACAAACTTTACGTGTATTTATAATTCTTGTAATTTAAGCAGTTAATAAATTTTGGGGCGATTAGCGTTCTAAATCGAGGAAATAAATCTCGATAAGACGCTGATTATACCGGTGGACTGTTTTCAGATATTCTAATATTAAACGAAACTCATTTTTACGGTCATATTTTAGTCTTATTCCTTCAGAAAAGTTAACGGTTTTTGTTTATTAACCGTAGCATACGTATTTTACGTATTTAATCACCATTAGTATCCTACATATTTTTGCAGTGTGAGTAACCAGGGTTGAAAATCCTTCATACATATCAACTGTGATTAGTTACAGCAACCCTTTCATTGGAGATCAATGATTTTAGAAACCATTAACGATACCGAGAACGTTATCACAGCGACACGCAATACCAGTTCTCTGTAAATGATAATAAAAAAAATGGTCGATTATTCATTTGCAAAGGAATAGATAACAAAATTAGCAAAGGACTAACAAATAATAAATAATTCCCAAACTTGACGTATAGTTTTTTAGGTACATACCCTAGCTTACCACACTTATTTTCACACGAATTTTTGCAGTGTGGATAGATGTAGGATTAAAAATCCTTAACCTTAACCATTAACTAATACCGAACACGTTAATACAGCGTCACGGAATACCGTGGATTATTATTTCTACGTAGTACAGTGCAAATAATAATACAAAAATAGTGAATTCTTTATTTGGAAAAAGAAAATATTCAATGAAATTAATAACATAGAGAACTAACGAATAATAAATAATTCATGACCCTGTCGTGTATTTATAATTCTGGTAATTTGCAATTTGTTCATTGATTTAGAACGATACGCGTTTATATATCATTTTCACACGGAAAGTAAAAACTTGTATCAGGAACAACAATTGTAGTAACTTAAACTACAGCCAATAAAAATTATATGGACAGCGAGTATCCGCAGTTAAAAATATTACGTAATTGTAGTAAAATAATTATTGCGATTATAACTACCGTCAGAAGTAAAATAAACACCAAACCATTGCTACGTACCTAACGGTCGAAGCCTAGTTATCGCTACTAACCTACACTGGTCATTTTGACGATAATTCCTTTCCTACACAGATTAATACGAGAATGGATGTTTGTCGTACATGTGGCATAATAAAATGATGATAAAATATATCGGTGGCAATAAAAATAAACCAAAAAAGATTTTTTTCCGACTCGGGATTTAGTTTTTCGATATATTTTGTTATCGGCGATCGTTGGATAGCGGTTTCCATCATCGAAAAAAAAATATCCTGCCTTTACCTATTTGATTTGAACCTATGACCTACTTACCTAGCTAACTATCTAATACGCTGATCCCAACGACTATGCCATTCGAATAACGTTGAATTGAATACATCTAAATGGCATAATACTTGTATGAGATGTAATCTCATTGAACTCAAATGAAATGTAATATTCATATTACATTTCATTTGATCAATAATTTAATTCAACACACACGAGAGGGAGAGAGAGAGAGAGAGAGAGAGAGAGACATCCACGTCCTTCGCAATGCATCGGAAACACATATTTACTAGACTCGATGGCAAATTTGATTTCGTCCAATAGGCACATTTTATTACCGAGTATAGCAGATATTTTTTGTCTCATATATACGATTCAATGTTCTAAATATTATACAATAGTAATATACGCTACTGACGACTGTTATAAGGACAAGTTAAGGGACCATCTCAGTGTGACGGGCATAGAAATTGCTGATTTTAATGATTTTTTTTTCATTGAATGAGATACGACACTCGATCCGAATTTTGTTTTGTTTCATTCAAATGACTCATGCTCAACATAAAAAAAATGTTTAATATTTTACTTTCAATTTTTATACAATGTTTATGGCCACTCCAAGATGATACCTAAAAAAAATAGCGCCTGATGATGGAGAGCACCTACTCCTCTGAAAATTGTCTGAAAGAAAAAAGCTCAAAAAGATTATTAATCGGTATAAAAAACTGTAGAAGCGTATGCAGAATTTGTTTTTTTTTTTTTTTCGATAAAAATGAACAAAACGACGGCCACTTCATTCAATTAAGTGTCAAATTAAGTTTTTTTTTTCGAGTTTTTCGTTAAAAAAAAATGGAATTTTGAAATAAAAAAAAAGCTTCCATACGGCTCTAAGAAATGATGTGAAAATTGACGTGACAGCTTGAAAACTCTTCGTTTAAGATCCTCCACCATTTTGAAAAACGACGCTTCGAGAAAAACGCATTTAAAGTTCCCAGTACGAGATTTTCATACGAACTATCTACTTACGATCAAACAGCGATTTTAACAGCATTTTTACGGAAATTCATGTTTTTCGATAAAGCAAAAAGAAAGAAAAAAACGATTTTCAAAAAATTTTACACCGCGATGATCCCTTAACGAGTTATTTCAACTCCTCAGCCTGTGCAGGTTACATAATTAGTAAAACTTCGAACTTATTCACAAGTACCGCATCATCTTGTAAGTTTTATTATAAATATTTAACTACAGCATCAACGTTATTTATTACAACAACGAGTGTTATTTAAAATATAAGTTGCAGTTACAACGACCACCTTTTATGTAAAAATGACTATAAAAACATTACTATCGTCTTCCTGTTATTTCCTGTTAATATAATTAAAGGCAGATAAGTAGCGAAGAATACATAGATTCGTGAATCAAATTAAATTATGTACATCACGTTCAACGAATGTAGGTATATAAGACAGTGGCCATTATGCTTTTAGTCTGATAAACACTTTCGTGCCGTTAAGGATTAAGGTGGTAAACTATGCGTCGGATAAAGAACGACGATATATACAATTCCCGTTGACACTTCAACCGGCATTGAGATATCAAAGAGCTCGTTAGGGCGGAGGCGCATCGTGACGAAGCCTCGTATCGTCCATATCCGCGAGCGAGATCTCGAACGTCGAGACGCGCATGCGACTGCGTGATAATAATAGAATCGCAGTTGAACGTACAGTGAGAGCATACGTGTGCGCAATAGAGAAGACAGCGCATGCATGCAATATCATGCAAGCGCTTGTGCGCGCGTCTGACGAGAACGAATTAAAACGCAACGCGACGAAGTTGCGCAGCAGGTTCATCGCGAACAGCGATGTTCCTACTGCATTGCGCTGCAACGCAACAAATTGATGCAATACACGATCGAGTCAACAAAACATCTGGCGATAGAGCAATTTTTCTTTTTACTAATCCAGTTGTATAGCTACGAGTTGCTAAATTGTGGATTCTTCATTGTCAAACATTGTTCATGATAATGAAGTTGATTAATTCATTAGCATGGGTATGCATTGACCTTGAATGGTATTATTTTTCTTAAAACCTGTGACAAATGCTTTTATATTTGCTACAACGATATCAAATATGCGATAAATGGTATTTTTACATCAACTGTTATACACTTTACCTTGTTAATCGATAACACTGAGTTTATTACAACGTTCTTTTACACCGATGATCACGAATACCAAAATAATGGACGTGTTGACATGGTTTTTTTATTTTAACAATGATATTTTTTATAGTTCACGAACAATGGAATCTTAAAGAGATGCGAAAGAGGTATGGATGCGAGAGAGATAGAAATAAAAAGCGCCTAACGACGGAGTGAGTGGGAATAGATTATGTGCGTAAGTATTGAGGTTTTGTCTTGTCAAGACTGAGAGAACCTTGCGAAAAAGTTAAGTCAAAAATAGAAGCAATGGACATCGGGATAGATGCGAACCATTGTTTCTTTTTTTTTTTTTTTCAAATTCATGGGAACTTTGTTACGTTCACCAACTTTTAATTTAAGCGTATAAATGACTTTTCGTTTAATTTCGTTTTAATAATTGTCTCTGGTATTTGGTAAATAAGCGTTCACTGGGGATTGATGAATATTATAAGGCGCTTCAGTAAATTCTCTTAATTTCTGAAGAATTGAATTGCGAAGGATAATAAAGACTTTGAGTAGGCTGAGCCGATGATGGAGTAAATAACACGCTGAGTTGCAACGATAACGGAGTATTGCATCGATTCGTGTGACAGAAATCTTGACAGATCACGATCAGACCTTAATGGTATAAGTTAAGAACGTATCAGTGAGTACCTACGTATATCGGTTGTCGGGTCGGCGAACGAGCAACGAGGAGTCAAGGAACGATAAACTCTCGTCGCGAGTCCGATTACAGTGAGATTGATTGAGGAAAGACAAAAAAAAATTAGACAAGGACTCAATATTTCATTACCACGATGTATTGTTTCGAAAGTCTTCGATTTACTCAACGTATATGCGTTCTAAAAAAAATGTCATTGATTCAATAAGAATTCTATGACGAGATGCCACAAACATATTTTGTTATTTCAACTGTACGCTGTGAAAGAATCATCGGTGTAAACTGCAGTGTTAAAAGGAATCAGTGTTTTAATTAATATAATTTAATGACTATTTTCGTACACCAACGATTAACACAAAAGTAATAGACGTGTGTTGATTTTCTTAGAAATCGATACAATTCCGTGACAAATGCCTAGGAAGTGTTATACATCACACTACCCACTAGATGTTGACATGTGCTTTTAACGGTGTCAAATAAGCACTGTAAGACATCTCTGTCTGCACGGTCTGGTGTTATACTTTTTCATATCAATTAATGACAATTATTTTCGTACAGCAACGATTAACACAAAAGTAATAGACGTGTGTTGATTTTCTTAGAAATCGATACAATTCCGTGACAAGTGCCTAGGAAGTGTTATACATCACGCTACCCACTAGATGTTGACATGTGCTTTTAACGGTGTCAAATAAGCACTGTAAGACATCTCTGTCTGCACGGTCTGGTGTTATACTTTTCCATATTAATTAATAACAATTATTTTCGTGCAACAACGATCTACGCCAAAGTAATAGACGTGTGTTCTTAAGAATCGATACAAATCCGTGACAAGTGCTTAGGAAGTTGTACATTGAACTATCCACTAAATGTTAATATGTCTTTTTAACGGTGTCAATTACGCACCGCAAGATATTTTTACCTGCACGGTCTGATGTTATACTTTCGTCCACACGCGCTTTTAACGGCGTCAAATATATACTATAAGATATTTTTATCTACAGAGTATGGTGTTATACTCTTCCATGTTAATCAATAACAATTATTTCCGTACACTAACCACAAAAGTAATGCTCCTATTGAAATTACAAAGTGATGTTTAATTTGAACACCAAATTTGTTTAAAACTTTACGTCTTAATTCTTACAATTTCATACAAAGTGTAAACAATAATTAAGAAAAATGTAAGAATTACATTCAGAATATTCGCGTTCATTTTATTGTTTTATTCCTTGATATGAAATTTAGAAGAATTATAATTAGAGTTAAACATATGTTTGGGATGGAACGTTATTGATTAAATGATTTTTCGTTCTTTCAGCGTCCATACGACAATTCTATAAAAGAAAACTTTTTTTGTTTCTCTAAAAACGTCCGACAAGAAGGAAGAGGAGGAACGGACATGAAAAAAAAAATAAAAAAGTCTTACGCAGATGCAAGACGTACCCGAGAGTCTGCGAAGTACAATGGCCGTGACGAAAACTGGCGGAGGCACAGTACTACGCATAGTCCGCTAAGCGAATCGAGGTCACGAGGGTAAAATTGAGACGACCCAATAACGTGATTCAAAAGATCGGTAAAAACGAGGGTGCACCGGTCTCTCGTACAACCTATAGTACAACGAAGATTCGACGAGAATAATGCACCGGTGAACGCGAAGAGCACCCCCGCAGGAATAATAATAATAATAATAAAAGATAGCGGTGCTCTATGGGTGTACAATACACGCCTTCGGAAATATTTCCTGCCTCTTCATCGAGCGATTGTATTTCGTTGAAGGTAGCTATAGACGTTATCCTCTCTTTGTGTATCCCGAAATGAATAAAAAAAACTAAAGAAAAACCGTTAATACACGTGCGAATATGTATCACCTACGAATAGTGCGTAGTTTAATATTCCAAACAGCTTGTACCTGAAACCAGTGAACGGATTTTCCTTATACCTTCAATCGTAATAACGCGCGATAGATCTTTAACCGCGTATACGATATATAAAAACGATTCCGTTAAACCCTAAATGTTGGTTAAATATTTTGATAAATAAATTCGTTAAATGTATGACAGAATATTATTTATTTTTTGTTAACGAAGCTTCTAAATATTTCAAAAGTGTACAAAAGCGCGTACGTCAATGTTTAAGAACATTAATACTTTAACTTGTTAATAATTTAGCATAAGAATATAAATTTTGAGCTACACGAAGTTCCATTTTGATTAAATTAAATATCATAACTGATCTTATAATTAACGACGTAACGTTGTATCTCACCGATTTGTCATCGTCTGCATACCGATACGAAAAATCGCGATTGCTAAATAAAATATCTTTGATAAAGATATTGGAGCGCTTGTCACAGATTTTTCTTACAAACGTATAACGCGCGATACGTTAGATATTGCCCAATATGTCGTCGATACATTATACAGACGATCGTTATTTGCTCTTAGAACCAATGATGAAATAACGAAATATCAACCGAGTGAAATGTCTTACGGTACTCCGTGCCACTTCGTCGTTCTCGTCGTGTCGTAGCAAAGAGCTCCCTAAGCTCTGTTCGAACCGATCTAAGGATAGTTGACGAAGCTCCCTATACGAGAGTACAGTGCATTCGTCATTCATGATCGCTCGTGTGTCAAATCTGCATTTATAATTAAACGAACGTCGACTTTCCTCGGCCATTCACTCGCAACACCAAACGAAGAGTGAAAATAACAACTAGCTCCGTAAATAATTATCGATAATAATAATAATAATAACAACAATAATAATAAAACACGACATTGTTGGGTAGATTTAAAAATGGCCGATAGCGAAGAAGGCGTTTCCTTGTTTACCCTCCCGCAAATTCGTTTCGCAATCGAAGATAGATACTCGATCATTGTTGTTGCGAAACATATTGATGATTATTCGTTCGTTCGTCGCGCGATAGTCGATCGATCATGGTCTTCTAGACGGTTGCCTTTGATAGGCATCTCATCGTTGTCGGAGATTCGTTTGGTCTACCGTGACCACGATTTATTTAATGCGCCTGATTGCATCGATATCTACGAATGCATTGAGATATATATTATTTCGATGGTGTGATATTTTCGTCAGTTCCAGAAGAGGCAAAATCAGTATCGAAAATCGATGAGGAAGTTCAGTTACACTTGAGAGATGGAAAAAAAAATTAATTACTTCGTAATAATTCTTTATTGGTGAGATTAGGGATGGATACCACTCGAATAACATAATAAGACACTTCACATTACAATATTCTGGCTGAATTATCGTTAGTAATTATAGAATCGACAACAAAATTATTTATTATTTAATTTTTTCTTTTATTTCTTTCATTGTAATTGTAAATAATTTTTTCTTTGTGTAACATCTTTAGCGCAACCCATTGTCAAAAGTTACGTTGATGTCCTATCGAAAGTAGAATGAAATGGCCAAAAGTGATGCCAAAGAACGTTACACGATCCTATTGGAATTTAAATGAAAAAGCCAAAAGTGTGAATGGATTTTTACTTCGTTACTGTCCATTTTTGAGTATCGAGAGAATCGATTAAAGGGTTTCGACTAATCGTCATGACATTGATTCAAAGTGTGTTACTGACATAAATATACGAAGACATTTGGAAAATGTCTCCTTAGGGACAAAACCACTCGTCTCCGGAGGTTCACGAACTGCTGTCGGTCCTGTCGTTGATGCTGATGGTAATACGATACGAGACGAGAGACGAAGCGCGTAAGTGTGTCGAGCTACACAGTGAGACGACTGTGTTCGGCATCGAAGGAGCAGCCGCAGCACATTGCGTACACTATACACATATGTAACATCCACCACCGGTATCCTTTCTCTCTCCTGCTTTTGCTGTTTTCTGTCATAATACTTGTGTGGACGCAGTTTCACAATGGCGAGCGCTGTAGTATATCGAGGGCAGGGCACCGTTAGTTCCTTCGTTCACGTTGCCGCGTTACCCAGAGCCCACATCACAGTCACCGACGCAGTGTACAGTACAACACCGACACCCACACAGCCATTGTCTATACGTAAGCAATTCGACTTCAAATTTATTACGACAGAGCTCAATTGGGTACGTACCCATTAAGCTTCTTATGGTATTTTGAGTCATATATGACCTCATGACCGTTTTCATAATTGCATTGCTTTTTGTATAATAATTATTCAAACAAATAATTTTAGCAAAATATTTCTTTCTCAAGATATCAAACTAATGTACACGGGAAAAATAATTTGCTTGGATTCACATTCAATCGATTGTCTTGGTGTCACTCTATATCACTGATATAGATCGATGTTAGTTTGTGCAACCAAGTTATTCATGGGATTAACCGCGAATTTAATATTTAATTCAACCAGTAACATGATTGAGTTAGTCATCGATGCATCTATCGATCGTATACAGTCACGTGACGTCTGTATCCAAATCAACTTGGTTGTCGTGACCAATTTTTTTGTTTGATACTATCAATCCACTTAGCTGACGCAATCAACCTTCAACATGTGAATTGTAGGTTATGGGAGTCGTGTAGAGAAATGAAAGATGCGGATTTGATAAGACGGAATTCACAATTGTTTAATTTACAGAATCGTTGATAATTCGTATATGTCGTATAATTGTACAAACGTAACAAAACATAACCTCGAATCGAGGAATCAGACCCACGTTAACCACAAACTGTCACATGTTTGTCCACAGCCAAATCCGACTTCTTTCCATCCATACGAAGCAATAATCGAAACAACTTTTTTTGCTTTACATGATATTCGATATTAGTAATATTTACAACGTGATTGAAACGAAATTACGTGATATGTAAATTGTATGAAACCGGTGCGAGGAACGTGCATGTGAATAATATTGACGTTTTCTCGGACGCTTATTTGCTTATTACTGGCACCTTCTCGTTCGTGAATGACGATCGCGTGGTAGCGCCGTATTAATTGGCGTTCCTAAGTGCGGTAGTTGGGAAGGCCAATTAATTAAATTGGTGATATCCAGTTCTACCATATACTCGCCATAAACTTAGTTATATTAGTAACTCTCGTAACTCGTGGTAACCAATTGTCGTGGTTGTTTCTTGGTGACCAACTTGAATACAATGTCTATGTTACCCCAACCCATGGCGTTTGTTGTATACACCATTGTCCTAACAAAGTTTCAATTACCAAGGAAATTTATATACGAGGATACGACAACAAAGAAAATGATGACCACAATCCATGGAACGACAACTAATTGAATTGGAAATATCCGGTTCTACCATATATTCGCCATAAACTTAGTTATGCTAACAAATCTCATTACACGTGGCAACCAATTGTCGTGGTTGTTTCTTGGTGACTAACTTGAATACAATTTCTATGTTACCTCAACCAATGAGGTTGGTCGTATACACCATTGTCTTAACCAATTTGAAATAACCGAGGGATCTAGCTGTACGCGTCTACGACAATAAAGATAATGGTGACCACAATCAATGGAACGACAACCAATTCAATTGCTCAACCAGCAGCTGTCATCACTCGTTGTAACCAATTGTCGTGATTGTTTCTTAATGACCAATCTGAATACAATTTCTAGCTAACCCAAACTAATGACGTTTGTTGTATGTATCATTGTCCTAACCAAGTTTCACTTACCAAGGGAACTAAATAAACGAGATTACGACAATGAACACAATGGTCACTACACCGACCGTGTACTTAAAAAATAAGTAATTAATACTTTTAATCAAACTTTTATTTCGCACAATGCTTATAAGCAAATAAATTTTACAAAACAATTTTATTTTCTACCCAAGAAAATGTTGATTTATCATTTTTGTCGAGGACCAGGTATAAAAGGCTTGAAATTTAACTTTTCAAGAAAATTCATAATAATATGTCAATACCTCCTATCGAAGATTCTGCTAATTCCCTTTAAATTCAATTTATTTATCAGAGCAAAAAGGTATTGGTTGTACGAACCAAGCTTCGTTGGTAGATTATCTATCAGTTGCGGTAACCATCAATTATGATTGCAACCTTACCTAATCGATTAGTTATATCGACTCATCGATGATACCCTTGTTTATTAGATTCGTCGTGCTTACTGTCTCCCGAGAACTAATCGTAAATAGTTAAGGTTTACTACTCAAAGTCATTCAAAGTTGATGATCGTACTATTCGCGTGTTTAATTAATTTTCAGAAGATTCGGCAAATAAAAAATGCACTTGTCCACAGTTAACTTTTTTTTTCCTGTTGATATGATAGAACAAAAATTATTAAAAAATATAAATAAACAAATATCTTCTTTGAGGAAATAAAAAAAAACACTCTATTTTCGACTGATTGTACTTCTTCTCCCTATTTTCGTAACTCCTCCGCATACCAGACGTAATTTTACAATTATTACATTACAAGCGAAACGAGGTATCCCACCAACGCATCGTCGTCGCTGTAGCTGCATTTATATTCAACCGAGCGAGGGTTAACGACACGGAGCTTCGTGTATACGCGTCGGACGTATGATATGCATTATGAGGACTACGACCGGGTGATGCAGGGAGTCCAGTGTCACCAATAGCGGCAGGATGTCCGCAAAGAGATAGAGAAACACGTCGCCAGCGTATCCTGGCTCCGGTTGCTACGACTTCTGTCGCGTCTCTCGCGCGTTGGCCGCACGGAACCAATCTAGTAAGCAGTCTATCGCTAAATATATATTTTTCTTTCCTTCTCCGAAGCTATTATCATGTTAATGCCTTAGTGAAAGCGTCACACGCGTTGGATAATTGTGCGATCCCTTGGAATGAAAGGTTTCGTGCGTTAAGAAATTACTATAAAATATAGTGAGAATACCGTGTAAAACGAAACGAATGCTTATCCAGAAAAGTATTCACAGCAAGAGTACCATATGCTCAAGAGGCGAGACTCTCGCTCTCCATCCTCGTATCTTAAACCTCGAGTGCGTCGCTCGAGTCCGTGAACGAACCATTTCGAACATTTAAACACGCGGACCCAGACCTCGTTTAGATTAAGAATATCTGCATTCTTGGATGCGAGTATCCTACACCAACGATCTCAGAGAGGTTTTCTCACAATATGGTCGATATCCAAGTTGGGATTATCAAGTTGGTACAGTCCCGTGGTCTTTGAAAAGCTTGACAAGTGTTCTGGATATTACGAGTGTTGCATACGAGGGAAGAAGGGAAGAAGAAAAAAAAACATTTTGAAAAACAACGAATCCATACGTTAACATATTTATCATTGAATAGATAAATAAATATGTTTATAATTAATCAAACGCGAAAGATGAAGCTTTTAGTGAAAAGATATTCATCGCGTGTTTGAGAATTTGATATTTTTAGAAGGCGACACTCGATTGTACATCCTGTGCCGTAAATATATCGTAAAATATTGGAAAGGAATTTAATATATTAAAGTTCTTTGACTCTTTCGAGAGAGTTTCAACTTTGCGCGTTAATCGTGAGTGTCAGACATCACAGGGACGAGGCCACGGCCACTACGCATAGAAGAACTGTGCATGGTAAACATAGTACACCGGTACGCATACAGTTTACTTACATGTTTGTGGTTGATTCGCGATGAACGAAGGATCTATGTATGCAGGTATACGGTTAAACGTACACGAAGATGGTAATCGAGGCCAGAGAAAGTGGACGATGAACCCGGTCCTTCTCATCGCAACGCGATACTACATATACCGTGAACTCTTTGCCACTTCGATGTTGTCTCCAGTGCGCACGGGCCTCCCGTTACGCTACTTTAACTCACTTACGTTTCCGCTTAAAGTATGCGGCGACCGTTACGTATGGGCTTACAATTTATCAAGAGAAAGAGTGTGAGAGAGAGAGAGAGAGAGAGAGAGAGAGAGAGAGAGAGAGAGAGAGAGAGAGCGAGAGAGAGAGAAATATAGAGATGGTATCCACATGACACCATCCATCGCTTGTTCGCTTCAAAGCGCGTCACATTATGATACCTATTACTCATCATAGTGTACTCGTCATAATATTAGCGTTCGAATCGGTAAGCGATGAGTGTAACAGATTCTTCAAACTCCTTTCGCTAACTTTCATCATTTTTTTTTTTAACACGAGTGTACGGATATGATAGAATTATTACGTTGTCTTAAGGTAGTTGTTTTACTATGTGCTGGTAAAGTCTAAGTTATACCGAGAGAAAGATAGAGTTACATTTAAAAAATGTATGGTTAGTCTAAATATATTTTTACTATAAATTATATTTCTCTGCAGAAATATCTTTATAGATATCTAGATAAAAAAAATATTGAAAAAAACCATAAAGTTTAACTATCGTGAACAATATGTGCATGATGAGGTCAATTGATATATTAAATGTAAAATTTTGGAAATTATTTGAATATTATCACCTGAAATACACCATACGAAGCTGATAAAACATTGATAAACAAGGATGCTAATGGTTAGTAGAGATAGAGGGTACATTTTTTATCTCGAGACATCGAATTATCGCAATAAATACGCATCGTAAAAAAAAATACGGCTTGACGTAGTTCTACTAACCGCTAACATTTACTGCCTTTAGTATAACGATATCTGTTATGGTTGAATCGATGAATTATGTTGTTCGAAGCGTAATCTAACGATCCATAATGAATTGATTTGGCACCGAAGTCAATTCTGTCAATTCGATATTAATTTATAAATAAATGTATGGCTCGAATGAATATATCCTGCTTACATCGAGCTTATAATTTTCCTCTTCTTTATGATAATCAGTGAGACATTTCCTTATACGAATATACTTAGATTTTTACAGCTGACATCTGCAGATTGCAAACAATAATACTTGCTTACTGACTCTTACTAATAACATCTTGAATACGTCTTACAATCCGTTTCTATTATTTACAGTATTTTATTCTCCCACTTCATTATTATGTACGTAACATGTATTACTAAATATCTTTATAATCAATGAGCTACCTTGAGTGCAAATTAGTATTTTTGCTTCCTCAGATGTTTTCGTATGTTTGTGACAAAAAATTTTCTCGATTTGTCATAGTACTTGAAAAGTTTCAAAATGTCGGGAAATCATATTTAGATAAAATGTCCGTGCGCTTGTAAGTGTGTCGTGATAAGCTTGTAAAATTGCAATGGATATATCTCGGGAACGGGTTACTCGATTATCCTGAAACTTTGGTCCTACTTATACTGAGTTTATATATTATTCATAATAAATTTTCTATTTTTAATTGATTCGAGAACTAATGAAACATAATTAATGAAGAAAGTTGCTGGTGAAGTTGAGATTAGGCACAAATGTTATATAAATAATGAATTTATAACAGCGTTCGGTATTTCATAAATGAGTTTAACAATAAACTTTTAGACATCAACAGAATAGAGTTTTATCGATGATTCAAGTCACTCTGATTCGGTTGATCAAACATTTACAAACATTTTATGTTCTTTCGGAGGGGAATTTTTATTCAAAATATTCGGCAAATCGCATTTTTTTAAATTACGTTGCAATCCTCATAACCTAACTTACGATTAAAATTTTTATTATCAACATTATTTAATGGAAATATGCATGAAAGTCCTCAATACTTTATTGATTCAGCGAATATCTCGTTCACCATGGGCAGTTTTTTTCCTTTGATTTCACGTACTGCCCTTAAAAGAAAATTGATAAACTTGTTTAAAAAAAAAAAAAAAAAAAAAGCAATAATTTGTTAACGATCACAAATTACCGAAAGAAAAGTAAATAATTAAACTTGTTTTGTAAAATAAAAACGGCGAGAACCCTGTTAGAGGCACGTGGGTATGTTAAGGGCATGTCGTCATTAATTACGTTAAATTAAGAATTAGAAAAATTATAGAAAATTGTAAAAAATATAATTGTACCATTGAAATGTGAACGTAATAAATATTTTATTTAAACATATTTAACACACTAATTGCCCCATTCAACGAAAATATCAGATTATTATTTAAAATAAAATGTAATTATTATTCCCCTACAGGGCAAATAGTTATGATTCCAAATGTAATTAACAAACACGAGGGCCGAAATAGGGAAAATTTGTATTTCATTAAAAACGTTACGTCGATTCCGATTACAAACATGTCTCTCGTGCGAAAACGCAATAGATTCCTTGTTTCGTCTCGAATTTCCAACCACGTGTCTCCCAAGAATTCATCGAGAACACATCGAGACGCACACTCGTTGCATGGTCGGTCAATGTTATTTAAATACTATGTGCATCGTATACCGCATGTGCAGCACATGTGCGGTATACGGATTGTAGCGCATATCTTCCTTCTGTATTTTCCAGCGAGAGAGGAAAACCACCTTCCTCGTATATACAGAGCTACATAAATGTATTACAGTTCTCGATTCTTACTGCAGATACGCTTTGAGAGATTAGAATACGTGTTCAAGCTCAGTATTGTTGAAAAGAGCCAAGTTTTACGATGCGTTGCGAGGCTCATGGACGAACTAGAGAAAAATAAAGAAGCAGAGAGAAAAAGATAGCCAGAGAAAGAAAGAGAAACAGAGAGACTGCAACAACGTTTCTATTTACGTCTCGACACCCTCTTTCCTGTACACCGTGCACATACCGAGGGTCAGCGGTAGTACAGTCGTCAGCGTCGCCGTATCTCCGTCCTTCGTTTCCTCCCTTTGTTTTTCTCGTTCGTGACGCGATAATATGTGTAAAAGAGTACAGGGAGTACCTACGAGTTGATGGTATGAGCTGCTTCGTAACTTGGTACCGAGTTAACCGCGTGCACGCACACGGTACTCGTTAAAGCCGGGTGGTGCGTGGCTGGCGGCCCTTTTCCCTTTCCAAACGCCCATTCTTCCGACGAGTTCTGGGATGGGCTCACGCGCATTACCCGCTCGTGCGTTCTATCAGTTGCATCATCCTCGTTTGGTAAGACGCACGAGGAGAACAGAGGTGGAAGGAAAGGCGATCAACCTCGCCATAACCTTACTCAAGAATAACGTGCGTACAAACGTTTCATCGTTAAAGAATTTCGAGCAAAATTTCAAGGATGAGAAGTGATACTACGTAACGATGTACCCACATTCTTAACAAGGGAAATAAGTAAATGGTTCCTCAAGTCACTTGTGGGCTCAATTATATCAAAATTTGAAGCTGATTCCAGTTGTATTAGACGTTAAATGTAACCAAATACACGTTGAACATTTGTCGGAACACAAAGTTACAAAATAATTCAAAGAAAATGTAATAAAATTATTTACCACGGAGAAATTGTCAACAGAATATAATCGATTCATCAGCTTTGAATGTTTTTATTATTTGCAATTGTCTTGTTAAATTCATTAGAACGATTCATCGTCTTTAAACAGATCCAAGAGCTTTGCCCAATGTTTGCTCGACGAGTCGATTATTACGTTTAAATGGCTTACCCTTGTGAATATAAAAGGTTCCAAGTATCGTATTACAAGGGCAAGAGCTTCTTAAAACGAGAGCTCGGTATCCCCGATGTTGTCACTAGCACATAATCGAACGACTGCTATTACCTTATTATACCAACCTGCCTATTCACTGGCTCGGCCATGGCAGCCAGAGTCGGGCAAAAGAGATCTTTACCGAGTAATAGCTTAGTCGCACGCGATCCAGCACACGGAACGCCCGTCGGAACGATGGAGAAAGTTGACCACGACCCCTGTACGCTGCAAAACACGATCCGGTGTACCAGAAAGTGTGCAACAGTCATCCACCGACTTGTAGTACTTACATTGGTATCGGTAAGGAGCTATATCGCAGTCTGTTGCACACGAGATAAATCATTTTTCTATTACGACAAGAAGTTACCACAAACAGTTTTCTTTTTTTTTTTCTTCTTCTCGTTTCTCCTCAATTCATTTCTTCGTGAGACTGACGATGAGATACTCATATGTGCTATAATTAGGTGGGCTGGTCACAGCTGCTACTTCCAAAATGTATACCAAATCGTTTTATTTTCCTCGGTAACATCGCCCTTGACTTCTTCCCCTCGTTAATTATTCTTTCTATAGTTCTGACTGTCAGCGACAATATTTTACCGCTGTACAGCGTGTAACTTACCCCAATTTTTCCAAGTGTGTAAAATAATGTGGCGCGTGCGTCCACCGTACGTTTGGTATCCGGTTGCTGAGATATTCCCTAATTATTCGTTGCCTCCTTGAAACGTTCTTGCTTCTCCGCGATCGTTTCCTCGCAGCGTGGCGCATGCATATCCTTCAACGTTAGATACGTTCTGTGACTTGGAACGATTTAATCCCTGTTCTTCCTGTCGATGCATCTGCTTCTAAAACATAGAAAATTCTCATGACTAAAACCTAAATTGTAAACGTCGTGATGACGATTCTGTGCTGCATTCGTTGTCGTATACGGGGTCTTCGACGCTACGAATGCGAGCTCGCGACGTTCCGCTTTCTTACCCTTCCGGGCCATTCCATTCACTCGTTACAGTTTTCTAGTGCAACGGCAACACAATTTTGCAGATGAGGAGTTAAGGCTCGGTAGAAGAAAGGTGAAAAGATAATTTGCGATCTGATAATATTGCTATTAGAAAAAAAATGTGTACTCCAAAAAATTTTTTTTTTACCAGTCATCAGTCTGATATATTCTTGGTAAATCTATTAAAACATTTTTGAATGTTTTGAAGTGAAATTATCTAATTATCATTGTTTTTTCTTACTAAAGTAATTTTTTTTTTCGCCGCCAATTAAATAATCTTTTTTTTTTTAAATATGAAATAAACGTTTTTGCAATAGCAATTACTCTCTATCATTAGTTTAAGTTATTTGATCTATCAATCGTGAACTTTATTTGGATAATTTGATAATAATGTTCCATTATCAATCTCAGTATTCGATTATTTTTAAGATTGATTGACTAT
Organism: Cylloceria caligata; assembly: GCA_963942595.1. Classification (NCBI taxonomy): domain Eukaryota; kingdom Metazoa; phylum Arthropoda; class Insecta; order Hymenoptera; family Ichneumonidae; genus Cylloceria; species Cylloceria caligata. Next base: position 7,023,576 of record OZ012706.1, on the reverse strand, counting down.
GTTGAATAATGGAATAGATGCTTCTGGAATCCACAGCTCTCACTCCGGAGTTCACGGACGTATACAGCTATAATGTGTACATAGCCTATACGTACGTGTTACACAGCAGCGTGTGTACTCTCGTATGTACCTAATCTATCTAGAAAGTTGCGCGGGCGCTTCGTAATTCTCACTCGTTGCTGCGCCTGCAGCGTAGAGACTTTTGTGCCAATATAAACTCATCGTTGCTGACTAATCTCTTCAGAAGTCTCAAAAAAAAAAAAACATTCCTTGTATACGCTTATTAATGCTTATATACAATATGGTAGGGAACAGCAATTTTTCATTCGCAATCGAGAATTTGTAATGGAATTTTGCTAATTAATTTTGTATTCGGATTATAAATAATTTACGTTATAAATAAAATGTAAAAACATCTTTGCACTCGCTGTTTGAACGTTCAATCATTATAATGTTAAATTGTACACGTCCATGCACAGTAAATTCGGGCGTTGTGACTTATAAAGGGTTAACCGACTCAAATTAAAGCCTCATCTCACAGATTTGGTTGGTAGGCTTACCAATCAGTTCGGTGAGGTATTGGATATTAAATTAGATTATACATTTATAATAACGAGGTTCACCAAATATTTGGCGCATTATTTCGACGATTGAATATCATCTATTCACAATGTTTTACTAATTACTTATTATATATTCAATAAATTCGATTATAGTTGCACGTTCTTTGGAGCACTCATTTCCGTTCACGTGCAGTTGTGTCGCATCAAACAATGGCATCGTCTGGCTTTGCGTTGTTTGCCTTTGTGAAGAGTATACTAGCAGCAAGAACCAACCTGTTGTGGTTATGGTAGGGAAGTGATTGGTAATGCGAACTAACACGTAGGTTGTTGATAACATCCAAATATTTGTCGCAACTACCGTTGACGTCAGTTGCGTCACCTAGTGCCTCGTTGCGAGGACCGCATTGCGATTTTCGATTGGACGCATGAATCGAATCGTTGGTCTTACGCACTATTTTTTGTTAATCAATCGAAAATAGTTAAGAATACTTTTTGATTTCGTTTCCGTTCCACAACGCATAGTGAAAATGGTTATCGCAACTACTTCTTTTATCTTCGTGCAGAGAATCGCTCGCATTTTTTGTTTCAGTTACTAAAATAACATAATGACAATTGTGGAAATATGAAGAAAAAAAAATAGCAGGATCTCTTATTTTCGAAAGCTTAATTTTCACATTTATTTCTAACTGTAACCTCATTAAATATTTTTCATGATAACAATAAAAGCATCAGAATTAAGAAAACAAGATAGGACATCTTATATAGTTAATACGAACGACTGATGTTTATTACAGGAATAACAATGTTGTCAATTAATTTTAGTTATAAAATGAATTTATAAAATTTTTATTCATTTTTTTGCTTCCTCGTAAATAACGCTTTGTTGTCGTGAAACATTTTTTTTTCTCTAGATTTCAATCCTATTGTATTCAAAATGTTCCAAAAAGTCGAGAAATCATATATAGAAAAAATGAATGTGTGCGTGTGTTTGTGCGATGAGTCGACGAACAATTGGTCTTCGTTATCGATGATTTTAATAAAAATTGTAACAAGAATTAAGATTTTATCAATTTTTTTTTTTTTAGACTCTGAAAATATCGTAAACCTTCGTACTTATTTAATTCTCGAGATATGGAGAACTTTTTACACAGTTAATACAGTGATCAAGGATGTTTGCTATTGAATTTGGTGAAAATCGATTGAAAAGTCTTATGAAAAGGCAAAATTGATAAATGTACTTCGCTGTAAAGATGACTCTGTAAGAAGTTATTAACAATGAGGAAACTACTTTGCAACATTAATTTTATTTACTTAGTGTTATTACTTACGTTAGTATTTCGTGGGCATTAGGTATTAATAGGGATAACATTCTGAGAGTTTATTCGCCATCATCCGAGTTGCAGCGTTGGTGCAAAGTGAGCGTTGAATATCTCATTACGACACGCGCCTCAGTGTCAACGCCATCGGGGAAACCTTTATCTCGCTTACTTCCTCTGGCGCGCATGCACCGACAGTGGTTATTATTACGTTCAGCAAATATTCGGACGAGCTCTGGAACTCTCAATCGTCTTTCTTGGCAATGGCAAATGGGAAGGTGTAAGTCTTGAAGCGAACGAAAGCTATTAGCGCATATCCACGCAGAGAGAACGACGTGGAAAGCGGAGTACGAGCAGCTTGCTTGCCTTGCGTCTTGCGGTGCACGTAGCAATAGTATTAGTAGTAGTAATAGTATTGGTAGTAGTACGGAAGCAGGTAATCGGAGAAAGTCGTTGACCCTCGATGTAACCACACGAGGAAAAGAGCCTGGAAGCTCCCGATCGAAATTCTCGCCGACGTTGCGGGAAGGAAGCGCGATCGCGGATGTCAAATCGTTCGGGAGTGTCGCAACCTGTCTACCCGAGCGTCGACCTTCCGATGCTTATATCTTTTTTTTTTTTTTTTAGTAGTATCATTGTCACCACAAAAAAATCAAAACGGTATTAATTATTTAATTATTTAAATAATAACAAAAGGCCAACACACGGCTAAAACCTTAATTGCATTGAATCGTTCGAGTAATTTGTATCGTAACAATACTTTTGTTACTGAATTAATATGTTGACTGTAACAAGATGGAGCAAAGATAACTTTCCCTCGTTACTATCTCGACGGAATGAAGACCAGGGACACTACAATCTTTAAATTTTTTGCATTAAATCCTCTCGACAAGCGAATGTACAATTTATTCAGTCATGAAAATTGTAGAGAAATAATTAAATGATTACTTTTTGCCTGTAATTTAGGATCGGTTGACTATCTCCTTATCAATAATTGCAATTCAAGTACTGTACTTTGATCTTGCAGTTTTCTTTTAAAACTCGTAAACTTTCTTTACGGCAAAAAATATATAATTCTCGTATAATCAATAAATAAATAAATTATTAAAAAATAATCCATTAAATCTGTTATTTCTAGTATACAGTCATAGCGGTAGAACAACATTGTAGTACAGTCAAACTCGTTATATTCCCACGTTACGGAACGTTAACCAGTTATGAAATGCGCTTATAAGGGATCGAGGGAGCTACCGATGCTGCTTTCACGGTGAGAGCTCTCGTTCCCGGCTTCGAAGAAAGTTTTCCAGTACCGAGAGCGCAGCGGCAAGTGCAATTCGCGAATGTAGTGTACATTGGAAAGTCCGTACTGTCCTCCCCTCGCCCTCGCCGCCTCGTCGTTCGTCTGTTAGTAATCTCTCGTTGCGCTCGCTCCTCGTGCAATTCTATTCAATATGAGGGAACGAGGAGGCCGTCGTGCGGTTTAGCCTTCACCGTGCCTCGAGCCCATGAGTTCTAGACTCTACCTAATAGTTTTTTACCTCTGCCATCACAGAGTTGCGCGCACTCCGAGCTAATCACTGTTTCTCTCGAGACAGGAAAGTGGACTCGTTGCGCGAGGATATTAGAATGCACGAGAACTTACCTCCGCATCTTAGAAATTACGTCTCGATGGATTTAGCACACAAGGGGAGACCGGGGCTTGTTGATTCGTCGGATCAATCGCATAAAAAAAAAGATTAATAAACAAAATATCATTTTTATAAATTTTTTACTAAAATATTAATATTTTTAATATAATACTTTCTAAAAAAAACATCAAAACACTATGTATATAAGATATACAACTTTTTGTAGGTAATTATAATTTTTAAAATATTTTTGCAAACTTTCAAACGTCATTGACATTAAAAATGTTTCAATTATCGATCTCGGATGATATGGAGTGTTTAAACGATTGAAGGAAACAAATATTAGAAAAAAAATCGCACTTGTTGTAACATTAGTCATTTGGAACATTTTTTTTAATTCCACAGTCAACTTTTATTCAACTAACCCCGATCACCGCTACAATGTTAAACTCAAAACATTGCGAAATGCATGCCCGACAGCTACTTATCTCAGTCAGCAATTTACAGTCGTATTATAGACGAGAAAACAAAGGTTTTCACACGTAACTTCGTAGATACAGTCACGAGAGAACGATATTGATGGACGAAGTAAGGAAAAAACTTGTTTGGAAACCAAACGGTACAACATCTACAGTGAGATATCGATATACAGTTTTTGACGATAAAAAGTTTCTATCAGAATTTACAGACATATACGTCGTGTCAATAATTTCTCATCAAGTGGATACACTTACTTGAGTCAGTGTAAAATTATATAATCAATTTGTATCCGTGACACAATAAGACTTTTGTAAATTGACGTGAAATTTCTTCGATGAATTTTGAATAAAACGTTTATAGATTCCAATAGCTTTCGTCCGAATTCCGCGTGTAGAAGTTGGATTGACTCTAAATAATTTACAATTATATTTATTCTTAGCGTCTCTGCGGTGATCCAGGTCGAGTCAATTCGACAATCAATCTTTAGCTTCGTGAATAATGAATTCTCAGAGTACCGTTTTTATTGGAATTTACAATTATTGAACTTTCTCGACTGATTCCGAGGCTAAATGTATGACAAGAGTGATCCGGATGTTAGCTCAATTTTGAACTAACGTTATAATTTATTCATTTATCAGTCTCCAGATAATATTTATTTACTTTATTGCATTAATTTTGTACGTTGCATGTGTTATTATCGTTGCCATTATATTTTTAATAGCAAACTATTGTTCGTACAATTCGTAGTTTATTAGAATTTTGTTTAAAATTTCTCTCTTAATAGTTCTCTGTGTGTAATAAAAAATGCTACAAATGACATTTGTACATTCGTTCTTCATTTTTTTTTTGCATATCACTTTGATTAAGTATGTTAGTCAATTTTGGTAACATAGGTCTCTAGAAACATGTGTCGAAGACTTACTTTTCTCGGTAAACATATAAATTTCGCGATAGATCCATCATTTGAATCTACGGAAGTTATACCAGACGATTTTATAAGCTTATGTGCTACATGTCTTTACGTCTCAAGTCGTTATGCGTACAAGAGAGATAGCAAACTTTTTCCATCGCGAATTTCTCCGCTACCATTGATCTTTCGGATTAAAAATGAGAACGGTGAACTGTAGGATTAAAAGAAGCAATTCACTGTTCTTCTCTTTTATTCGAAAGATCAATCGTGACGGAGAAACTCGCATTACAGTTTTTGTTACCGACCGAGGGGTAGCTCATCACCTTCGCACTGCAGTGATCTGCATAGATGTTATAGTGCAAGATGTGCATGAGATTATGTATGACAGACACTTGCAACCACTTATAAACATTTTCTGTTTAACTGATATTAACTCGAAAAGTAAATGGTAAATCGACCACAATTTTTTTTAATACGTTCGATCTATGATCGTCTAGAATACTTTCGTTCTTTATTCAATTTTTCAATCTCGTTCAGACTGTAGAAAGAAAAACGTGTCGCGTGTGCGTGTTTGCTATAGGAAGTAAATGCTAACGATGCCAACTTCAATTGTAATTATCTTGACTTAGAAACGGTAAAACTTGTTTAAATTGCATGTTCGAATAATATATTTAATGATATGTACGCTAGGTTTTCATAACATTTTTAATGAATGATTCTACGGTGGGATGTACCTTAAGGTAGACTTCGAAGATGTCATTCGATAACTATGAGTCTACCCAAAATTTATTATCAGTTTGTAATTCATGAAACATTACAAGAATCGAAGAATATAGATTTGTAGTAGACATTGCTTGGAAGTCACATGTTTTACGTATTATGTATCTATCCACGTGAGTAAATCACGCATGGTTATAGCTCGTATCCAACCTCAGCAGGACATTGGCCTTCCTCGCGGCTCGTTGTCCGGGAGTTCCGACAGAGCACATTCGCGTTGTAACTTTTATGTAATTCTTTTGCGTGCGCTCCAAGCCGGCAACCAGGCTTTACCCCGTTTTTTTCTTTCTTTTTTTTTTAAATGCAATTTGCTGAATAACCGATATTTCCTATCCCTCTATTTTTTTTACTCATTTCGTTGGAAAAAGTATATCGATATAATTCTATTGCCCTTTTTCTTTCTAGACACCTACATTAACAAATAACAAAAGCACCCAAGACAATGTGAGTTGTATACACAGCTGGTTGGCAATGTGGTATCATTATTGCCAACCAACTCGCTATTTTGCTGCTGTTGCTGCTGCTGCTACTCAACTGCATGGTTGCACTTTTTCCTCATTACATTATGCGAGACTTCGTTGGTCGTAAGAGAGGGCGAAGTGAGTGAGGCAGTTGCGAGTTACGAGTTACGAGGACGTCGACGAGTGCCAGCCCCCCGGATCCTCGTTTCACGACATTGCGTGTTGTTTGCTCGTGTAAATAACTCTGAACTCTAACACATTGACTGTCGTGTAACAACATGATGAGCAGGAGTATTAACAAATACTCTTTCTCGCACGATGCACGTACGAGTGTTACCGGAAATTGGAACAAAACGATATTTGCTTCGACAAAATTAAGGAGTCAAATGTAATTGCTGATGCGATTGACATTGCTGGAGAAAAGCTTATCAATTAGTAGCATTGATATCAAATTAGTGGTAACAGTGGTACGTCGAGTACTATCGTACCTAGTTCATACGGATTCATTTTTTAATCAGAAAGTAAATTATACGTAAATCGTAACTCCGACACAATTTATAAAAATTTTTAATGCACAAATTTGATATTTATCCAAATTCTGGATTGTATTTAATTATTGTTTAATTTATCCGTAAAAATGTTTATCCTTAGAGTTTATGATGTGAAATAGTTATGTCGAGTTATGTAAATATTGTTAATGCACCGTAGGACAGACGCTCGATTGTTGGGCCACGACGAGTCATCGACAGATCTTGCGAATATCCGTGTTAAATATATATTTTTGTGCTACCTTTATGTTCAGATATTGTTTACAGTGACTTTTAATAATTGAAAAGCCTGAATGTTTAAAAGGATAATTGTAATTGTACTTCCAATTGGAAAATATCGACAATTTGACTCGTGTAATTAGGCTAAATTTCCCTGGTAAAAGATATCGATTTTAAAAATCGTTTTTCCGACTTAGTCGCATTCTATGAATTCCTTTTTATCTATGTGACTGAACGTCAGTTAAAACAGATTTAAAAAATGTTCACAGTAACCCCAACCTACAAACAAAATGACGGTACCTTTGTAAAGATACATTCGTCAATACGTTAAAAAAGTAACAACTTTACCTCCTCACAAATGGGGTACAATGAATAGAAAACTATTAAATTTCCGTTAAAAGTTGTAAAGACTTACGAAACAAATTGTCAGATTGTACCTCATTCTCCCCTATTTGAAACCCCATGACGTGTTCTTTTGTATTTTTTATATATATGTGACTTCTCCTCAAGAAATAATCTCTTCGTACACCCGTTCCGAGGAAAAGAACGATGAAATAAATATACGAAGTGAGTCAGGTGCTCTGTTACCTATGGGAAAGTGGGTCGCAGAAAGCAAGGCCACTGACACTGGTCGCAGCAACACCGCGAGAGAGCTGCTAAATCTCGTCTTTCTCTCTCTCTCTTCCTCGCACGTATTCTGCTTTCTCTCGTTCTGTCTCAGTCGTCGAACAATGAACGTAATTTGTTACCTCTCTCTCTCTCTCTCTCTCTCATCCTCGTCACTGTGACTACTCCTTCTCCGGGCAACACGCAGTTGTATAGCACCGATATTCTTTCGTTACGGACTGTGGCTGTGTCACTCACGTTCGTGAGTGAATTGCATGCCTCATCCCTTTTGTATATATACATACATGCACACGCCGCAATATCCCTTGAAAATGTGACGGAGATTCGCGCGAACGAGGGTCGTTCGTCCATGACTCTGTTGCGTCATGAATTCGTACGAAATCGTACCTACGCATACATATACCGATGCAAACGTACGCTGTTGAAAGCAGTTTACACCTTTGTAAAGGGACTGAATAACCACGAAATCCTCGTAATCGTCAATGTCTTTATTCCCCGATCTTTTCGGTTGAGATTTTATCGATCGTGACGTGGTTCACCGCAAACCGTACTAATACGACTCATCAGTGACATCATCGACCTCGTGTTCGTCATAATTATTTAATATAACGGGATTCTCGGATCGAAATATCGAGAGAGCTCATCCCGATTTCGAAAGCAGAAGTAGGAAAGTATTGCGGACACGTTTGTACCCTTTTTTTCGTTAACGGCAAGTTTCGTCAGCCAGTAGTTTCTCAAATTCTCGATATCTTTGATAAAAAAACAATAATAAATCGAATACAATTCGACTATTATAGAAATTAATTATTGAAATATATTTTCAATTCGTTTCAATCGATGAAATGCATTCATTTTATTTATCGATGTAAATAGTCGACGAAAGTTACTGAAAAATCTATTGGATTGAAATGAAATTTGAAAAAAAAAGCCTTTCTAATCGAGAGCATTGTATAGATTCATATATTTTGATGTATTAAAACTGAAAGGTGTCTTGAAGTGAGGTGAAAGTCTTGAATATCGAAAATAACTTCGACTCAAGTCATGGACCGTATTTGTATTATTTTTTTCTTAAGTAGAGTGGATTGACGTAGGAAGGAAGGAAAGAAGGAAGGACGTAAGAATCGTGTCGTGTCGTTGACCGCACGATTCCCATTGCGTCTCGTTGTTTGTAACAAAATTCTCGTCGGTCGTACGACGGAACTCTCAGCGCTAAACTTTCACTCGCGGGCACCCGAGAGCTATTACATTTCTTCGTCGTCCTCATCGGCTTCCTATCACGACGTCAGAAACGGAATACTGCCACCGTTTCCGCCCCACTCTGGTAACAGAAGGAAAAAACTCTCGAGAATGGCTCTCGCGGGAAACCTCTATGAGCAGCATCAGTGGCAGTGGCAGTGGTTGGTGATAGTTTTCTGCTGGGCTCATGGTGGTGGTGGTGGTCGTGGTGGTGGTGGTGGTGATGATGGTGGTGATGGTGGTGGTGGTGGTGGCGGTGGTGGCGGTGGTAGAGCGGCCTTTCTCGAGAGTTCGAGGCTGTGAGAGAGGAGGATTCTCACTGCCAATGCCAAATTCCACTGGAGCAATGAACTACTTTCTACAGCCCGGCTTTATCCCCTTTCCCGACTCTCTTCTCTACCTTCGAGCATTTCGAAATCACAATTCCCGAGGAAAAGGTACGATCACGGTGCGATTACGAGCTCACTGCAAGTTGGGCCTCCTTCTGACATAATCATGCGATGACGACTCGTCACGGAGCCTTTACGACAGTTGTGCATACTTACGCACTTCCCATGGAAAAAAATTATTCCCTAATTACGCTGATAGCGGTTGGCGCACGCTTCATGAATAAATAATAATCGTTTCTACCGTTTTGTTTTAAAATGCTTTAACCAATTTGCACGTTTTTTTCGTCTAAGTTATAATTGGAGGATTCACATTTTCAAAATTCTATATACAATAACTTAATTCAAATTGGAGTATTCTAAGATTGAAAGAAGTAAGTGTTGTAATCAGAACACAATATTTATTACGATTTTATTTAGTTCTTGATCTCATATGGGTTGGCTTATATACGAATAACAACGCATATTTGATAAAACAAATTGTAAATGAAAAATCGACCAGTAGCCAGGGGTCCTATTTAATGTTATGGCTCAGAGAAATATGGGAAAATTGTGTAACATATGAAATAAACCGATTCGGAATAATCGAAATAAATCAAGTTCACACTTTTCTCAGTTCTAACATGCATACGATATTTTTCTAATTATTTAAACGCGACTTGTGTCTCAATTCGAAGAGGTAAAGTTTGATCGTTAGGGAATCTCGCATGGCTCGATAGCACGTGGAGTGACAAGTCGATTTTGACTGCAGCGTCTTGACATACTTCGTTAATTAATTAGTTAATTACTATCAACGTAACAAAGTTAAGTTTACCTCGCGATGTCTCGTTGTCGTCGGGTTTCGTAAACTCGAAAACTGGATAGAAACTTTAACGCTTGTCAATATCAAGTGATATTTCACTCTATACCATATGCTTGGTACATTCTCTGCCATCGGACTGTATAGAAATACGAGTAAACTAAAATAATTGTTTAAATTTAGCAGGTGGATTTAAATCCAAAAGTTTCATCTACTAAATTGGTGAAAATGTATGTAATTACTCCGATGACTTCAAGATGGCCATCACCGGGGACAGACGGGTGTTTGCGACCTCTGCTTAATTGAGTGATTGAGTTAGTTGTCTTTTAGTAGTGACGGTGATGAGCAGAGTCGGAAAGGTTAATAGGCAGAATGAAGTTCTAGGGGAAGTGCTGGAAACAAACAGCGGGAAGAAATATTATTTGGACAATCAGGTGTGTTTGGTGTCGGTCGTACGGGGAGGTTAGACACAAAAAAGGTAATATGGCGGCAGCCGGGAAAAAGAGGCGGCAACGTTTCGGCGGTAAAAACGAAGAGATCAACAAGTAGAGTGGATCGATAATAAAGTCGGGTGAACTGGCTGAAAAATAAGAGAGGGCCTAGAGACAACAGATAGACAGTTGCCGTACGGAAAGTGAGTGGGGATAACGTGTAGGACATGAACAAAAGAAAAATTTGAGAAATAGAAAACATTGCTATAAGAGGGGGGAAGGGGTGATGTCTTTAAAATAAAAAGCTGGCAATTTAAAAGTTGACATTTTGTGGAAACATGAGAAAATTGGATAACCTAATGCCGTGAAACATGAACAAACTGCGGAGAATGTAAAAGTTGAAAAATCGTTAACCTTAAAGAGCTTTATGGAAAATGGTAAAACTGCAAGAATAAGTTAGAAAGTTTGAAATGAGTGAAAATGATGAAAAAGTAAAAAATATGTAATAAATGTTAATGGAAAATGAGCTTTTAAAGCACATGAATTTCGCAAAGTGCGAAAATATTTGACAAGATTTGTGTAAAAACCAGCTACTGCACGAATGCGGCAAGCATGAAGAAAAGTGTCCGATGTACAAAACTGTATGAAACTGGTACGTTGAAAATGAAAAGAAAATTACATGGAAAGGATCATGATATGATTGTATAGAATTATAAATGGGAAATAATCATGAAATTACATAGAATTTTATGAAAGTTATATGGAAAATTATATAGATTGGGTCATGAAATTGATTGTATGGAACTGTAATTCGTAATTAATAAAGAGATTATATATGGAAGTCTATGAAAAGTATATGGAAAATGATGTCCAACGGAATAATGATATACGGAATGTTTATATGGGAAACCATGTGGAAAATGTATTGATTTTATCTAGAATTTATTTGCAAAAAAGATCGTAAATAAAACAACTTCCAATTATATTTCAAAGCATTATTTATAAGGAGAGAGAATAGCCGGTGAGGGGACAGGAAGAATTTGCGTTATGCGAAGTGTATAATTACTGAGAAATGTAATGGGATCGTATCTCGTACTGTTTGATAGAATTTAACGAATATGGTTTCTTTTTGCGGAAGTTATTAAATACTAAATGATTAGTGGAATAAAAATGGAATATCGCGAGAGAGGAGAAAAGTGAGTGGCGGAATGTGTTGGTTCAACATTTGCCAGACCGGATTTAGTGTAAAAGCAATTAACTGGACGAGCGTGGCGCGTGCACGAGTAGAGGTTATGCAAAGGATGATATGGAAGTGAGAAAAGGAAGGAAAATGTTGGTAACAAATTGTAACAATAGGGTTGGGATAGGAATGTAAAAGGCCAAAGAAGCGATAAGATGGAAAAATAATTCAATACATTTTTAGTCTCGACTGCCCATAGAGCAAAAAAAAAGAAGGGATTATGTATTTCACTGTCAGGGCGCGAATATGCCAGTTTCTATGTGTTTGGTGTTTGCCGAATCAGCTAAAGATGACTTAACGGAACTGGGTCCACAGATTCTGTGCATCGTAACCTCCATTTTTGTCCTAGATTGTATATATATTAACATAGGTGAGACTTCAGAAAGATAAAAGTGTTTCAAAAAAATGTATGAGAAGCACGATTGTTTATATCGAAATGTCACAAGATGGCCGTCATTCCTACTATAATTGTTCATCTGTACCTTACTTCAGAGCGCTCACGGTGGAGTGATACAAAGAGCACGTGGGATTCAGTCAATATTTGTAAATATATTTTAATCAACGGCATGCAAATTTTAATAAGTTTGTTATACATCATAGACGTTGTTTACAACGAGAAATTAATAAAAATGCAACGGAATTTTCTAATTCCGTTTGTTGTTTCAATTCTAAATACACGAGTGTAAAAATGATTGAGCGATAAAATAGAGATAAATTATTTTAAATGATGACCACTTTATACTTTTCGAATTACCTTTGTTGTTTTAATTCTAATTAGAAGCGTGAAAAAATAAAATAGAATTAATAAAAATGATTTAGCTGTTTTAGTTTAAAAAAATATAGTTTCTATAAAAATATATAACAATTATGAAAATGATGTAGAAAGTCACATTGCTTCCAAAAGTGTGAAATAGAAATAATAAAAAATTTTGAAAACTCCCGACTGCAAAAAAAAAACTATAATAAACGGACTTAAACTTTAAACAAGGCTCGAATTATTTTCCACGTACGCACGGTAGTTGAGAAAAACAAATGTACACGCGTATATTAAAAATATATTTCTGCGACACAATTTACCATAAATTGTAAATATCTTTTAATTCGAACGAAGCTCTAAATATGCTGTATCCTCGCTAGAAAGACGTCGCTCTTTGTCGGTTGTCGGCGGAACCCGAATTGTCTTGTTCCTGGTAAGTCATAACGACCGTAACTCGCCAACGAGATCGTAAAGATGAAGAATAAAGAAGAAAAATCGGTGGCTACGATCGAGCGAGAGTGCTGCACTCGGTGCTACAAAAGAGAGTGCAAACTCCTGCGGATATTTTTATTGCACCAAGGGAGCGGATCTTCTTGGATGAGAAGCTGCGGAAAGCGAAATAGGCGTCAGCAACATCCAGCCAGAAGCCAAGCACTCGATCGAACAAGAGCTCACTGACTCCTCAGCCGAAAAGGATATTTGAATACATAAAGTCGAAATAAAAAATAAACCACATACTCCACAAAATCTGCATCCGGCGTACTCTCTTACGAGTGCCAGAAAAAATGTATAAATCCGATGAAAAAGAAAACATTTATAAATATTATATTTCTATATTTCAATGCGTGGGTCGTAGAGTTATTAGAATTCTTGGAGTTGGAGAGTGTGTACAAGAGTGAGAAATGCGTGTTGCATTTACACGAACATTCAAATCCGTTGAGAGAAAGAGAGTGCGCGAAGGAACGATCGAACGAGAAGAGAGATGCGAGAGACATTGAGGGGAAGCTCTCGACAAAGTGTTCTTTCTCGCGAGAGAGACGAGTGTGCGGATCCCTCCGGAGTCCATGAACGTCGTGACCACCGGAGCAGTCGCCGGCTAGGACAGGTCAGTGACAAAGCAAGGTCACGTCAAGTTGCTTGCCTGACTTTTGCCCGCCTCGTTGGCGGCGTTGAAAAAGAAGAAGGGGCGAAGAAGAAGAAACGATAATGCGCATCGATTCGCTCTCGTTATATCTTTTTCCGATTCGTAATCGTTGCGCGCAGTTGCATTGCAATTGCATCAGCTGATAATAATTAACAATATTGAGACTATTTACGTGAAATTATGGTTAAGCGGTTTCGCATCGAGATTTAGAAATTTTGCACACGAATGGGGTCGTCGGACGTTGCGGCACGCATCGACGGATTGCCCAGGGACGGAAATAACTCGGGACTTTCGTCGCACGTTCTGCATTAAGAGCGTAGGTCATAAAGACATTGCGGTAAATGCGTTATGTAGCGTAATACTGTGAATATCGTGATATCGTGAGTTCAAGTAAACTTGAAGAAAACCGTGAAAATCAAGTCCTTTCAGAGATAATTGGTTGTCAAAAGAAAAAAAAAACGCATCTGCTAAATCATTACAAAAATATTGCTCCGCTACGTATCGGTAAGATAACGAATATAAATCTACGCAGGGTACAAAGTCAAATTTCGTAGATGACAAAATTGGGAAATTCCAAGACCGGAATAACAAACATCGGACTCGAATTTGGAAATGTTGACGCAGCCAATAATATTTACGCATGACTCTCGTGTATGCTTTACATTGACGTAATAACTTTAACGCTTCAATGCTTGTTTGCGTCTGTACACGACAGAGAGAATCATACAAATGGTTGTTTACTCCTTCGTATCATACCACCAGGATAACATGGACAGCAAAAAATTTAACGATCCAGTCTCTCGTTCCTTTTTTTCATTATTAAATCGCAATTTAACGTTTTATACATATTCGGAATATAATTATAAATTTTGTCTAAAGAATTTCCACGAATCTTTCTCAACAAAGTTACAAACTTTCGAGTACATATGGCTCATCGATTCTTCTCTTAGAGAAAATAATATATCACATTGGCTATTGAGAGAATGCGATTATCGCATAAACGTTGAACAGCCTTCGAGTGTAATATATATTTATCCGCGAATCTTCCGCTGTATCGCTATCCCTCGGGATCCTCGTCATCATCGATCGTAACGTTAATCATATCGGTGTACGATGACTCATTGTTTAATACGCCATTACGTAACAATTCTCTTCCCCCCTTCGTCCCGCGTTGTCGACACGCGATTCAAGATTTACATTTTTTCCCCTCAATTTACGACAATCGCGAAGCGTCCATGCGCAATAGCTCGATCGATTGCGAGAAACGTCGATAATTTTAATCGTTATAATAATTTTTATTTTCATTTTTCATCTTTCCCGAGATAATAATAATGATAATCAAAACGTCAGCTTCCGGACATTTCTAGTACATCCGCCTATTTTGTTTCATATTTATTTATTATTAATCATCTGCAAAGAGATATCCGAGAAATGATCGCTTCTATCGGATATCGGTTACGCGTAATGTCGTTTTCGAATGAATCACTCGAGTAGAAAAAAATACTTTCCGATTGTATCGATTGTGGATTTCCTGAGACAAGAATTCTGGTTTCTTCTCGTCGTCTTGTTCCGTCTATCAAGTGTGAAATTCGTGTAATTTTTGTGACGAAACATCACAAAACTTTTAATTTGAAGAATAACAACAACAATGAAGATTTTACCGAGGTGACGAAAGAGGAGGAAGAAAGATATTCGAAGAATTCATTCACAGGTTTCTTCGGTTTTGCGAACTCACTTTGCTCGAGAGACTTTTGGCGGTTGACCAATTTCAACTGACTTCATAAGTGCGCTAATGAAATGGATACAAAGGGTTTCTATTCTTGGTTCTTTGTATTTCTTTTACACGTTATTATAATCTGATAGAATGTATAACAAAATATCATACATTCCGTACAGTTGATCGAAGGATAATCATTGTTAATCATTGTTGATAAATCAGTCGAGACTGGGAGTAACAACGTAACTGGAAAAAAAAAAACAAAAACGACAAATTTATTGTTCGTCAAAGCACGTGCTTTGATTTTCGTCCAAAATGTCTTGTTTTGTTGATGACTCGGTGAAGAAAGATCATTATTATAACGATGACATGTGGGAAAAACGCGTATTCGCAAGACAAAGAAACAGGAAATTAATCTACGCGTGTTCTTTAAGTGTCAATTGCATGCGCGTTAAATGAAAATTAGACAGAGTGGTGCTATACCGTAAGGTCAGTGAAAAAAATGTTTACTCGAATATTGAGAGCTATAAGGAGAAGAATATCGAGTTAACGACCCCCGAAGCTAGCGAAGCTGCTGTTGACTGTGGATGCAGGCGATAAAATTTCACGAGTCACGCCAAGTCAAGGCCCATGTTGCAGGCATCCTCAACTTTCGTGAATAGGATCGTTAAGCATAATCTTCTCTGTCACTTTTAAAAATGCTCGATTAATGCCAACAAACTTTACTACTTTGATCCAAATATATTGAAAATATTAAGATTTCTCATCAGATTCTATGTAATATTATGTTAAGTTCGTTATGAGACTTTAGAAGTCAATCGATGCCATTAAGACATTACGATTTCCATTAAATTTTGTAGACAGAATTATTGTACTCGGTAGAAGTTTAATTCAACCGGTTTTATCCACAATTTTTCAATGTTAATATTATGAGGATGGCAGTTGATGATTGAGAAGAATAAACAGAGTTTGCTTGAGGAAAATCTCTGTAAATTAAATATGGAATCGTATTGTTTCGCAAAATGATGATTCATCATTAAACCGGATTAATCGTTTCTAACTTTTGATATGTACTGTGTTACGGCTTTCGTTTTGTTATCGATGAATTTGAAGCAGTTGATGAGTAGCTAATAAAATTGAAAAATAATCAAGTCAGCAAATGTCGACTGATCAACTGGTTTAAAGAATAATTGTGAAACGTTTCAAAGATCAGATCTACCAATAATTATCTCAGAAACATTGTGACGTCGTTTTACCGTTGATCGATATGAAAAAAAAAAATCAGCTACAACCCATTGACGCTCGAATAAATATATTTATCCTTAAAACTGATAAAAGCAATAATTTTCAGACAATAATTCGCGGTGATAAGAGTGATACTTGTTTAATATCTATAATGGTTCACTGACGTTCACTGACGTTCATTGAAGTGGGTGGACAACGATTCATCTGAACGTAAATGGCTTTTGCAGTGACTTTGCTGTTGCGGCCGAGAGGCGAACAAGTTCGTTCCATCATCGCCGGAAATCGGCATTAACTATAGCCGACGGATTCCTGGTAAAAAAAAAAGATCCAACGATGTATGTCTGCGTTCTTTTTTGCACACCGTGAAAGCACGATCATCATCGTATTTGGATGTTGATCCTAGCTTCTATAATGTCCGTGCATTTCCACGAAGAGGCCGGGCATCGTCGGCAAGGCATCGGTGCGTTTGCCTCGACGAGGGTCACCGGGTAGTGTCGGTGTCGGACACATTAATGTTGCCTCTTCGTTCACGTCCGTACTGCTCGCGTCAGTGTGCGCACAAAGAAAGCAGCGGTAGTGAGGTGGGACATCGGAGCAGGCGCGAGTCGTCTCGTTATTCGTGGAGCGCCGTTGCATAACGCGATATCGCGTCCTCTCCTCACGACTCTTTCCTCCTTTTCCCTCCCGCTGCGTTCTCTCCCTCCATCGCTCTCTCTCTCTTTCAACCTATCTTTTCGTATTATCTCTGTCTTCTTTGCTCGAGTGTCTCGTGCGTGATCGTTTGCACTATACGTTCGCTGCAGAGGGCAGACTGTTCGAGATTAGCGATGCACCTAGCCGAACCTAGTGTCGACGCTTCAATGCTTTCGTAAGTCCTTCAACTCCCTCTCTCTACCAATAGCTAAAACTTTGTACAACACACGTCTTTCTACCGTTGCATCATATTACACGACACTAATGACTTTATTTTAGGTTCATAATTATAGGTTATGTTGGAATAATTTTATTCTTATTAAACTTATATAATAATGAGCGTCTTGAAATGATATGCGTCTGTTGCAACATTTAGGACCAAGTAATATTTATAACGGTGTATTATGTAGATGAAGAAAGGTGCAAATGGCGTAACGATAAATCGCGACTTTCCCGCCACATTTTAATTTCCGTAAAGTTGTGTAATTATCGTGAGTCGGGGAAGGGTTGGCTAATGACGTACGACATAGACTTTTGGAATTTGGTAATAGTGACCTACGTTCCCTGCTACAATTTTTGTACTTTTGTAACGTCACAAAATACGAAACATAACCACAAAACGTGATTTCTCTCTTTACTTCGTATGCGATGAGAAAATATAAATTGTTACCTTAAAACGTACCACTCCTCTCTTCGATGGTGCAAAAGCCATATAAGTCTCGACTACTTTTCGCATTATATATCTAAGCAACGGTAAACATACGGCTTCACGTTCAAATTACTATTAGAATCAGCATTTAGGGTGTTAGCTATACATGCTTACGACAAACGCGTTTTCTCGTCTCTCTTACTCACTCATCTTTCGAACCAATCGTTATCCTTCTCTTCCTATCGCTCTTACTCTCGTCGCAGTTGCACACGGAATACATACAACGAACTTTCGTTCGTGTGTGTGAGTCGCGAGTCGAGCGCCGAGTATAGCGAGTAAAAGAGAAGAAGAGAGGGAAGAACGTGCGCGCCGCTGAATTTGTCCTGCTTAGGGGGCATCGGGACATTACCCGGGTGACCTTGGCTGGTGGATCGTTCGGAGTCGCGCCCGGCTCGGCTGTTTGTGCATCGAGCGAACGCGCCTCCGAGCATTGCACCTTGCTCTATCGTAAGCGTTAAGCTGTTCGCTCGTTCTTTCTCCTCTCTTTTCCCCCCGCTTCGTTCGCTTTCTCTATCTCGCTCGTTGAATCGCGAACGCGCTTCCCGCTACCACGTTAAATACTCTCCTCTTACCCTCTGACGACGGTCGCTGCTACCACGACCACACAAACGTACCGGAGAGCACACGAATGCTGCTCAACCAGACCCAGAGCTCGATGTTTGTCGAGCCGTCTGCTTCCACGCCCGCGCCTGTCCGATCGCCACGTCCTGGGAACTGATTCCAGATTGCGAGGTACTGCATTGTAATACTGTACTTGTAACTACGCAGTAGGTTAAATACAACTTCTCGGTATAAACCAGGTCGATGACCATTTTTTTTTTCTTTTTTTATTCGCCAACAGATTCGCTATTCTTGTAATCTCGGGGTACAGCGCATCATCGACGATAAGGTTGGGATGTATCGGACGTTAAAGGATGGACCGTGGTATATACATTTTGGTAATTTTTAGACGTTGGCTCAAAGATCTTAATTTTTTATTTAACTTTGTCAATCGAGATGGTCTTGAGAATAACAAACGTCATTTAATTATGATGTGTGTCATTGTTGAAAAATAATAAATTATTGAAGGTAAATAACAATGAATCGTAGACATTGATGCGGTAACAATCAATTGTCGCTTTAAATTATTAGATTATTTGAATAAATTCTAACAGAGAAAATAATTTTTAACGTAATTATCGATGATAATGATAAATTTTAATAAGCATGGTAACTTTAATCATTTAATATTATTGTTGTCGGTACATAGACAATCGTTACGATATACTTAAATGCCATTAAAATGATAAGAATCTACACAAGATGCCATAAAATTCATGACGGAGATACGTTCTTGGAGGTTTCTTTGTTCGAAGCTGTTTTTTTCTCACGCGTAAAACCGAAGAAGATCTATCGTTTTGATAAAATAGCTTGTTTACATCGATGCCACATTTGCAATACAGTATTCCACGCGAATAATCATTTTTACGCAACATCTAGGATACCAATGTGTCTCGTGTGAAATAAAGAGCGAGTCGAATATACGTATACAAGCGATATGAGAAAACGAGAGCGCAAAGAAGTCAACATGGTTGTTGGTTGAAGTGTTCGACGGGGAGGGGCGACGGGATAAAGGCAGAACGGCGTCGCCGAGAGCGCGATGCACTTTCGGGACGAGAAGGCCAAACGTCCGGACCACATTCTTCGAATATGAGATCATCCCCGGCTTTTCAGTTGGACTCTCGAGGATAGCTAGCTATACGGTCTGTGTATGCGCGCGCTTCGTTGCTTCAGGTGCCCGATAGGGGCTCAACGATAGATCACAATGTTCGTGGAGGGAAAGAATCTGTGAGTGCATCATCGTCGGAAGAAGCCTCCGTCATCGCATCTGATGTAACGCCGTATAGCGTTAACCAGCTTGCGAGAGGTGAGCTAATCAGTGATTAGCTGGAAGAAGATAGTCGCGAGTTGGAAATATAGTTGCAACCAAAGGGCTAATGATACAGTTGGCAACACTGTATCGCGAATGGCACGCGATATATGTTAAACGGAAGGAAAAGTATTCTTACAATTGATTATTGCCAGTGGCGTATTCAGGAGGCGCATTATCCCCCTGACAAAATCTCACAAAAATCTTGTTTTTTCCCTCCGGTTTACGTTTTAGACGAGTGTTGGCTCCCTAAAAAAAATCATCGTTACGCCACTGATTATGGGTATTTTAGGAAGGTGACAAGGTAGTCGCAAAACAATTCTCGTTGCAGTAATAAAAATGTTAGTACGACGAGATGTACGTTACATCCAACGCGCCTATCGATAAATGCACTAAAAGTTACCAAGGGCGCAGAACTTTCTTACGGTTCTCTCTGAAGTAATCTTTACCAATTTAGCCACTCATATGGTAATTAAGGATATAGATTAATTAAAAAATTAACACTTCCTTTGATAAAATTAGTACGAGTTGGAATTTTTGTGAAAATAGTACAAAACTTTATCCAAGTACAAGACTTAGGAATACTTCTGGTACAAAATTGCGAAATTCATCATACAAATCGTGTAATCACCTTTCTTTTTGTTTCTTTTTAAAAATATTTCTTTATACGGTTGCTAATGGCAATGTCAGCTGAAGCGACTTGGAAAAATAATTTTTTTAAATATATTCAAATCGTTCAATCAATGTTCCATGAAGATGTCATTAAAAATTGCATAAATAAATCTCTCGATCCATCTATCTATCTTTGAAATACCTGGAAAACAATAATCAGTCGAGTCTCGATATTACATCGACGAGTTCACGACAATAATCTCGTGAAATCTCTTTGATTTCTCGACCTACCGCGTGGTAATCATAACCCTACAGATTCTGTAAGTATTATAAAACATTTCTCTTTATTCACCGAGAGGCGGTTTAGCGCGTACTCGACAAATGAGAGAATGAGAAACAGGGATAGAAAGACAGTGAAGTTATTTATAAATATACATATGCATCTCGTGTATGGAAGATGAGAAGGCAATATACAGCGGTCTCGCGGACCTTCGTCTCTTTTTCTCTCCCTCTTACACTCTCGACGCAACCATCATCGTTCGCAGAGCGGTAGGGAAAGTGGTTATTGGCCGACCCCACTGATTGGCAGTCCTTGTGGCAAATTCTACAGAAGGGAAAATGATGCAAGTATGCCAATAATTATGCTTTTCGTCTGTTAAGATGGTCAATCACTGTGCGATTAGCTATAATAGTAGTAACCGCAACCGAACGACGACTACGACGGTCGGCGCATCGGCCCAGACGCACTCGACGCGCATATACACAAGGTCACACGGCCACCGCTCCAATGGTACTAACCTCCGGAGTTCCCTCTCGCCGATTCCCCTTATCCAACCACTCGTCCGGCGACTCGGCCTGCTGCTGCTGCTGCTGCTGCTGCTGCTGCTGCTGTTGCTGCTGTTGCTTGTGTCGTTTCTCCTAAAGCGTATAATCCGTCTTTCTCTGTCTCTTACCCTTCGTCCGGGACTGGTCCCCTCGTCCGATGCACCTCGCCATCCCTGCACCGACACACCATCAAGACCGTCAGTGGGAACCGCGCGAGCGCCGATACACGCGTTCACCACCAAACAGCTCTTTATCCATTTTGCGTGTCTATACGTACGAGGACGAGCATACCGTGTATATTATAAGCACATCCTCGCACACCAGGATATCTATGAAGGCCCTGCTGATGCTCGTCGTATTTCCTTCCAGCTACGAGTTCTGTCTTTCTCGACCCTACCGAGTACCGGGAATGTAACGATTATGCAACTAGTTGCACTGCTAGGTTCTTGTGTCATGGAGCGATTGCGTGGATGGTTGGTACGTGCTCGGAAAAGAGAGAGAATACAATGTCTTTGCTCCTTGGTCTTCTCTCTTCTCTTTCAGTTCTATCGTACACAAGAATTACTTAACCATCGGGAGTACTTATAGATAAAATATTTCTCTGTACTCATCGATCTTGTTATATTTTTTATATTTTACTCTCTTGGAGGATCGAATAA
This sequence comes from Cylloceria caligata, assembly GCA_963942595.1. Classification (NCBI taxonomy): domain Eukaryota; kingdom Metazoa; phylum Arthropoda; class Insecta; order Hymenoptera; family Ichneumonidae; genus Cylloceria; species Cylloceria caligata. The sequence goes on along the minus strand of OZ012706.1, from coordinate 7,001,685 downwards.
TTAATGAATTATTTTGTACGAGCTTGGCTCCTGAAAGGACGGAACCAAAAACAACCGTTGACTCTACCAGCCGATTACGCAATCGGCGTGTATACGCTGTGCAGACGGGGTACGCATGAGTACTCCCGACGATCGAGGGTCTGACTCGTGTATGTACACGCGTACTCGCGCACTGCGGCTTCCTCACTGGCACTTTTGCTGCTGTTGGTGCTCAACGGCTTGCCAACCACCTCCTTTGGGCTCACGTGCGATTCCAGGAATGCTCTTTGTGCTGCTGACCTCCCTCCTGTTGGTCTGTCCTGGCTGGTCTGCTCTCCGACAGCCCCGACGACGACCTTGATATACCCAGGGAACACTGGGCGCGACTCGTCCGTGCGATATGTTGTGTGTACATACGAGTATGTACGTACGTGATCCATGCACGACTATACGTATTCTCTGCAGTATAATAAGCACTCGAGACGAGTCTCGCAGGTACACGACGTTTGCACTGGTGCATGTTGTATGTATAATGAATATAACCCTATCCTGCTGTTTACCGAGGGGGATATCATAACCGCCCACGCGACTGCAACAGCCTTTGTGCGGCGACACACTGCACCACTGCACGAATGTGGTGTCAGAGCACGCGTCCCTTGAAAAAGGACATTGGGGTAATACGAATCGATTAAAGGAGAATTGAGAAGTTAAAAAAAATGCATTTATTTATACAGCACACGTCTTCATATTTTAAATGGTCGTGTCTGAGCTCCTTCGCATATATTAACCATCTTCTTTTCGCACGCACTACGAGCAGACGCTCATAGCGTAGTTAAGATATCAGTTGAGCTGTTGACACTTGGTAAATTAAACGTACTTTTTTAAAAATAATCTTGATCGTACTGTTTAAAAGGTAATTTGAGTCTTAGCCATTTTTTACATTGGCTTATAGGCAAAGTAATTAACACTTTTCGGTATATAACATTGGGATGCAATTAAACGCACAGTTTTTGCGTGAATTATACAGATAAAGTTGAACTTTTGTTGTCTACTGTATATCTCACTGTCGCTGGGACTACTATACACCATAACCTTACTTTTTGTTATATATCAACGTAAATCTACGCTAATTATGGGAGCGCTGCAGTCGATAATTCATCAATTGTTATGAATTTGTTGCACCTTTATCAAATTCTGTTGTCGACAAATATGCTGTTTTTCATGATTTTTCGAAAGTATATAGATGAGAATTTTGTATTGAGAGGTTGGTATTTGATGAAAATTCGTCAAATTAAGCACTGTGCATTTTTTTTTTTAAATAATTTTTATCTATGATATTGTTATTGCGAAACAGAAAATGAAAAATATAATTTAAAAGAGTTTTTAGCATGTCTACTAAGAATTGAACATTTTATTTTACTAATTTTTATGAATTCGAGAGCTATTAGTGCGATTCTTTTGACTTAGGTCAGTTATTGCTCAACTACTTTAAATAGTGGAAAAGCGTGACCATCTTAACCGATTAAAATGAGAAGTCGTTCGAAATTTAATTAACAGTTCACCTATCTAAATCAATTTTGGGGTGGGGGGTGCACTGTATGTTCGGAGTAACTTTTATAGGTTTAATACATTGTCTTTGATAACTTTACAATGGAAATTGTCGATTCATAACTTTTTAAAAATTATTTAATTTAATTCCAGATCAAGGTCAATGTGCAGTATCAAATTCATTGGCAAAAAAATTAGAATGGATAGATTTACGCAATTGATATACAAAGTCTTTGTTCAATAATAAAACCATTCGTATAGATCCTAGTTACATTATCTTAATATCACGTCGAAATAATTCGTTATAAACATGGCTCGCGTTACCTTATTGTTGGCTGATTCAGGGAGAGCACGTTGCCGTGTCTCCGTGGTCGCCAGAACAGCAAAACGCCAAGGTTGTCGAGAAAAGTGCAGTGACGACAAGAGAGGTCGCGAGAGGCTCAAGGGCCGAGAACCTTGTTGCATCCGGAATGGTAGTCTTGCGCGCGTCCATTATCGACATACACGTATACCCTTCGGTCTTGTTTCCGAAGGAACGTGTCCTTGGTTCTGTTATTGCGGCGTTCAACCGCAAAACTTGGGCGGGACGTTAAAAAATAATTAAAAGTTAGCTCCTCGCGTCATTGGACGTTAGGACTGGTGTTATATATACACTAGAGTACTCTATATGTATGCTCGAACAACCGGGGAAACCGGTCGAAGGCGAGAGTGCACCGGCATCGGCAATAGCTGCTGCAACATAAGAAACATTCTCTATCCCGAAAGGAATTTTCTTTATACACTCGAGGTTTGCTGATGGGGCTGTTAAGCGAGAGATTCAACTGATTTAGTACCTTGCTTGGACATTTATTTATTTTTTAATCCTATTTTATTCATTTTTTAAATGATAATCACACGAATTATTGCTTTTTACAAAATATAATAAAACTACATGGAAACTTGATTTTTCACATTTATACACATTTCACATTTTATACAGAGAGACACGATTACTCCGTGCGCTGTACGGTGAAAAAGCCTTCGTTGCTCCAGTTACGTATGATCCAGACGATTAATTTATTGATTCAATCGAATTAATCATCTAGAGCGTATTTAACTAACGTTGCAGTTCGGTTTGACGCAAACAATAATTTATTTTCGTTAATAGTAAAAATTACTGATATTTCGAAATACGAAATTCTCTGTGTGCGATTAATATAAATTGAATACAGGGGATGCTATTATGCAACTTTAGTAAAATAACTTTGAGAATAAAGCCAACGGAGTGATAAAAAAAAACCGAGAATTTTGACGAATAGAGCTTGGAAACGTATTCCAACCTTCCTATTACGTCAATAATACTCGCATTGTTTAAGGAGAACATGCAAGGTTTGGAGTCAACGTTCTTTTTTTTTTTTTAGAGTTTTTTTTGTAATGCGTGAGAATTTTTTTTTACGAAATTGAGAATAAACATTTTTTTTAAAGGTGGTCTAGAGGAAACCACGAAATACGTGCTCTAACCAAAAAATGATAACAGTTAGAAAAAATCCTTTTTACGCAACTACGAATATTGACAATTGGAATATTTTTATAAATTCTATGACAATTATTATTACTACTCGCAAGCAAAATGATAATCATTGAATATTTATGAAGAGAAGTACAGAAGGGGACACTGTATTATCACTTTTATTGACATTCGAAATTGGAGCCCACAGAGGGCCGTAAAGATGTACTTATCGACGCCCAATATATTTTCTGAAAGTCGTGTTACGGCGCAGCGACCCCGAGCTTTAAATTTTCCGGGAACGGCGACGCCGAGGTCGTGGATCCTCGAAGTTGCCACGATTGGCTCGTCGGGCTTAGAGAGACTAGAGAGCGAGAGAGAAAGAAAGAAAGAAAGGGAATTAGAACGAGAGAACAAGCGAATGAACCGAGAGAAAGAGAAATTCGAGTGAGAGCGAGGGCTCGCGTTTGTTCGCCGGCGAACTGGGGAGAAAGAGGAAACAGCGAGAGTGTAGCGCCCCCGAATCGAGCGTGAGTGTGCGTCTCGTTTGACGGCGATGGCAGGGTCGGGTTGGGTCGCGAACGAGTGCGGAGAGGTGCGGAGTAGCGCAGATCTCGAGGGCGGCTGCATCAGCGAAGAGAGACCAGAGGGGAACACGAGGTTCGTTCGCGATCGAGCGAGCTGCCTCTGGTGCTTGCAACCGACGACGGGTAAGGCTGCCCGAAGGGAGGGGGTGGCTGTCGGTGCGAGAGAGAACACTGCAGAGAGTATAGAGACTGTATAGAGCATAGCGGAGCGCAATGGGAGAAGAGGAGAAAACGGCGGACGCCCTTGAGCGACGGGCAATGCACCGTGCAAGGTTCAAGGCAGAACGGCGGCGGCGGCGGCAGCGGCGGCGGTGGCAGCAGCGGCGGCGGTAGCAGCCGCCACCGACGGCCTCCCTTCTCGCCCCTCCGACAGCAACGGCCGCACAGCCGCCCCCTTGACTCGCTCAAACTCTCAAGAGTCATATAGCATTCGCCACCGGTATACCTACATCTCACCCCCGCGACTCCGAGATTCCTTTTTTGTTTCTTTATCGCTTTCATTATCGGACCTTTCGTTATCGTACTTCTGTCCCTTGTTTATCGTTAAGGTGAATGTAACGGTCATTGACACAAGCCGAATGCCGGATTTAAAGAACTGGTCGTGTGGAACGTAAAAAGATACAATTTTTGTCTCTTCAAATGAGACGTTGGAAAGTTTTTTAATTATCGATATTTGCATATGCATTTCTGCCTGTTTGAAAAAATATATATATATTTAGTTGCGCAAATGTATAACCGGATGCTAAAAAAAATCATGGATTTATTGATATTTATATTGTAATAGAATTAATTTCTTTGTTCGTATAAACTAGGAAGTTATTGATCCAACGCGAATGAAATAAAAGTTTTATTAGAATAAAAAAGAGGGAGCAGGGGGGGGGCAAAATTAACAGATACTACGTGCGCGATGCTCACTTGCTTTCCCCATATGCACTCCGGACAACACTATCCCGTGTTAGGCACTCTCCGCTTGGTTCGACCCTCCTCCGGCTATTAAAGCTACTGCACATTGCCCGCCACCGACGGCGTGCGCATCACTTGCGTAAGTGCACGTTTCCGGTACATTCCAATGTCCTGCAAACGTGTTGTTGCAATTGCGTATGAATAGCTACAGCAATGCATAGTCACGTTGCTGGATCGAATTCAGACTCGCTGACAACGACGATTCAAGACATAAACACCGATATGAACAATTTGCACGTTTATTACTGAAACGAGACACGACGCTTTAAGATAAACGACTGACTGACTATACTTGAACCAACAGTTACGATTAGTGAGTGAACAGATGAGTATTCTTAGATTTTTATTCTAAAAAAATTTCATTTTTATTATTAGTGAGGTAATAGAAAAGAATTTTCAAATTTCTATACGTAAAAAAAATACCATTTTTATACAAATCCGTTTCTCTCCTATGGATTTAACTTTATACGTTTATTTCATTTAATAAATCTTTTAAGGCTTTGATATCGATTTTGTTTTTGTTTTTTTTTTTTTTTAGTTCAACCGAATTCAAGATTCAGATTGGTTAATTGAAAAAAAAATGTATTTCAAGTACAGAAATTTATACAATGAACCCCTAGGCCGGTTGTATCGATCGAAAATCTTTAAGAAAGTAACATTGTTCGAGATTTCTTCTTTCCGAATGCCTCAAACTCTTTTTGCAATGACCATATGATGCCTTCGGATCCATGGCGCGCGTTATCCCAGTGGAATTCGTCATCGGAAATTTCTGGAATCGCTCGCGAGGCGGCATCGGGAGGCGCGTTGGCCTCACCAGCAGCACAGGCGTCCGGTCTATGACTCAGGGATGACCCTCGTTGAACCGAACTCGTTCGTCGCGCGCCACATTCTCTTCTCTTTCACTCATCCTCTATCCCTCTTTATCTTTCTCTTCCGCACCACGGTGTCTCGCTTTCGGAGTCTACCACCTAAACACCAATGGTAATGTTGAAAATGCAACGAACTCTCGTGCAACCGCGCGTGCGATCGTCGATGCATTTTTAGGCGGCACTAAAAATCCCGAAAATACGCACACCATCCGGCTCGACCGTTTCCTTCTTCTAAATATCCTCCTCTCTTCTCCTTTCTGTATTTTCCTCTGACATATCCTTTCGTTGAGCTGTCACGATTTCGGAAAGTACACGAGCGGTTTAAATTTTACCTACGACATATCGATAAAAATGTTACGCTTATCACATACAACGATAGATGCATCAACGCGATAAACAGAGAATTGTGGATCGAAATGAACCTCCTAAGGAACAAAGCGAATGTTAACAATTTTGAATCGTTATATAATCATTTTTAAATTAATCTATTCAATATGTTGTTATTTATTAAACGATTTTTGCGAATATTACAAACAGTATAAAAATATTGTATTAAATTCAATGTTGTGATTTCGAAATTCAGGGTTTGATCACTTTTATTTCATTTTTTTCGGTACATGTCTCGTAGGTAGAACAAGTAAATTATTTATGTAAGCAAACGCATTCGGGGTATGCTTGGAAAAATGTGAATGTGGTTTCGATCGTACTACGTACAAAAAATTGTAAATGGCAGTCAATGTATAAGATTTGGGTCAGAAAAAGACGAGTGATACAGCGATTGAGTCGCAGCACTCGCGTGTACGTATACGCGAACGATATGCAATCGCGCTACACGCCTCGGCCTCTACTGTTATATTTATAAAACGTTATACATAAGGCACGAGACTGAGTATTCCGTAGCCAAGAATTTGTACTCGCGTACTATTACTAAATGCATACAATATTACGCGTAACTTAATTAGAAAATAAATATAATAAAACAATAAGTAGAAATAATTCTTCATAATTTGCATTTGTCGAATCGCACCTACGTATTTTCCTCTTTAATTCTTTTCCTTGAATATACATTCGGTCGACCTATTCAATAATAGTATTAATATTATTTATTTATCTCCCGCTCCAAAAGCGCTTCCTTTTCCTCAACGAAACATTTTTTTTTTTCACCATTGTCATGCGAGGAAAATGATTTCGTATACGTTCACGTGTCACGGTAAAATTAAATTTCTTACAATAATTAACACACTTCCGAAGCGTACTCGATAATCCAAGAATAATTATAGAGAGATGTCGATGCAATTTTATTAATAATCATAAAGTGTGCAAAGTAGAATCTGGCACATTGCTTCCTCGTTATTGTTCACCTTTCGCAAAGCCACCTCTACGAGAAAGTATGTTGATAGATTTTAGCTTCGTCATAAAGGAAGTTTTATGAAACGTTTAAAATAGTTATGAAGCAACGTTCTACTAAACAGTTTTGTTAAAACGTTGCATCTCACAAGCTCTTTTCTGTTTCGAAATCTGTCAAAGTTAGCAAATCAACAATTAAAAAACAAAAGACAAATATAACTTTTGATAATTATTATTAATCTTAGACAAACTTAATACCAATCAACCTTGGTTGTTACTACACTTGTATCAAAAGTTTCATCTCGATAGCTTGAAACGTACACCAATTGGTGTATTTAAGTAATTTTTTATTTTTCCAATGAATAAAAATTATTTTATTGTTTCAGTAATCTCAAAATTTTTATTAAATTATCTATGATAAACAGATGGTAGTGATTAGTTCACACGCACACCAAACATCAACCTGATATTTCAAACCGTTCTCGAGTTATAAGATTAATTGAGAAAAAAAAAACTTTTCAACGCCGAGAAAGATGAGAGAGCAAAAACAAAAATGTCGACAGTCTTGATACAATTCATTATCATTAATTCCAAAAGTTATTACTCGTCATATCGTCCATCGCGTAGAATTGAATCAATAGATCCGAACGTTCTACGAGATAATTATTTATTATACGAATACGTGAATAGCGTGTAATAATATTATTATTAACGCGTTAAGTATTTTTCGAGGGTTAGCACAGTCAACTGATAATACGTCGTTGGAATGTTCGAGAACGATGAATACGTTAATACAATATTAATCTTGAAGTATAAGACGATTTAAAAACACAGGTAATAAAGACGAGTTGAAATTTTCCGTTGTATACACAGTAAAAGAAAAATGTGATTGATTGAAATACAATTTTATAACGGGCTGCGACAAATATATATTGTAATTAAATCTCTGCTTCAAATTCTTAAGATGCTACGTGAGAGATTGTAAATATTAACAGTAGACTTAAAAATAATGGTTTTGGCAGAATGTAAATTGAATCGGTACATTTTTTTAAATCCAGTGTATATAGAATTCTGTACAAAGTTTGGGAGTCGCGGGTTTAGAATTCTAGAAATTTATTTACAAAATGTTAATTTTCATTACGAAAATTAATGAGATTATTGCTTTAGCCATAGCTTAAGTAATAAAATAGTTAATATGTCGAGTGAGGCATAACCCAAGGTTATAATATGATTAACATTGTACGCAGTAATTACTCGATATTCGCAAAGAAAAATAAAAAATCTTAAACATGTAATAAAAAAATGTTGACGAGTCTATCCACGGGCCATCTGCGGTTGAACAACCTTAAGGTTTGCACAGTAGGTATCGAAGATTTTTTCGAGCAACACGCAGGTGTGTGGGCATTCATCGAACGCGATGTTTGCATGTGTGCAAGCAGATGCGAGAAGGTGAGCCCAGCGAGCTTTATTGGGAGCGTCTGGGACCCGCGTGCGTATCGCCTGCTTGCCTTCTAGCCGGTCGACGCCGCTGCTGTAAGCGCCCGAAGAGAGTTTGGCCGTCCGTGACTACGAGACGGCGACGCCCGATGCGCGCTCCATCGAAGGTCCCTGGAACGTTGACCATGCGACTCTCTTAAAGGATTGCGCCCGCCAAGGTCACCTATCGAGTCTATCTTTCTCACTGCGCGTTGAGACGCTCCGTGTACGATCCAACACACATGGAAGCGCAGCGTGCATAGTCCCTGAGCAGCTCCCAGTCGGACTACCCGGTTGCCTCGCTAAATGCTGATGATGGTCGAGCCCTCTCGAGAGTCTCGAGTATCGTTGCGAAAACAAGGCCTCCTCTTTCACGATCGTCCGACTCGTCGATGACGACGACCCTTCGACTTTCAAGGGCGCACGCCGCAACGTCTGCCTTTAAATTCTTCGGAATCTTCCAACACTTAAGGTTAATGTACCACTTATTAACCTCTTGAGGCCAATTATGTATTTTAATTAAAAAGTCGTATAAGTTTATTGGTGACAATTTTCGATTTATAAATCCGACTCGTGTTTATTATGTCGTGTTTTTCTTCTCTCAGTTGTTTCTTCTCTTACAGCTGACATTTCTTAAGAACAAAGAAAAGACATTAGGAACTAAGTTAGGCTATGGAAAGTCTCACCGTCTTATACACTCGGAGGTGATGTACCGCGCGCGAGAAACACTTGAACCGTTTGCCATCTAGCGGGGCCTCGCGAACTATGATTTCGCTAGATAACGTAGAGAGCAGAGCTAACCCATTTCAATGTCCAATTCTTCAAAGAACTTTACTTTGTTCGTTACCATTATTTATTTATTAATTATTTTGTACCAAGTTTAAGTAAAAATTTTTAACGCAGCGAGATTATTCCATCTCTATGTCAAACCTTGTTCACCATTTTTATTGTCGTACAATATTAATGCCAACCACGATTGTAAGAATATCTCGATCTGATAATGTACTTACGTTGTAACTGAATTGGTTAATCAGCAGATAAATTAACAGTGTGTAATAATTATTGGGATTGTAAATCGTGATGCAAGATTAGCACCTAGCGCGATGCGTTTAAACTTGTGTATAAGAAGAAGAAGAAGAAGAAGAAGCTAGGTAGTTGATTCTTTTCGTGACTGCAGAGTGCAGAGTGCAAGCAGACAGGCGCGTTCCGTCGTCGCGCTAATAGTCGAAGGCCAAGCCAAAAGCGAGTCGATGACTCTTGGTGGAGGCGCCTGCTGCCTGTGTGTTACTTCTGGCCGCGAGCAATATGGCAACGCTATATAATACGCGTTGCAATCGAGTTGCAACGATATCCCCAGGGTCGATTATTTATTTCTTGTCTTTCCTTTTAGTTTCTCTCATTCTTTCTTTCTTTCTTTTATAATACGTATATCTCGAACTCCTCGGGTTGAAGGTGCGGTGGTGTCCAGGGTCACGCGTCTGCTGCTGCTGGCTCGCTGCATTTTTCTTCATTATACCGGAAAAATGCATCACCGATGACCATTTATTATTCCCGTTGTCCTTCGTCGTCGTCGTTACAGTCGTTCTATATCTCCTGCACTCTTGAACATAAAATAAATATCGAGTGCGAATAAACAAGTTCCGGAAGGACAAAGAAGGAGACCGATAAAATCTCAAAATCAAATTTCTTTATGCACCAACGTAAGGCGATGACTAATTTTCTAGGTATGAGCAGAATAGATACGTCGTTGTCTTGACGTCAGTCATTAGAGTGGAGAAGCGAAGCAACGACAAAAGAAAGGGATGAATGACGTCGATGGAACACCGAGCGAATTTAATTATGACATCATGGGAGCTCGAGTCCCAGTGAGCGCTAAAGGAGTATGACAGGCATGTAACGAGAAAGCAATGAAAACAAGTTAAAAAAGAAGAAGAGGAAAAAGAAGCACGAGAGAAGAAAGAAAAAGTGAAAGGGGAGTCACGTCGAGTCATCTCGTTGTCGGTATCGAGGTGAGCGTTGTTAGAAGGGTTGTTGAGGCAGAGGAAAGGAAGAGTGAAAAAAAGCGATGGAGGTGAAGGGTAGCTAGCGAAGAATCGCATAGAACAGGGGTCTCCAAACTACGGCCCGAGGGCCACATTCGGCCCGCGGACAGATTTTGTCCGGCCCTAATCTAGAAATTACAGATAATGACAAGAAAATTAATAATATGCAGTGTTGCCGTTTTGCGGACTTTAGTCCGATTTGCAGCCTTTTTTAAACGTTGCGTACTTTTTCGGACTTTTTTTTTCATCAGTGGACTATTTCACTTTTTACCACCGGCAACAATGATAATATGGTTTTGGCCCTCGGAACTTACTGGAGTAATCAGTATGGCCCTAAGGCTGGAAAGTTTGGAGACCCCTGGCATAGAAGAAAAAAGAATCTGGGGGTCGTGCTATTGGCCGTTGGGGGTGAAGATTGGTGACAAAGGAAGGTGAAGAGAACGGGGTGCGCGTAGCGCAAATGTGTCAAGAGAGTGTGCTGAAAAAGAAGAAAGTCCGTTTGCCATTCTCCAGTGATCGGCAACCTTTGTATTTAAGTGCGTAGAATTAAAGAAGTAACGAGTACACCACAGAATGTTTCGTTTGCTTATGTGGACAAACACTGTGCCATTCGCATTATAACGCGAAGACGAAGAAAACAGCCATCAGGAGGTGAAGAAAGAAGGAGTGGGGAACGGGCAATAAGGTGATCCAACGGAGAGAAGGCAAACCACAAGGTAATGGCCATGATCAGGGGCTAAGAAGCAGAAGAAGAAGAAGAAGAAGAAGAAGAAGAAGAAGAAGAAGAAGAAGAAGAAGAAGAAGAAGAAGAAGAGACGACCCAGGCAAAGAAGCAAGAAACGGTGGAGGGAGTAAACAGCGAGGATAAAGAGAAGTCTGAGCGGTAGAGGAGAAACGGAGAAGACGAACAAAGCGACGGGACGGGAATTGGCGGGAGAAAGAAGAACGATGGAGAACAGCAACGGGAAGGGGAAGAGACGGCGGCGGTGGCGGCGGCAGCGGGAGCGGCGGCGATGCAGCAGCAGCAACGATGCAATTAGGCGAGTTATGCAGAATGACGTCACACAGTGAGCGCGAGCCGGGGTAACTGTGCTGAGTCAAGGACAGGCCGTCCAAGGCCCTATCTACCGCCTCTCCACCACCACCACCACCAACATCAACTACCACTGCAGTTGAGATGGCAAAGTTCGCTTTGGATTTCTACAGTTAATGCGTTTTCATTAGGATTTTAGTACTACTAATATTTTTCGTCGGCATAATCCATGAATATTGAAACATCTATTGCTCAACAATGCTATTAAGTTTCATTTAAATTGTTTAATTTCTCATATATTACTTTGCATTGAATTTTTTAATAATTCATTTGTTCTTACAGATTTTCAGGTCAATCAGGGTAGGGTTTTAAAAAATATATTTGCACAAACTTAATTTATATTTATGAAAACGATGGAAATTGGTATATTACACTTTATCATTTTTTTTTACACTGTCCGGTTTGATCAATGCCTCAAGCCTTTCGGTTCAGTATTCGTTCACAAACTCTGGAATAAAGAAAAATGCAGGAACTCCATTTGGTTACCAAGCCAAGAGTCTGTTTGTATTTCATTTATCTCTCTCTCTGTTTCTCTCCCTCAGTGCTCCCTCTCACTTTTACATTTTTTTTTATTATCGCGAGAAGGCATCGAGAGGTTGCAGATAATGCGAACACACGTCGTGCACACATCATGCAACGAGTGTACTTTGCACGGTCACCCAATGTAATATCGTTCGTTACCCTCTGGCCGGCTTAACCGCATCATCGAAGCGCTTCGTTCGCGTTGTTTAATATGATACAATATATGATACGATATAAAGATATCCATCGATATAATTTTTCTCATTTTTATTTGTTGAAAAAAATAAAACTTTGTTGTTTTCACTTGCTACGATTTATTATTCGCTGCAGAAGAGAGACAGAGAGAGAGAGAGAGAGAGAGAGAGAGAGAAGGAGAGGTAATGTGTCGCATAAAGGAATTAAAGGAATTAAAGCCTGCGGGGAAAAAGCTTGCTTGCTCGAGCGACTCAAAGCGAAATAAAAGGAGAGGTGTGCGTCAAGCGCGCATCTAATCAGTCAAATGTCACGGCCACACGCCTATATATTATTATTTGTACAAACGTGGGTGTCAATGACACTGCACTCAGTCGCTTTTCGCTCTTGCGTGTTCTGACAATCGACCGATAATTTATCAGAATGTTGTGAGTATATGTGTGTGTGTGTGTGTGTGTGTGTGTGTGTGTGTGTGTGTGTGTGTGTGTGTGTGTGTGTGTGTGTGTGTGTGTGTGTGTGTGTGTGTGTGTGTGTGTGTGTGTGTGTGTGTGTGTGTGTGTGTGTGTGTGTGTATTAGCAGCGAGTGTTGAAAAAGACTACGCAGTTTTTTTTAAGTATCTCTGTCACAGGACTGATGCATTCGATTACTCGACTGCATCAGTCGCAATAGAATTTCACCGAGAAATGTTATTAATCACAGAACGTGTAACTCCGTTTAGTTAATTTTTTACAACACTATTGATTTTACTGTACTGATTACCTATAAATATTCATCTAACAAATCCATTTTATGACTTTTTACAAATTAAAAAGTTGACAAAAATTATTTTATACATCTTCAATATGTTTCTGAGCGGAGCGCCAAGTGGCGCCGCGGTCGTCATAATTCAGCAAATATTGATGAACGAATGGCGTCCTATTTTTACATACAGTGACACAATCACAAACATTTACTAATTTTACTTGATACAACAAATGTTTATAGTCGCGCTATAGATACTTTCGTAGGATAAATTCCGTAACTGCGTTGATAAAAAAAATCATTACATTACAAAGTAAATAAAATATATCCCTCGCTACTCTTGTTATCAATTTAAGGTTAACTTGCCTTTGACAACCATTGTGCAATGAGTTTTGTGATACGAACGGGGTTTATACTCACTGATCGATGAAAAATATCACCTCAAAGAATGTACAACGTCCGTTCTTTGTACCCAACTTATCAACATTTTTCCCGTTTGCCTTTATAGTTCGACTTTTGGAAAAGCATGAAATTAAATTTTCAATGTTGTGTCAATATTATCACACGATTGCATTTAACAATTTTATTTAAATCCTTTTTTAAGATGTTCCATAAAATCAAAAGTTGCCAAAAAATATTTTATACAACTTCAATTCGCTATGAGCGAAGATCCAATTGGCGCCGCGGTCGGCGCAATTAAGCAAATATCGGATAAACGAATGGCGTCCCGTTTTCACATACAGTGACATATTCACAAATATTTACAAATTTATTTAAAACAACAAATGTTAATATTCGTGGTACATAAACTTTCGTAAGACAACTTCCGTTACAGCGTTGATAAAAAAATCATTACACTGCAAAGTAAATGAAACATATCTCTCGCTGCTCTTGTTATCAATTTAAGGTTAACTTGCCTTTGACAACCATTGTGCAATGAGTCTTGTGATACGAACGGGGTTTATACTCACTGATCGATGGATAACATAACTTCAAAGAATGTACAATTACGTCCGTTCGTTGTACCTAACGTATCAATATTTTTCCCTGCTTCATTTAATTTAAATAAAATTCCTAAAGTTGCGTAAATATTGTGATACGATTGCAACAAAAAAATGTATGTTTACGGTGCACTAGAAAATAATTATTATCACTCCAAGAACAAAAAAAGGGCGAATTTCAGCCAACGTGGACGCTCTAAGTTCTGTTCAGCCGATGTAGCACGTATCGAATGATCTCATCACAAGAGGCACCTCATACAATCACGATTCAACTTCACTTAGCTTAGTTCGTTCAATCATTGATACTTTCATCTGGATTTGAATAGTATGGTAAAAAATATATATATAGTACGTATGATTTCATGAAACACCGTCTAATCGCTGAATGGCGTGACCTACCCCTACAGATACGAGTAGACATTAACTATAATCAATGATTATAGATATATTGGACTTGTTGTTACAAAAATAAATGTACACTTGAATGAGACAAGGTCTTAACTTTTTTCTATAATACGATACATATCTATGATATATATAGTACGTGAGAAGAACCAGTATACTTTTAGTTATTGTATATGGCCTCATGTATACATATAAGTGGAAAGAAGATAACTGGTTCTTAATCCGCAATAAACATTCAACTCGAGTGCTCTTGGTTATCGGTGTGCACTTTCGATAAATCGAATGTAATATACCCCAGAGAATATGAGAGATGCGCGGCTATTCAACTTGTTACTTCTCAATCGTTATCTCAACTGTTTTTGCCATGTTGCCATTAAAAACTTTTGTTTCGCAAAACCCGTTGAGTCTGTCAATCGCACGTACGCACATAACATTATATTGCAATTGGAATTAAATCAAACGATATGAGACAAAGATTCAATTGAGATATTACGCAAGCATTGGAATTTTCCAGGGTACGCGAATAGAATCAAACGAGCGGTAAGGTTATAAGTATTCTACAATCAAACCCGACGTTGCTTTTAGTGTTTGCTGTCACAAATTGTTAAGAAAAATCCATAGTGAGGCACTTAGCGCCTTGTATTCATTGTAAAGTTTACTTAAGAATTCGTGAAATCTGGTAAGCTTCGATAACGAAATGTACACTTGAGTATTCAACATAAAAAAGAAAATATATATATATTAACGTAACCAGAAAAATATAAATCTTTTTGCTTTCTCACAGAGAAAGCTTTGTTTTTATCAAAAACAAATTTAAGATTTTAACGTCAGAGTTTTGAAACGTCTAGAAATCATATTTAGAAAAAATGCATCGGTGCGCGCACGCGCATGTGTGTGTGTGTGTGTGTGTGTGCGCGCGCGCGCGTGTGTGTGGACGAAGAAAATTATTTTGTTGGCCCGACATATATTTGTTGATACAGTGATTGCTAGTCTAGCTATACTCTTGTTAAAGTAACAAAACTGTTTTATTCGTGTGTGTAGCCGCGCTTGCATCATTCAAACCTCTTTAACTTAATAACGGCTTTATCAACTGAGCTGAAAATTGGCGTGCAAGTAGAATATTAATGCTCCTTTATTAGTAATAATTATAGCAATTATTGAAAGCCTTATACAGATTTTATGAATTTTGTAATTTTTCGAAGAAAGCGTAATGATAAATCGCTCTCTAAAAAAAAGTTTTAATAACAATTTAATAATATTTGACAATAATTTTTTAATAAATAGCTCTCAGGCTGAAAATGTTTACACAGATGAATTAATATTAATAATATTTTAGTATTTAATTTGGTGAAATTTCGTCGAAGGGTTTTAAATTATCTGATGATTTCAATTTATTTTATTTCAATAATAATTTTCAATGCCGAATGACGCTGTTGATTTTGCTGGATTATTCGGTTTCCCTCTCTAATTTCTTAAGACTTCGAACTCAAGGTTGTAGAGCATTTGAACGCAACGATATATTTGAATCTTACGCTCATGAACGTATCCTACAATTCGAATGTCGCGGCCCCGCTGCGCGATTTGCGCACCAAACCCCATGTCTACATTACACATAATAAAAATATTTCGCTGCCGCCGTGTAGGAGAATTAAAGAACCTGGAAAATCAAAGCTTGGTGGTCTGAATGATTCCAGAGACACTTCTCGATTATCCTACTTGGCGGCAGTCGCTAGATATTTTTATAATATTGCTGGAGGAGAGGGGGCGGGGCTTTGCTCCTCTGTGCGCTTCGCGTACCAACCCCCTCGGTAGAATCCGGGCTTCACCCCCCTGATTAATTTTATTCACTCTGGCAGACATTACCTGCTCCCTCCTCATTTTTTTTGGAACCCTCTTCGCGACTCTCCTACACGGCGGTGGAAGTGGCGGTGGAAGTGGCGACGACGGTGGCGGTCACAGCGGTGGGGAGATATTTTTATAACATAGAAAGATATGTTATATCATATATTTTAATTGGAATTTATTTCTCCGCGAATAATAAATTCTATTGAATAATAGACGGTAAACAGTTTGCAGGTTTTATTTATTAAAACACCGAGAAGACTTACATAGACGCATACTAATCGAATAATAATAATAATAATAATAACAACAACAACAACAATAATGTATTAAAAAGTTTAAAATATTCTATATTATGGACCTGGCCTTCGTTCGTATCTACATAAAAATATCTTTCTAAGCAGATCCCACACGTCTTCGTGTGTGGCCAACCCCAATTATACTATTGCATATTTATTTACTACGTAATATCGTAGTTGGCCCTGATCCGTCTGAGCGAGCTAGAGAGCTCTACGACGGCCTCTTTTATAATCATACGTGAACGTTATATAATCGAATATGTAAGAGAGAGAGAGAGAGAGAGGGCGAGAGAGGCCTCCGTGGTTTTATCTGAGAATCAAAAGATTTTATTAAATTTTGAAGAACTTAATTATGAAATTAACTTAATATAAATACAAGAATAATAGTTGAATGGTTTTTTTAAATAAATTGTAATCAAATTTTTTCAATTTAACATTCTCAGTTATATTCAGGAGAATCTCTATGACCGGAGAGTTGTATTACGGTAGAATTATTAACTGACAGTGGTATAAATATGCCAAAGCATATGACAGTCGAAGGCAAAGCTGTCGACAAACTGGAAAGTACGAGAATAAAGTAATTGTCAGGTTAAATGATAATTTAAATTTTTAAGGTCAATACAACACTTCGAGGAAATATAATAGTTTCAAGGTTTTTCTCTGTATCCAGAGAGAATCATGTAGAGCTTAATCATCGTATGAACGGTGCATTCATTGAAACTCTTCTTTCATCTGTAAGAAAAAAAAATAGTAGCTGTTAAAAATAGCTAAAGAGAATTGATTCAATTGAATAGAAGAAATGTATAAAATATTTGTTACTGATAGAAATAATAATTAATTTTTTAATTTAAAAGTAAATACAAGAATTTAAGTTAAAAAAAAATAATATCGTTGAATAAAATGTTATTGAATAGGTTGGGACTCGAATGTACTGTACACGATTCACCCTAAAAAATTAAATTCGATGCTGCTCTGGTCTTTATGGTGTGCGATCGCGATAAATTTGCGTAATGTATAGTAAAAAAAAAAAAAGAAAAATAAAATTGGTTATCGCGAGCGCGTGCGCACATCGTCGAACAAGGACTCTCGATGTAACGCGTTACTTACATTCGTGCGCTCTGCGAGTGCAGGTGTGCATTCGTCATTCGATCGTGACGACCCTGACTGCCCCAGGGTAAACAGGTAAGATTGCCCATGCTTCTTAATCACCTGATAAACGTAGTGTGTATAATAATATAGCATATATACACGCACATTCGTGCGTTCTAATCGGTACGTCGTCTGTTATTTCTCGACGTTTTGCCACTTGATTACAAGAATAGTCGCAACTCTATTTCTAAATTGTTATTTCATTTTCGTGACGACAAATTCGACTCGTCATCTGCCTTCTTTCATCTACCAATTTACGTATACTTTTATGTATTTATGTAGTTGGCAATGCCATTCCCCCCTTCCTTCCACTCTCATTCTCTCTTTCTCTCTCTTTCTCTCTCTCTCGAGAACTATACGGTTCGTTACGTATTTGTTTCCAGTCACCCGACGAATAAATATACTAGTTGACGAGTATAGTAGAAGCGAAAATTCACAAACTCTCGATGTTTACTTAGCGTGTTACGCAATTAGTCCTAACGAATGTATCACCTCGGCGTTTATACGTATCGTACTATACGTTGTACGTACTACAAGCCAGATAGAAACGCCACCAAGGGACGTTTCAATGTGTCGCGCTTAGCATCGTAATTTGGCACCGGTCATACTCCCAACCGGAAATACTTTGCGAATCTGTGTGCTTATTGCACTTTACGGAGGCCCTTGGACTCGTGAGCCACCGCAACACATGCATAATCACTCCCCGCCTCCCACCGTGTAACGGAGGAATAGAGAATTCTGTCTCTCGACGTGCCGAGGACGCACACGTGCCGATTAACGTCGCAATTTATACCAAAGAGATTGTGTGATTTATAGAAAACTCGGTACACGTACACTCCAATTCGTTGGAACGTAGGATTTGGTCGTTCCACTATCGACTATTACGCAATGAATCGTCGCAAGTCATAGATTCACTGCTTCTACGATGTATTTTTCAATGATATTTATTTTTTCGTTAAATAAATTTTGGCATTCAGACTGAAATAAATGTCCTGTATAGAAAAATTCTTTTGATTGAAATTGAAAATCTTTCAACAGACGGAAATCCCATTGAAAGCTAATCGATTAAGATTGATTGTAATACGATTTTTATCCGTTTAAACGATTTCAATGGGATTTTCTTAGCAGGATACTTCCATAAAAAATCAGTAACTCGATTCCATTGAAAATTTAAACTTAATAAATTATTTACTGATTGGATCTTGGTTAGAATAAAGTTGCAGGTCATTGGCAAGGAGATTCAGCTTTAATTTTACGAACTTTGGGTCATTTAATTTGACGATAGATCGCCGCGATTTTACTAAAGAAACGTTTTCCTAACGATCTCGAAAGACTTTTACCGCATCTCCTGTACGCGACGATCTCAATCCTGTCTATTCTGAGCAACGAAATAGCTAGGACACGCGTTTACGAACCAAAGTCTTTCGGTCAAGTGTCAAGTTCTTTCGTTCCTGCTTTCGCGTCGTTGTTCTCGTCGATTTTTCATTCCTCCCGCGATTCCATGTCCCACTGGTCCACTCACCGTCTAAATCTACTGTTACATAAATACTCGAACCTATGAGGAAGACATAAAAGGACTTCGTCGGTTTACTCGCGTGTCCGTGAACAAGTTGACGAAGTAATCGATGCCTACGCGCGTGTTTGCGTTCACTGCGAGCCTGATTAGTTATTTCCGAACTTAGCTTCGTGTGTACTTTTTGCAAATCTCACTGCTCGATGTTAATTGGTCCCTTCTGACGCATCGCTCTTTCACTTTGACATCTTTATCCGTTTTTTTTACTCTCCCTGTTTAATTCTGTCACCGTAAGAATCATACGCGATTGATAATAAACGTTAAGTCAAACATCTTTGAGTATAAAGAAAAAAATATTTAAAATCCTCTTAATTATCGAAATTTCGTTATTTTTTTCATAAAAATAAAATTAATGTGAATACAATTAAAATGTTTTAATACCATTTGATCGTTTTTTGTTTTTTTTTTTTTTTTTTTCATGTGACAAGTTTATTTACGAACACTTATCGATGCGTAATACAACGATTGTAGGTGTTGCTATTCTAATTTGACTCTCCAGCTGCCAAAGATTGTAGCTATAACAAGCGATGATTAATTCGCCCGAGCACGACCGATGATTTGTTAAATAAAAAACCATCTCTCGCGCTCACGTTATCGCGATACGTGTATGATTCATCGCTGTAATTTGCAGAGAGTTTATTCCAACGTTAACACAGCCGCGGTCACTCGAGAATGAAACAATTAGATTAAACAATTTCGAAGCGATAAAGCGTGTAGATGTCGTAACCAGCTTGGTATGACATTACATCCTTCGATGTTATAGCTACCGCGAACGATCACCAGCACGCGCGCGCGCGCTCTCTTGCCTTAGTTTATAAGTTATAACAAATCCACGTCACTTTGTGAGTTATGGCCCTGCACTCGGAACGATTAAATCAAATAGTTATATATCTGTACAGAGATTATATGACCTTGGTTCGTTTTCTCTGAAGGCCCTCGTTATACTCTCGGTCCGGATCCCGGTGCTGTCAGATAATTAACCGGTCGAACCTTCGTCGGATAAGTCAAACAAGAAAGATAGAAAACATCGGCTCTCTCGTTCGTTCGTGCTTGCAGTTAGCTTTCTTTTACTCGATAAGACGAGGATGAAAAAACAAAACGCACGACATTGCGTAACGCTCTCGAGGCTGCGCCTATACTTTTCTTCGATTTTTCTGATCCTTTTGCTGCTGTGTACGCGTTGACGAACGTATATATGGGCAATTCTGCGATGAATCGACCTAATTTCAAAAGTGGCATCTCCAATTTCGAACAAGATGGAACTTAGTAATCACAGTGAGAGTCGTACTTGATTTATGCTCTAACTTATACCTCGCGGTTTTTACGTTCCTTCATTTTTAACCTTTCCAATTTCTCACTTTTGCGTTGCCATAACCAACTTAACTCCACTGCATCGCATTTGCCAAAGATACAGGCAAACTCCGAAACGCTATCTATCGACTGCTGATGCAGTCGGTGCTTTTGTAAGTTCTGATGTTAATGCGAGTTAACTCGAGCACGAACGCCAGTGTGATTACGGAAACCATCTCCTTTCGAGTGATACGATACGCCAACGAGTAAACGGCTAAGCAATCACCATCCTTGGCAATGGGATTCGCTTGGAACACCATCAGCTACGCATGATGACGGTGCACATATAAGTGCAAGGTATTTTCGCTTCATGATTTAAGGTGATATCGAAATCACCGGGATCACAGAAAAAAAACTTAGAAAAAATAATCATTGGTGTCAACCGCGAAATGAACTCAAATACTTCGCGTGTGAATCCGAGCGTCATACACCGAGCCACTTCTCATAAAACTTAATAATTTTATTAGCTCGTGCATCGTACAAGATCTCCAGAAGTTAGGTTGAATTATTCGAAATTCCTTAAAAAATGTTTCAAGTTGTTTCATTGTGTGTTCCGAATTACGTCAGTTGAGTGGAATTCTATTCGTAATAGTCGTATGCCGATAGATTTGACTTGAAATGCACTATGTGCACCAGTGTAAGCAAGGGATAAGTAGAGAGAGCTCCATAAAAATGCATCAGTGGTGTATACAGCCCGTTAGAAAGTTGGTAGTGCAGCAGCAATAAGAGAACACGACAAGATCGAGACCTCTTTCTCTCGGTTTTTCTCTCCGATGCACCGCCACGTCTAATCATTCGGAAAAGCACATTTACCATACTTGGAAAGCACTTTTATACTTTTAAACCTCGACGGACGGAACATCAAACGTTAATATATAATAATAAAATAATATTTCATCGACTGAACGCGAAACAGGGAAAGTACTCTTTTACTACTGAGCTAGATAACTTTTTGTTTATTTTTTAAGTAAAAGGTTTTCTCCTCTTGATTATCTACATTTTGTTTTACCAGATTAAACAACATGCAAATTATTGGGTGTAACTTGTGCATACGTATAGGTTTATTTGAATTGATCGAATGATAAATAAAATGTTTGCTCTTGATCAACGAATCAACTCAAGCGACATACCGGCGCCACTTTTGATTTATGGCTGTCACAAATAGTTATATTTGTCGTGAATTTGTTGTTGATTTTCCATCAATCTCCATGATACGAGTGGATTCGTCACGTATTTTTGGTAGATCGATATGTTAATTTGTGACAAATCAACCATAAATCTTTTTAATCGAGGAGATTGGTGGGAAGTCTACGACAAATCTATCTGCAGGCGCATCATGAGTACAGGATCGTAGCAGTTGGTTTACTTTATTGATTCGTAAACTGTTCATTCGAAGCTACACATTTTATTTTACTGGGGTCTTAATTTTTAATTGATGGTCATTTTTGTAGTTTTAAGTTTTGTAAAATGAAAAAAAAAAAATTAAACGGTCTTCACTGATGGCGCACCTATAAAAACTGCCCAATAAAAACGTTCAGTTATTTTTTAAAAGAATTTTATACATTAATATGACTAATTTTGAACTTATGGTGTCAAATTCGAAATTTTTTTAAAAATCGTTTCAGAATTTTGCAGAAAAAGAGGGAAAAAAAGGAAAAGTGTTAAATAGTCTTCACTGATGAAGCATTTATATGAACTGCCCAGTAACACGTCAAGTTATTATTTTTAATAATTTTATACAGTAGTGTTACTCATTTTGAACTTGATGTTTTTTTTTGTTTCCCATTCGAAAAAATGGTGTTAAACACGAAAAATAAAAATTCCAAAACATCAGTGCGTCAAAAAAATATTTAGAAATCGTTGCAGAGTTTCAAAGAAAAAGAGGAAAAGAAGAAAGAGTTTAGATAATCGTCACTAGTGGTGCACCTATAGAAATTGCCTAGTAAAACGTTAAGTTATTATTTTAAATAATTTTATACAGTAATGTGGTTCATTTTGAAATGATTTTTTTTTCTTCGTTTCCCACTCGAAATAATTATGTCAAGAACAAAAAAAAAATTCTAAAACATCAGAGCGTCAAAAAAATATTTAGAAATCGTTGCAGAATTTTGAAGGAAAAATTACTTTCGTAATTCATCTGTTAATTTCGCTTAGGATGATTTACATAAAACTTAAAATTTTCTTTTGTCTTCCATTTAAGTAAACGCTAGGAAATACTCAAAATTAAATTCAACTCATAACTATAGATCATAAGATAAGTAGGATTGCCGGGGATAATAACGACTACCTAATACCAATGCTTCTTCCATCTTCGTGACCATTAAACAACTTTCTTGCAAGAAACTAAATGGGAGAAAGGTATTGCGCAAATTACACGACTTCTGCAGTGTTGTGCACATATAATAATAATTGTTATCCACCTACACAGTTAACTCTTGCGCTATGTACAGTGTTATATGTGCGCTTATAGTGTAAGTATAACGCGAGGAATACAGCTCTCACCTTGCGCGTTACACGAGCGTTACATCCGGGCAAGAGTGAAAGAAAATCCGAGAGAGGTTCCACGCGTCTGGACTACTCTTGCAGCGGAGAACCTCGTCGCCGGCTTGAGGTAGGTCTCGACCAGTTTTCGCGCAGTCCGATGCGGTGGCATCGACGGTGAAAACGGAAACGAGCAACCGGCACAAACGGCTACGTTACAGCCACGATGATCGTGAAAGCGATGCGAGGTGAAGGTGGATACGGAGGTGGAAGTTGCCGATGTTGCCGGAGAAAACATTAATAGATCCAACATAAAATAGTATCGTGAAGCGGAGTTTCAAAACAAGAAATATCAAGTAGAAAGTACAATACGAAGAATGTATCTGACGTGTAATAATTTAACAATTTATTTTATATCGTTCACGATTTTTAAGGATGTAATCGTGTCCTTGTGTGAATTTTTCGATATTTTTAAGGTACGAACGCAGGGGTGACGATAAAAGGTGAAAATACTTAATTTTCATATCGCGCGCGGTCACAAAGCAACTGTCGGTGGATGCGCAATATCTCGATTGACAATTTCAACGAAATTCAATAGCAAACCAATCTAGAACGTATCTGCAATTCCGCAGAACTATTAGGCTCGATAGTTGACGTTTAACAGAAGTAGAAGCAATCACGCCCTTACTTAAAAAAATCTGAATGTCTCGATATATTTTGTTTAAAATCACGAGAATGGAAAAGACGTTACCGCTTCGCTTGTGCGCCCTATTGCTCTAACGATTCTTGAGTTGTAGACGATTGAGCTGAATAGTTGATCGACAGACTATAACATTTTGAAAGCCTGGCCAGTACACGTACGTGCGCATAGATACGTAATGAAATTTTTTTAAAACCAATTTTACGAAAATTTCGGACAATCATCCTATAGCCGAATCGTCAAAAATCGTTGTTAGGTTAGATTTGTTAGTACATTTATTTTTTATCCTACAAGTAGTACAAGTTTCTATCCTATCAGCAGGTCGATGGTCAAAGTTATGAGATCTCCGACGTCGATCGTTCCTCAATCTCTTCGAGTTCCAGACAATTTTCACTATTCCAACATTGAAATATTTAAAAACTAACTTTTCGATAAAAACAAAGCGTTCTCTACGAGGAAGCAATATTATAGTTCATCGAGGGAAAAGAAACGAGTGCATGACAGCCCATTTGAATCGCTGTAGTAGGAATCGACGGGGTGAAGGTGTCACGTACACGAAGCGTTGCACTTTCTTTACCCACGACGCGAATGCTGTGGTCTTCGAGACGCGTGGGGCCAGGAGAAGTGCAACGACGGTTCGCGTGCACTTCACCTTTCTCTTTCTCCGCAGCGCATTCGCCTTGCACTCCCCGAGATTGTCCCTGACAGCTTCCGACGGACAATGTCACGTCAATTAGGGGCACACCGTGTCGGGAGAACTTCTCGTTCATCCTGTGCGAGTTTGAAAAAGCTAGGTCTACCACGATGCGACAATAGGATAGTTGAGATAAAGAGCGCAATTGAGAAAGTACGTGACTCCACTAAGAGCCTCGGTGTTCGTAAAGATTTAATATGCGTTAAAGAAAGACAATATGGATCACCTTGAATTAAATAAATAGAAAATCATATTAAAGACGACAAGTACAATTCTTGGAATAAACAACGTACGAATTAACGCACCAAACAAAATTATATTGGTTGGTACAATCCATTTGTAACATTAAATAAGTTCGAGGTGAATAATTTAATAAGTTTGTAATCAACTAATTTGTTGGTCATAGCAACGAAAACTGCTTTTCTCCGTTCATCACTCGACTGTAAACATTTTATTCAACAATTTTTTGTGTACACAGCATAGCTAAATGATTACTCACCACAACGAATCACGCGATTAAATATACCCAAGAAAATTTACTTGGTCGTGTCAACCAACATACTTAACCAGTAACTAATCTGTTTGTTAGAACAATCGTTCAGTTAATTAATTCAACGAAATATATTTCTCGAAGTAAGTTCAACATACACGTTTAACCACGTAATTGTTCGTTACAACCAACAATTTTTTAACGCGTAGCATTGTACAGTTATATTAAAATATTCTAAGAATCTGCAAAGTCCTACTTTGCACATTGATTTCTCATTGTTATTAATTTTTACACATCAACCGCACTATAAAGATGTTAATCAATGTTGGCTTCCGCGTAGAGAAAGCAATTTAGAGATAAAAAAAAGTATTGATTTTTCAGTATTTATCTAACTAATCCAATACGGGAGACGGTTAGGTTTCCATTTAGCGAATATCCCCACAGTGTTCTTGATGAAGTTGCTTCCGCGCCAAGTTTTCACTCACAGCCCGATGTATCCGTTTACTTCTCTTTTTCTCATGGAGACTAGTACGCTCTTTTTATTTGAATATTTTTTGCAATTTATAGTTGTAACTCGAGGACGTTTATGTTTCTACAAGCGCAGCTGTTTCTCTCTTTTTTTTTTCTTTTTCCCTCGCATCTCACATTATTAGCGATCAGCAGAAGAGGCTTTGGTCACGCCACTATATAATACTTAATAGGTAATGTGGCTCGAGCCGCAGGTGGATCATTGCATCTCCTCCTATACACGATCTCAGGGACATTGATGCGATAAGCTATAATGAACTGCGTTCCCGTGCGCAGATGTCTATCCCATCGCATACTCTAACATAAGTTTACACGCGGTACAAGATAATATAAACGTAGAAGAGATTAAGTCTCTCAATCATTTTTATTCATTTATAAACCCCCTTAAGATGTTTATTAAGAATTAGGTCAAAATTGAATGAGTAAATATTAGTAAAAGAATGTTTTATTCCAATGTTATAAATAGAATTTAAAAACTCGATTAATATTTATAAAAATCATTGTAATATTTGTTCAACAACGTTATCGTACAATGGAATAAGTAGACAATTATTTTCGTCGTAATTGAAAGATGGTGATATTTTAAAAAAAATTAACTACATCGAGATAAAATTTGATTTTAGATGGATTTAACTAAATTTCAATGAGCTAATTTGATAAAGTTTCTTCAATCTCACGGCGAGTTTAAAAATTTGGCGCAACTAACGGTGAACTTGAGCCAACTACTGTAGCTCGAGTCAACTGCGCGATACGATTGGCTCAAGTTTATCGTGAATCGCGACAAATCTAACGTCGAAGTAAGGGCGAACTAACTATATCGAATCAGCTCAAGTGAATTCAATTGACTCAAAGTAAATTCAGTTGGCTACATCTAACAAGTTTTCTCTTGATGCATTAACATAGGATTATGCGCGGCTTTAACGTCGAACTACCTTAAGCTGCATAGCAACCGTCTGTTATATGAAAAATAGTAAGAAGTGGTATCACAAGTGGAAGGGAAGTGGGAGAAGAATTAGCTTCGATGCACATGGCTCGTATGTCCGTGGGAGAGATTCCATTTTTTTTTTCACCAGTGGAACCCAGCTCTCGTCGATCCCGGCCAGCAATGGAAAGCTGAAAGTTTTATGAAAGTGCATCGCGTGCCGTTGGTCGTACAGGTCCGAGAGCGCATGCCTCTCGTTACGCATTTGCAACGCGAGAGAGGTGCAATCGGCAACTGGCGTGACGTTAGCCGTTAGAGTAACGAGAGATGAGAAAAGCCACTTCGCCGCCTTCTCATTTATCCCTCGCGAACCAACGACGAGATTCACAAATAGTCGTGTACATCGTGCTGCAAACAAACTTCGTAATAACGAGTCTTTCTGTATCGTCGACTCTCGTTCCGGAGACGAAAGTACGTCCGTTATAATACTCGGTGCCAGTTAAACACTTCGGTAATCGCTATGAGACAATCGCGCAGCGCTGTTATAGCGAAAGAAAAAGTCTGCCGTGAAAAATTATCACGAAATCACAGGAGAAAACTATGTGCGATGGCAAAAATAATGAAAATATTATATCATCCCGCGATTCAATGTTATTAATATCGGATTCGCACGAACATCTTAAAGTATTTCACGAGTTTATTCTATAACGAGAGAAATAATATAAATTATACTTTCTAATGAATGATTGATCTTAAAGATTTTTCTAATAAATTGCATGCGTGGTAGAAAAAAAAAAATTATTCGTCGTGTCAGACGTTTTTGACGTAAATTATAATTACGGAGGCTAATTAGTGCAAGTTCGATGTACTTTAATCGTTTGTATATTAAAATTTAAGATCATTCCGGTGCTTTATGGAATAGTGCGTACGTGCGCGTTAGTATTTGAAAAAAAAATGAAGATTTCCCTGTTGATAGTATATCGAGTAACGCGTTGTTGCGCACCTACATACTCACGACGAAAGTGTGCTTTCGAGAGAGAAAGTCAAACCGCGAGCTCGATGCGGCGGCACTCTCGTGCAACGCGAGATCTCTGCAAAGCCAGATGAAAATTTCATAGTATCTGCTATATACATATATCTACGATCCATGGTTACCTGTAATCTCATTGTTATGTGATATTGAGTACGCGATGGGCCGGAAGATCACGAGAAATCGGTCGAACGTGCATTCGCGCTTTCCAAAATCGATATACGCGTAGGGTATATTTCTTACAATTAAATATATGTAGGATCAAGTGACTATTAAAATCTTTCTTACAAGTTAATATATTTAAGATCGAATTATTATTAAAATATTTCGTACATGTCAATATATGTAGGATCGAGTTAACATTAAAATATTTCTTCCAAGTAAATATTCAGAGAACCAAGTTACCATTAAAATATTTCCTACAAGTAAATATTTCCTACAAGTAATATATGTAGGATTGAGTTACCATTAAAATGTTTCTTACAAACCGATACTGGTGGTTGAGCGGTGAGTTTGCAGCTCCAGCGTTACCATGAGTTAAGCCGCAGTCCGTACTGCCACTACTCGGATGGGTGATCGCTTAGCCGTGAACTATCCGGCGCATCAATTAGTGAGCGGGAGGTCAGTTTTTCTGAGACTTTGATATCCGCATCTGAGTAACCTACTTTCGTGTATACACCAAAAAATCAGAAGAACATAGAGCCGTATGTACCGGGTGTACATGAATTTTCCGCTGCTTCTCTTTGCCCATGGCGAATCCGATACAGTGTAGCTAATTGTAAGTCGGCTGCGAACGCATCGGATTTTAGGTTAGCTCGGCGAAGTGCGGGTAGGAAATGCTTAGAAGAACTTTCAATTGGGACGTGTCATACTTAAAAACTCTTAAGAGTATACGTTGAAACACACGACAAAAATATTTCTTGCAAGTAAAATATATGTAGGATCGAATTACCATTAAATTATTAGTCACAAGTGAATGATCGAAAGTTTTTTTTTTAAAATGCTCGTAGCATTTTAGATCATTCCGATCAACTTGTTTAATTCGTCGCAAGAACATTTCGCTATAAGGGTTCTTTATTTTGCAATTGAATCCTAATTTCGACAACAAGTGTTGGTTAACCCTTTATAATTCACAAGGATATCCTCACTCCTTCTTTCTTTATTCTTTATTTTGAAATTGAATCCTAATTTCGACAACAAGTGTTGGTTAACCCTTTATAACTCACAAGGATATCCTCACTCCTTGGTTCTACCATGAGAACGTGTTACACCTACTATGCTCTTCATAGTCCCATTCCAGGACGATTTCGCGCGGTGTCACTTGTAAAGAGTTAGATTGGTTCATTCAGTGCTGTTCATTTATTGCTGTTTACAATTGTATCGAATAAAATTTTTATCTTGACCATAGAAATACAATTTTTTATTTATTATTCGCATATTTAAAAATATAAGTTTTTAGAGAAAAAAATGTTGCCGCCGGTCCGAAATTTCATCTCATTTTGTGAAAACATAACGAAGAAAAAAATCGCTCGAATCTACCGATGGTTTAGTAGTTATGGGTGACAAACAAAATATTACGTTGATCGAACAAACCAATTATCACAATAAATAAAGAAACACTCAATTGTACTAACCGTTCGTTCAATCAACCGAGTATTCGTTTGAATCAACTAAAATATTTTGCTTAACACTACGCAACCGTTAATTCAGTACATTCAAGCGATACATTTTTTTTATCGTACGATTACTATACCCTACACGTGATAACTATCGACTGTCGGTCCATGTGAAAAATTGTCCCATGGTGTAACAATGGATGATCGTCACTTGACGTGATGTGCTAAATAAAATTTGTCGATCTCTCTCGTTCCATCTCAAACGCCAATCGCGATAATACACTCCAACTTACGTTGGCTCAGTCGGTATACATCACCTTAATAGTTGACAGAATTATCGCGATTTCTCACCAGTTGCACAGTAGATATAGAGATGATTGATGTAAAAGTGTCAAAGAAGTAAATGCGATTGCGAGTCAATTTTCATAAATCTATTCTGTCATGCAACTCGCAACGATATTACGTAATAATACACAATAGCTCACAATCGTTTATGACTCGACTATTACAATGGTCGTGTGCATTATGAATGATAAAGTGAATGGCAATGACCTCCGTTAACACGGCCGTGGTCACCGAAACTTTCCAAGTTATTCTCCGTCTTTTTCTTTCCCCGGGGTGCAGTGACGCACGTTTGTTACACATTCACACTCTGCTAAGATGGTTTTCGGTGATCCTCTCGACTCCTCGTAATTTTCGTGTCCTCGGGGAGGTCACACATACGAAGAATTTCGAGAGCTCGCTTCCCAGCCAAACTTTCGAAGTCATTGAACCTGATGCTCCTCCTCCTCCTCCTCCTCCTCCTCCTTCTCCTCCTCGTGAGAAGGTAAGTACGAGTACTCGACAGGCGGATTGCCGAAACGACAGACGAGTAGAACTGTCGCTGTAACACATCGGATTTCGTAGTGTTACTCAAGTTCAGAACTTTAATACTCGATACACCGAGTACCGTAACCTTTTCTTCAAGACATTTTCAGTGAAAAATTCTTGCTTCTATGAAATATTTTATTTATTTTTTTATTTTTTTCGATTTTCTAATTCTAAAATGAATTAAAGAATTTTGTTATAAATTGTTCATATAATTTATAGTAAAGGTTAAGTCGCTTTTTTTTGTCTTAGTGAATCTATCGTCCTTTGAAATACATAGTTTTCTGTATCTAACAAGTTTCCCCACGAAATATTTATCAAACAACTTATTAATAAATGTTTTTTATTTCGTAGAGCACAGAGAAAAGTTTGTGAGTACGATGTTTCATTGGCGAAGAACCGAAAGGGATGGAGGTGAAGGAAGAAGAGAACTGAGTGAGAGGAAGGAAAGGTGAACAGTTGGGCGATGGTGAAAGAGTCTCGTAGATTAAGTATCGGGGTCAAGTGCTCGGGCGAGTTCCGCTCGGCGCACACAGGAAGAGAATATAGTGAGAGAGGCCTACTTAGCTCAGACGGAGAGTAGAACGCGAGTGCGCTCGAGACACACAGAAATACAGAGAGAGAGAGAGAGAGAGAGAGTATGAAGAGGTAAACTCGAAGAGTAAAGCGAGCAGAAACGCCGGCGTTCCTCTTTGCAATGCTATCATAATATCAGTTTTAGTCGTGTCAGCACGGCGAAGCTGCGCGAAACCTTTCTAATCGCTTGGCCTGTTTTATCCAAAAGAATAATATTCTTTTAGGTTATAACCGGACATTGTTGTCCAAGTGTTACGTGGCAGCAACGCAACGGTATTCACGATTTCCATAGCATTAGTTTAGATTATAAAAGACGGAGAGAACTGAATGGTCAAACACGTTAAATAATTAGTTGTTACCGATCGATTAAGCGATTGGTAACCAATTATTATCGTAACATTTGAGATTTAATTGACATCAGTGACAGTAATATGTAATAGGGCGCATAATAAAAAGAAAATGGATCAATTTGACAGTGACGTGAATAAAGTTTGGAAAGAGTGCGTTAGTTTGTCTGAGAATTTTATCAATTTGTTATTCAGAATTGTGAACACGATTCATTCGGATTCTGTTCACGTGAATACTTAAGAAGCTTGATTCACAGCTATTTTTAAAAGTTTCATCGATGCTTTTGATGTCTATAAGAATCCTAAACGTGATTTGCGATCCTTCAACGCTTTCCGTCGGCGTCACTCTATAGCTTTATGATACCGGTGTTGAAAAAATATAATTTTAAGACGTTAGAGATGATTTGTGGTCATCCTGCTGACGTCTATTATTCCACTCAATAGTATGTCTAACCATTTGGACGATCCTCTCGCTGTCCAGACGATTTATCCAGGTCACGTTGATATAATTTCCTAGTTTTGTATACCGTGCATGCAAAAACCTCCCTTCAGGGCGCCTCGCGCGAATTCGTCAATGTTCTCGTCGTCTGCTACTTGGAACACGATGACTTTAAGTTTTATCAATGTCGCACCGTCAGTTTATGTAACTCTCGTATTAAAAAAAAATTGTTTTAAGGTATCTCGAGCAGGCTCCGTCGATGTTTCGATGAAACCCTAATTTTCTTGTTTCAAGTTCCGTCAACGTCGTTTTGTGGTTTTTTATGTGCTAAAAATGATTATCTCAAGCAATCGCGTTAATGCTTTTGATATCCAGGACTCCAAATAAGATTTATTCACGTGGAGAAATAATGGAAACCCATCAACAAGGTCCTGGACTTGAATTACATTTTTTTTTAACACGGACCTTTGGGCCCACCTCTTGGGTATAACTTGGACAACGATATACTTAATGCCACATGTTAATATTAACCATGTACATAGTTTTTAGTACGATGTTGAGCTAATCCGTCATCGTTTTTTATTTATTTACTATGTGAAATACTAAATAATACAATTAATGACACCCGAAAGTGATTCTGAATTGTGTAAAGTAGCAATTACCGCAATGTTATCGAAGCCCTTTTTCTCTGTACGCCTTAAACTAGTGATTATTTAACAAATCTCTCGTCCATTGTCTAAATTATTTAATTCAGCGTATAGAAAAGTCCGACAAAGCTCCCTTCCGATTCCCTTGACCGCGCAATATTCTCAGTTCTTCTCCTTTCAATTAAATTAATTTATTAATTATTGCATCCTATTTATATTTAGTGTTTCGTTGTTGGTTGGAACGATTGAATCGCTTAGAAATATTGATGCTCAGGGTTGATAAAGAATCCCAAGGAAACACCCGACAGAACCAGCAGAAGTGAATAACGCGTTGATCTCGGTGCGGTAACCCATCATCCAATGACTCATCGGTCTCTATACTTTATTCGTATTACACGTGGCTTCGAAAAAATAATTTTTCGATAATTAAATAATATAAAACTGTAATTTTAGCTTAATTAGTTATTTAAATAATTAATTTTAATAATTAATTGATATTTTTTATTTAAATTCAGAATATTTCGAGTATCGAAAACAGTTACTCAATCATCTTGGCATATTTTGGAAATTTCAAGTTATTTTGACGAAACAATAGACTTTGTTATGTCAAAAGTTTGTACACTTTTTGCAAGTTAGAAGGAGTAAAAATGATATGATTTGCCTATTACAGGGCTCGCTGTGTTCATGAAAACACGCTCCGAAGGCCGTTGAGTATCCTGTTACGATCAGAACGAGACTTTCAGGAGTTACATTCGATAATGTTTTATACTTTGAAACTCGGTAAACTTTAAAACCTTTTTTATAAAAAATTTACCACGCTTTGTTCTACGATTTGTTTTTTTTGTTGTGTAATTTTCTTTAATTTCATCATTCGAACAAATGCACGTAACTCTCACATAGATTCCCATCAAAACCGACGAGTAACATTGCGTCTGCAATGAGCCTCGCTAGACCAATTTCCAGTCAAAAGAAAAAGGCACAGGGGAAAGTGTACATCCGTTATAACTGAGAGTAGAAGAAGAAAAGAAAGAGTATTGTCAATTATCCGAATAGTCAAGAAAGATAGTTTACCGCCGTCGTTGCTTTCACCCGCACGCGTTCAACGGAGCACCGATAAGTGCAGCTTAAATTACAACCAAAGGTAAAGAATTGAGCGCACGGTATAAGGACATCATCGAGAGTTCCAGAGTGTCGAGAGTCGTGAAAGCTACCATGAGAACGAATTATCTAATCCAATGCCGTCTTCCTAATAGACGTCAAACGGAAGCAAAATGTCTTTGACTGCTGGAGTATGCTATCTAATCGAGTAATTTTGTCTTCTTTGTCAATGTATAAAGAAAAAGTATGTAAAACGAATAAAATAACGAACGCAAAGGCTACCTAAACTTTCGAATTTCTCGTCAACCCGACACTCTGCTGTGTTTCAATTAATTATCTGACGTGAGTATACCAATGTTCGCGTCAACCATACATATGTATGTAACGGTTGTGCTATTTTTGACTTTTTATTTCGTTTTCGATTTCCATCTTGTTCAAGCGTAGATTGGGATTTTTTAAAAAAATCTTACGGAAGAGAGGAGGAGGCGGGAAATAGCTTAGGTTGGATTGGACAAAAATCCTAAGTGGTACCTCACTTGACATTTGTAAGTGATGAAGCACCTCTTAGACTTAATTACTGTTAAACCCGACTAAATTCGACTTTTGAAGTCGAATAAAAAATGTTGCGGGAGTGGTGAGTTCGGATCTTAAAGGCTGAAGTGAAATATCCCCAGAATATTTTATACAAAAGTTGTACGGTTTCACGGAAGACATACGATGGTCGTAAAGCTAATTTCGCTGATGTGAAAAAAAAGCACTGGAGTTACTTTGAATTATGTTACTTCAAAGTGCTACAACTTCGATGTTTTTAAAGCTAAAGAATTTGTCTTTTCGTTAGATTCGTCTCGAAATTGACTAAAATTTTATGTAAAAAAACATTATTTCGTGTGAAAAAATAAAATTATCGGAAGGAATGTTGAAAAAAGTCTCCATGACTCTCATCATGATTCTCGATAAAGTATTTTTATACTTCCCATGACAATTCTTCTCAAACTCTCACCTAGACTCTCGTCAAGCTTAACGGAAAGACGTCAGCGTCGCGTGAATTCGTTTCAGCGTATCAAACATATACATTATAACATTATAACATTTTATAACCGCAGTTGTAGTACGACAGAACTATTTGTTAGTTTCCTGAAGATCCTCGAGCCAAATTCTCAATTTCAGGTAGCAACGAACCAGCAGCCTCTTGCAAACCTCCTCCTGCTGATGCTGCTGCTGTTTGTGGTTCTGCCTCGTCATCATCCACGTCGTAGTAGACGCTGGGGAGAACTCAGAACGAACCAACACAGCTGATTGCAGCCTCTTTGGGTTTTCCAGCTATTGACATGTGTTTGCAGTAGGCAAAGATAACCTGGGGTTGCGCGGTAGGCAGATGTTAGTTCGAAGTCAACGAGGGATCAACCCCGAAAGACATTACCAGAGTTTTGGGGCAGAGCATCAAGTTTCCGCTCTTTACGCGTGCATTCGTCTATTTTAATCACGTGTACATTAAACCCGGCGTTTTCCTTGTCTCGCGTTGTGAATTGTTGTCTCAATCAGTAATTTGTTTGAAACGATATGAGAAATGACTTTTAATCAATAACTTTGTTGAGACGAACCCATACGATCCGACCTTTAGGTACGGACGCGATCATTGGTGGAATTGCCCACGCGTTAATTGTATTTGTATTTACTATTTACCCTTAAAAGTAATATCCTGCATCGGTATCGAATAAAAAATTAAGTTCCCACTCGATGGCAAATCTTGTTTCGATTTTTAAAAAATCGCACGAGTCAACGTTTACGATTATTTCCAAACCCCAACCCCTTTTTTGTAAATTTCTTCAATTAAAAAAAAATAATAATAAGTAAAAAATGACAAATTCTATTATAATTAATATGATTCGCTGCGATATATAATATTTTACAACAATAAAGAACATTAACATCAAACGGAAACTATAAAACCAGAGCGATGAGCGTCGTGCGTATACAGAGTCATTGGAACTGCGATTGGTAATTTAATAAAACAAAAGTGTAATTATTGACATTCTCTTTCCATTCTGTTACCATACTTTACTAGAATTGTTAATTACTGTATGCACGGGGGGTGGTGACCACTAACCGTAACAACTTTAACGCGTTCTCCGATCTGCAGAAGCAGTAACAGTATCAACAGCTGAGGAGAAAGTGCGCTCGCTTGCTACCAAAGCAATGCGATCACGCACCAGCGAGAGTAACCAACAAATCTAACTTCTGGAACGTCAACCATGACTCTCTTCCGATCGACCTCGAAACTCTATCCACTTATTACAGCTCAGTATGACTCCAGGTAAAATAAAGTACGCGGTAGAAAAACAAATGAAAAAAACAACGATGTAACGGGGATTTTAATAAATTATTCTATTTATGAATAGATGCTAAGCTATATCTAATCAACAGACATCGTTCATGGTCGCGATAGGCTTTATCAGTAAACAAATGAATGTTCCCTTTGTATATACATATACCGAGAGGAGATATATACGATGTGTAATAGAATTACGTGTAGTTTTATAAGTGTTTTTAACGCGGTACGTTGTATACTCTTTGAATCGTATACTCGTCGCGTTAGTAGGATAACATAATAATGTCAAGGTTCCGAAGTCTGAGATAACGGAGCAAAGTATTAGCGTTTGTAACAATATCATGGTCCCGGACTTGGGAAGTATTCAGTGCGATTCAACCGTGCGTTTACATCTTCGAACGCCATACACTTGGGTATTGTTTCGTTATGATTGTTAACGTGGGACATTCAACGTGATAATATCGAGTGCAGTGATAATATATTTCACAATGTAATAGATCGTGGATACGCGACGAAGCGATGTGACACTTAAACCTCTCGAGTAGTCGATATTAATCGATATCGAAGAATAGTTTTGTCGAAATATACATCAGTGACACTCGAGTAGTCGAGAAAGGATTTTTTATATTATTTTTTCTTTAGTTACAAAGATCTTTTTATCGATTTAATATATGTTCGAATAGGATAAAGTAATTATTTGATATTTTTATTTTTTTTTTGTTCTACGTTTAAGCGTGAAATCGTTGAATATTACGAGAAAATAGTTAGTTTATCGATGCTGCAGGAAGAAGAAGGTTTCGTTATATTCGAACGAACTGTAATCGATTAAATACGTTCCAGGCGATTAATTTTGTTAGGCCAACAAATTAGTTGATACGCAAAGCAATTAATCGGTTGGGAACCAACGATTTTATTGGCTCAACCGATTAATTTGTTGGTCCAAGAAAATTAATCGTTTGGAATGTATTTAACCTTGCAAGTTGTTTGTACCGATCGATCATTACTTTCCGTGTAGCATGTATAAAAATTGACACATGCTGGTTAATTTATTTTAAAGAAAAAGAAATATATATTAATCATGAGCACGTGCATAAAATTTGATCGTTTCAAAGCTCGCAACGCGGCACGAAATGGCATTTAAAAAAAAGAAACAAAAAATCGTACTCCACGCAAGTTCCAATTTTGGAGACAATTCGAAGAGTTCAAAAGCCATCGGAGGTCACGATGCTATGCGGTTATTCGTCCCAACGATGCATAATACCCGACGAGAATTCACCTGGGCCCGATAGTTTGAACTTGGCTAGTGACATAATTTTTGTCTCCTTCTTCACTAGCGGACGAGAGTTTGTGGGTCACCGGGCGAGTCTCGCGCCCGTGAGCATCGAGCCTCGTCGTCTTCGTCTCGGTTGCCGGTGTCCCGCTACTCTAGTCACCGAGGAACGCGTCGTGGGTGTCGGTTGCAGTAGTCGCTCACAGCGCGAGACAGCGAAAAGTGAGACAGATGGAGTGACGGGATAGCCCCGTGTACTATCTATATATTCACCGGGTACAGTGGTATAACGTTGAACTCTACGGTATAGAATGATATAGAACGGTGAAGCGAGCAAGCCGGAGCGTGAGCGCGCGCTCGCGATAAGTAACGGACCGCAGGCGGTAAGGGCGAGGATAATGTAGGTCAGTAAACACTCCCGCTCCTCTCTACGGTCGTCCACCACTTTCTCCAGGCGAACCGTTCGAAAACAGGCTTTGCCTTGGCCGTCGCAACGTAAGACGCAAGAAGTCGCCGTACTCTCCGTCTCTTTCCACCGTTCTTTATCCAGTGTACGCTCGTAGTTTGTATATACTTGGTTCGTTTATACCTCGCTTCGTACGTGGATCCAATTCAATCCGCGCTAAGAATCTCTTTCTCTCTCTCTCTCTCTCTCTCTCTATCTCTATCTCGTTCTTTAGCTCTTCGTTGTACACTCGGTAATGACGGTAACGGGACGCGATTGCGAAGATCGAACGGGATCTCACCGTATAGTTGTAATAGTTACCATGTATATATACTTACCGCGCAATGTAGCTGCGTGCCTTGAGAAGGATAGATGACGCGAGGACGATAGATGATCCGAGTCTCGTGCTCTCTGATGGAAATCACTTGTGGGAATCAAGGTCAGCTTTACGCGATAATCAGGATAGCCATGGGAGGATATACCAAAGATGCAACTTTGATGCAGTAATGAGATACGGTGAATGCGCGTGTCTACCTTATTTGCTGTTATCTCATATCTATACGCAGTCAAGAATAATTTCGTGTAATTCAATAGTATAAGAAAAATGGTGTTATTTCACAATTATTTTGTTAGAAATCATTGCCGTTATCGATCATTCGAATGACATCGATACGCAAATTAATGCTAAAAGACCGAGGAACTTTTGTTGCAGTTAATAACTCGAATTACGTTACATGATTCACAATTAATTAATTAACTAATTAATTAATCAATTAATCAATTAATTAATTAATAGCGCCTTTAATTAGATCCCAATCTCAATGAAACTTTGAACCGTTCGTAATATCGATAACCAACATACGCATCGTCATTCGTCCATGAAGATGAGTATCAAAAAGAAACAAGTATAAGTTTAATAGATTTTATTACCTCGTTAAACGAGTAATCGTACAATATTTCTTATTCAATTACATTACGTTCTATCGCATTCTCACAATTTACATTAAATTTCGTTTACAAAGAGAAAAGATAACCAAGTTTCTTGACTTATCGCATCTCACCGAGCGCTCCGAGGCGTTTTATGTTTCAGGATATTACGGAGTGTCCGGATTACGATGTGGAGTAGAGCTCTCGAGCGCGGAACCTCACCAGGGCCATTGCCGTTTGAACGCTGTTCACTTCGTTCAACGTTCCGGCAAGAAGTGTGACACCGAGCTCACCGAAGCGTGCAATCGTGCGCACGGTGAGCTCTCCGGTTCTGGTGCTTTCATACCCGCGCTCGGTTATCGTTAAGAGTCCTCGCCGTCTAACCGCTTCGAGAGAAAATCTAACGGTACACGAAGAGCAAGGCACACGGCTCGCCTACATCGACCGCGGTTACCGCCACAACCGCGCGCTTTATTACGTCCTCGCGCATTTCGTAACACATACCCCGTTTCATAACTGAAACGTCTAGCGGCTTGCCGTGACGACGAAGAAGATGATGAAGACGTTGAGGATTTTATAGCAGCGTCGCTCTTCGGAATATAACTTTTACGGCTATTGTGCCTTCTCTTTGAACGTTTAACACGCTATTTTAATCTAACAGCTTAGCAACCATTTTTCAGCTCAAACTTAACAGCTAGTCGGAGTTTCTAGGATCGTTGTCGAGCTACTTGTTGAGTGTAGTAGTCCGTACATCCTCCTTGTACGATTATTCCCTGTATTCACTCTGTAATTTAAGTCGATATCGTTTCGGAATATAATTCTTCGATGATTATTATTTATATACGAAAAATATTTTTTTTTAATACGTATACTAACAGGGATGCTAATTTGAAATTTGCACGTTGCTTATTCGTGACTCTCGGTCACCCCCGGATTTTTTTCTACGGGTAACGGTTATTTCAGTTCTGGCTTCCTCATGGAGGAAGTGTTATTAAAATTCTTAATTTTATTAAGTTTTAACCTCTTGATTGATTCACACTAAATTCAATACCAAGTATCCTTATCACTTAGCTATATAGTAAGCCAAGTTTCAGTTTGATAGATGGACATTTACGAAAGTTTGAGCTAAATTAGATTTTTTTTTTCAAAAGCTAATAAAATTCATGGTTCAATTAAAACATTAAAATTTACAAGTTTTGTTACTGAACGAAGCCACTACATCGTTTTAAGAGGAGATGAAACCTACTCAGTTGGTAACTAAAACTGTAAATAATAGCGTTTTACTCTATTGGTGTGCGAGAGAGACAGCTGTATAAATCACCACTAGCGCCTCTCGTGGAATTCAGATGAAGCGAAACTGTAGCTGTTCTATCTCTTTCGCGCTCATGGATATGTCGTCTCTTCTGCATCAGCTCAAGTTATCGACCGTGTCCTCCGGATTTATTTTTTCAGATTAGCAACGATAATTCCCGTGTATAATTTAGGTATTTTTTAATTTCTAAATCACAATCCGAATCGATGTACCGTGTGTGTTTTTGTGTTGGCTTCCGGGTGACAAACGGGGTTTTTTTTTTTTTAATTTTGTGCCCTAAATCATGGTAAAAAGTGATTTTTCCATTATAGATAACTACGGAAGATTAATATGTTTTTTTTTTTCAATTTAAACAATTCTACGCTTGTCACTCGGAAGATTCACGTTTTTGCAGTCTACCGACCGAATTTCATTAAATTCTCTTCAATGTAGAACGAGAAAGCGCGTTCCAAAAATTAGATGCGGCAGAGTGAGTGTTTCGCCTCCCCTTAAGAGGAGAGACGGTCACTTTTCAGAGCCTTCCTAAGCGCATAAATTTTTTAACGCAATGTATAAATAAAAACTGATAATCTTTTACTGATATTGCAATTAATAATCGGTAACCTTAACTTTTAAATTGTTAGTAGGATTTTATTATAGTGATAATAATCGTACGTATAATTAGCAGCATGTTAAAAAAAATTGGTATTCCACAAAGTAACTCGGCACTGTGTTCGAATAAAATTCTCAAACTCTACCAAAAAAAATGCATCAAAGCAATTGGATTGAGGTAAGCATTTGGTTTACATCTATTATAGCTCATTGCTTCTTACATTCTCTGGTAATTACATTATAAATGTATCGATAATTACGAGCATTAACGTTATAATGATCGCTCAGCGATTGGTTAGTATCGGAACTGTATATCTTGCTGAAAATATCATTTTCAATGGCGCAAAGAATTAACTTAAATTTATGTATTACAATTCTGTACTGAATAGAAAAATAATACAAATTTTAAGACAATGTAATCATTAAACGTGCTTTTTATTTAGAGATGCTCGATTAATCTAGATGCGTGGCAAGTTCAATGTGAGGTAGTTTAATCTGGGTCGAGGATTTGCAAAGTTGCACGAATGGCGGAGCGAGAGAGAAAGAACGAGAGAGGTGGGGGGGAGGGATTAGAGACGGACGCGCAATGCCGTCTTCTTCTTTGCTGGTGTTTCTTTTCCTTCTACTCGAGCAATGAGCCTAATATCATTCGCCGTAGAGCAACTTTCACATTACGAGCTGTCTCTCTCGCTCGCTCGGGTAGCTGCATAAGAAAGTGTACATGTAACACTTACATTACAGAGTGAGAGGAGCAACGTAACCCGAGAAGCTCGAACGAGTGCGCGTCGTTTCGTGATTCGTTTCGTGTGCTCAAGTTTTTGGCGCCTCGAGCTGTAAATGTAAACGAACGATGGGGCGGGCAGCAACCGACAAAATTGCAATAGAAAGAACGAAGAAGAGGCCTGATGAGGCCCTCGTTCAATGCTACAGCTGCTGCGTGTTTGCCCTCGTCATTTCGTCAATGCCAATGTCAATGGCGATCCGAGACTGACGTCCGTGATGTGCTTTAAAAAAAAAAAAGGAGTAATCTTGTAATCCCCGTAATGAGTCATTTTTAGGATAGACAAAGCTGTCACGGTGTAGAAAATGTACGAAAATGTCCAAAAAACGCAAAACTATTTACATTTATTTACAATTTAGTGTGAAAAGAACGTTTTTTAAATAATTTTAATAGTTAATTGATTTATCGCAATTAGTTTTTGCAGGATGATCGGAAACGTTAGTAGCTATTGAGAACATTTACCGTTGATCATTGGAGTAATGAATCATCGTCGAGTTGGTTGAGGGAGGGAGCAAACAAGATAAAGGAAGTGACGACGATCCTATTGTCTTCTGACGCAACGTAGGCGCAAGCAAGGAAACGCATCAGTGACACGAAGCGTTGGCCTAAAATCCCAATTCTAGAATCGTTACGCTCGTGTTCTACTCCACGATCCGAAGTACGTACAGTTACGATACCGTTACGAGTTTTACAAACGTACTCGATCATTGCGACGAGCTTCTTTCGATTGAATCTCGTTCCAAGTTTCGAGCATTCTCAATCTTCGTCATTTAATTTTGCTTCTTCTTTTTCTCTTCTTGAATAATCAAATCATTGTACAGCAAATAGATTAGTAAAAAACTATTTTAATAATCTCGAATTCTTGTTATACAAAATTATTCTCAATTATTTGACGAAAGATAAGAAATTTATTTGAAAATAATATTTAAGAATTGTATTATCGGACGAATAATGTAAAATGATTTTACGTTCGATGGGGGAGCTATACCTGCTTACATGACATTTTTATGGGGATTGAACTACTTTCAGGATGTATTTTGTAACGCGGGATACGAGTCTAACGACTTGAACCCCCTATCCTTCAAAGACAAAGAGCCACTTCTAGTGTATATATATATATATATATATGTGTGTGTGTGTGTGTGTGTGTGTGTGTGTGTGTGTGTGTTTGTACTTAAAACGACGTGAACGACGAAGACGATGATCCGGTCTACGGCACGACGGTGACGGGTGCGAGGGGAGATGTTCGCGGCTGTTCCACTTATATATTTTTAACGTTCGCGCGAATATCTTTCCTCTCTTTCTTCTCTCTTTTCTCTCTGCTCACTGCTCTCCTCCACCTTCCTTCGGTCTACTTCACGTTCTCCACCGTCGAGCACAGAGCGTAGTGTCCCGGTACAACCGCACGGCCTCCGGTAAATATTTACAGTTAAAATCTCGTTGCATAATAAGTGTAGCCGAAAAAAAAAACGAGGGGGGCCACACGAGCGATTCTTATGTATCTTCTTGTGGGAGGTGGAAGCGTTCCAACGTGATAACGGATTGTTACGTGCCACCGGGCGGTTCTCGGCACGAGCCTCGTACGTCCTTCGTCGTTCTTTATTCGTAAAAAGTATGCTAATATTATTATTATTAATAATCGTACTATTTATGTTGATCAATTACCTTCGTTGAAATTAGTATTTTTATAAATCTGACGACATTACTTTAATTATCTTTCATGTAATTAACGATAGTCGATTTAACAAAATGTATGAATCAACGTATTTAAGAGAGACACTTTTATGATTAAATATAAAGAAAAATATATCTTTGAATATGTAATTAGTAGTTGTTACGTATCACGCACTACGGTTAGTCGGTTTTCAAAAATAAATTTCACCCCTTGTGATGTCAACATTTACAAAATAAATAATTAAAAGTCTTATTACGGTAATCCTGTTTGTAATTTTTCAACGATATCGCGAAATCGTAATAACTGTCACATGACCGATTTTAATACGCGGTAACGATGTCAATTTACTGTATCAAGACAATTTCTTTTAGGAAGAAAGAGCAGTGACTCGGAGGATGAGAATCAGGCTCGCACGCGGTCAACCTGTGTTCGATTAATGGCCGACACACGTAAAACATTTTTTCGCGTGGCTTTCTGTCATCCCGATGATTTCACTCCTGATAAGTCCATGCTCAAAACTTTACAGTGACAAGTTGACGGTCGGTGATTCTAAGCCCTCTGGTGGTCGTGCTGGAGTTTACCTGCATTACC
The DNA here is from genome assembly GCA_963942595.1 of Cylloceria caligata. NCBI lineage: Eukaryota > Metazoa > Arthropoda > Insecta > Hymenoptera > Ichneumonidae > Cylloceria > Cylloceria caligata. The sequence continues at coordinate 6,958,864 of OZ012706.1, read as the reverse complement.
ACCAGGGACACTTAGGTATGCATCGGCTGTATCCGCAACAGATTTTTCACAATTTTTCTGGCTTCCAGCGAATGCGATACAGTGAGGAAAACGGTTATAGTCGCCTAAGAAAGGAATTGAAATTAGAATAGGGAGAGGCTTGTAAAAGGGCTATGATTGGAAACAATAAATTACTAAAACCATTAATTTATAATATATATCGACGCTGTTTACGAAAACTAGCATGTTCCAGATTTCTTACGAAAACAAGCACGCTTGATATCAGCGCGAAAACTAGCATGTTTCGGTTTTTGCCACGAAAACTAGCACATTTCGATATTCGCCGCGAAAACTAGCATGTTTCGGCTTTTACCACGAAAACTAGCAGGTTTCGACTTTCACCGCGAAAATTAGCACGTTTCAGTATCACTGGAATTGTTTCTCATTTTTTACTCCACGTTTTTTGAACATCCTTTTTTACTCCAAATTGACCAAGTATTTTTGCTTGTCATTATACTGTTTTATTTTTTGTTTGAATTTATTTCATACATATTTTACTGTTTGAATTTTGGTCCGCTAGGCTTATCATATGATGGCAAACAGCAAAGAGGCCAAAAGAACAATGCCTTACTCCGTCAATGAAGTAGCACAAAGAGAAATTCACGATTTTTTAGAAATCTCAAAAATGTTTAACTGGACGCCAATTAAAATTGGGAGTATTCGGGAAATATTCTTTCAACCTTACGTCGATACAGTCCGCGTTAAATATGATTTCGATCAAGAAATCTCTTTTGCTCCAAGGAAATAAAAAGATTTACAAGCAATTCTTGACAGAGGTTTCATTCCTATGGAACATAATCGAGCTTTTTCGAGAATATTAGACGATAGCGTTCTCTAAGATTCCAGTAAATTTGTTAATCGTATTTTCAATAATGTTAGTATTTTTTTAATAGAAAACGAATATAAATGTTTAAGGGTGTACGCACGATACACCGTTAATGTTTTTCATTTATTCCTTATAGTCCTCCCGAAAAATGTATTAAAACATTTGTGAAAGTTCTGAATCTTATTCGATTTAGTTCGGCAAATATACCACTTTTTTCAGTGCAAATCGAAATATGCTAGTTTTCGCGACGGAAGCCGAAACATGCTACTTTTCGCGGCAAAAGCCGGATCATGCTAGTTTTCGCGATGAAAGCCGAAATATGCTAGTTTTCGGGGTGGAAGCCGAAACATGCTAGTTTTCGCGTCGAATATCGAAACGTATTGGTTTTCGCGGTGGAATTAGAAACGTGTTAGTTTTCGTAAGAAATTTGAATCGTGCTACTTTTCGTAAGCAGCGTCGATATATTCTATACCGATCTATACAGATTCTGAAACAAGGGCTTTGGTTGCTTGAGTACAAAGGATGTATTCTTCGCGTCGTCCTCGAATGACCGGAGAAGAGTGCAGGTTCTCATACATTCAAGAAACTTATGCTCGATTTTCGGGTCCCGAGAGTCTGAATATAAATATGATGCGCGGCACGTGCCTCATGACGATGATTATGATAGACATAAAGAACATTAAATGCATTGTCGCGAATTTCCTCTGTATACCTCGCTGTACATGCGCATTCCTCCGTATAAATATTTGTAATACCTTCTGCATCGAGTTACATATTTTTCAACAAATAGATAGCGACACATCGGCCTTGCGCACGTGAATTTATCTCCGTTGTGTTGGTCTCGTATGTCTCACGGTTACTGTTTTATCCACGAGTGAGTAAGGCAGATCTTTTGTTGAATAAGGAAGGTCGTAAAATGTATTAGTACCGGTCACGTCACAAGCGACTTAAAATATTCCAAATAAATATTTGTACGAAATAAAACGAAGCTAAAAGATAACGAAAAATATATTCAATCTACAAATTCAACAATTATTCTATCTCAAAATTATTTATATTTTTTAATTATTATATTTTTTTTCACCGTAAGAGCAGCATATTGAATGAAATAATTTTTTAAAAATTGCTCTATTTTTTCAAAGACAATCATACATAAGATCAATCGAGATCTGTCGAGAATAAAATCGGGATAGGTGCCGATTATCGAGGATTATTTATTATACAATATCACGGTATCCGGGCAGACAGTTTTGACTACGAACAAAGAACTTAAAAACTTGCGGTGGAACTCAAACGGAAGGGAATAATTAAGTTCGTTGATTTCTTTCAAGGATTCCACCGTTGGACAGTTGACAAACGTATACATTCGGCTATGATTTTTGCGATAGCTCACGATTGCCTTTGACCGCGGTGTGTTCAGGGGATCGCGCTCGACCGCCCATGCTCCGGAATATAAATATATAATGTTAACCACTTATACCGAGTTAAGGATTATTGCGCAATACAGGAAGGAGACCAAGCGAAGGCCCTGACTGTTGCTGTGTATGGAAATTACGACCGTGAAATTACGTATTAATTTGACTTCTGGTTGTTATCTCTGAGCGCAACGTACCTTGTACAACGCCTTTTTTATTTTTAACTTTTCACTCGACATTTGTTCTTTTTTATTCAAGTTAAAAAAATTCACGAATTATTTAAAGAAGAATTACCATCGTGTTATTAAATTTCTTATTCATTCGTTTTCTATTGCTTTCTCCTAGTGCAACTTTGTACAATGCATTTTTTATTATTGCTTCCTCATGCAGAAAGCAATGTTTTTGTGAAAAAAAAAATTTCTCCCAATTTTTGTGCACCAAGTACTTAAAAAAGGCTCAAGACGTCGAAATATCATATTTAAAAAAAATCTTCGTGCGCGTCTGTGCAATGAGCATGTTAAATTACAATGGATATAACTCGAGAACGGGTAACTCGATCATCCTGAAAGTTTTCACACGACTCGGGTCCGAATCTTCGTCAGTTTGCTGCATTTTCCCTAAAATTGCTAATGTGTGTCTCATTTTATGGTTGTTTAAATTTTTCGAAAAAAGGATGTACGCTCTTTGGCTTTTGTAAATGTTTAGCTACGAGTTAAAACTTTATACAAGAATAGATCAGGGGACAAGACTGTTTGGTATTGAGTTTGGTAAGAATCGGTCGAGGCGTTCAGATTTTATAGAATGATGAATTTTTTTAATTTTTCGAAAAAAAAAAAATGTTTGCTCTAACTTTCGTAAATTTTTATCTATTAAACTGAAAGTTGGCATACAAATTGAATAGGATACAAGGATACGTGGTCTTAAATTTTGTGAGAATCGATTCAGGGATTTAAACTTTGTATTTGCAATTTTACACAATTTTCAATTTTGTTGAAAATTTTAGTTCCACTTCCTCTATGAGGAAGTCAGAATTGAGATAACCATTCCGCGTAAAGGAACATCAATGTGAAAATTTCATACTTACACGCCTTGTTTTAATTATTTTTTCGCGATTTGTTCTCTTTTATTCTAATTCCAAAAATGAAAGAACGGCTCAAAGAAAAACGATCATCGTGTATTTAATAAACCGTAAAATTTCGTATTAATTTGTCTTGTAATGTTTTTTCTGAGCGCAACGTACTTTGTATTTACAACGCATTTTCTATTTTTACTTTTTACTTTATCGACATTTGTTTTTGTTTTTATTCTAGTTCCATAAATGAAAGACTGATTTATCGAAGTCAATTACCATATCGTGTAATTAATAAACTCCATTTGAAAGTTTTCAAATTGGCCCTAGGATTTCGTATTTGTAAAATTTTCTGTGAGCGATAAAAATAGCGAATAGCAAAGAGTCATGTTGACAACAAAAAAATAACGTCAAATAGAAAAAAACCAACAGAACTCTTTCGTCGAATAAGCGTGCGAGGGAGAAACCGAGAGATAACGATAAATATCAACTTACCGATATCCGCACATACATACATACATATACAATTTGCGACGTCGAAGGCTAATGTACAGTAAGTAGAGCAACTCGCAAAGAGATCGTCGCCAAAGACACGCAAACCTGGGTTCCCAGGACAAATAGTATTTACGAGATCCACACACACACATTTGACTGTCGCCGGATTATCTCAGTTATTCAATGAATTTGTGAGTGATTCGGTAACCGGGAGGCCGCGCCGCTGCAATACCACAAATTTCAAACAAGCGTTCTTTCTCTATTACGAGATATATATATTTAAAAACAATCAAATGAAAAATATGGAGGTCGAGTGCTCGAAATAAAACTTGACACGACGCGGTCATAGCGCGAATAGGGAAAGAGAGAGGGGAAAGAAGAAAAATGCTGCAGGAATAACGAAGTGTAGTGTAGCGTGTGATGGTACCGCTGCCTTCTCTCCTCTCCGTTATCTGGGGCATTGGGTCACACGAGTGAGTTTCCCGTTTGACCCCGCGGCCCGCGTCCGACTCGGTGCCACCACTTTTCTCTCTCTCTCTCTCTCTCTCTCTATCTTCCTCCTCCTCCTCCTATGATACTCCGTCTTTATGCGAACACGCGAGCTCGCAGTTTGTGACAATTCTAGATGCGCTCTCCGCTCGTCGCTATTTTCCTATTTTTTTTTTCACCTGCGCACGGTTGACCTTCCTGTCCGCTCAATTAGGTATAAGGACTCGAAGATGTCAAGGAAATAAGTGGAATCACGATGCTGCGTGACATCTTTCTGGTACTCCGACTGCTTCGAACACAGCTCGATCGATGTCGATTCGATGCAGCGAGGATACCCTGGTCGATGGGGCGATCGGCGGACCATGTGGCGCAAGAGAGTTGTAACGGTACGACGATAGCGACGATGCAAACAGGCAACAAACAAAACAGCGAACAGACACACGAGAGAGTGCAGAAATTGAGTAACCGGGAGACGATAGACCCGGGCTTCTCGGCAATCCTACACTTTTCGCAGTGGTGCACTCGACTCGGTTTACTAGGATACCAGACGCGTCGAACCGTGTCAAGAAGCGCATAATGTCATTGGCGCAATTCGCGAATCATTGTGCAGTCTATCGTTTAAATGCGATTTGTGGGGCAATAACAATTCGTTTGCACGTAACTAATACGACTACTTAACGTAGGAACTGCTTCTGCGTAACAATTTTTCTGTTGTCTGTGCTTTTGATTTTGCGTCAGGAACAATGTACATATATCATGAAAACACATTTTGCAAAGGTGGAAAATCATAAGGTGATTCCTTATAAGTGGAAGCACCGTAAAAAAATTTAATAAAATGAGAAAGCAACTTGCAAAGGTTCTACCTTTCATCTTTCTTTTACGATATTTGCAAACGTAAAATTTCACGATTTATAAATAATCGACGTTATGAATTTATTACGCTGAGTCCTGTTGTAAATTAAACACGAATCTAGTTATACAGGTTTCATTGGATATCGACGTTTGAGCGACACGCGGAAATCAAAGTTTTAAAACACATTTATAAACATGGTAACAAGTACAACTCCGTTGTACACGACAATATAAAATATCTCGTTAACTATCTTACCGCATACCTAACCCAGACTTCCAATGATTTACGGTTAGGCATTGCACTGTCAGAGAGGTAATTGTTAGGTGATAGAAAAAGTAGTTGATATCCACGTGCCTTGTTATATCGTCACATACATATTAATCAGAAATAACTTTTATTATTCCCTCTGTTGTGTGACATTAAACCTCATATATAGACATTTACTTACTAGTTTGTTGCATAGAATGTGTATAGAATGGTATCGCGATTCACATGGCCCGAAGCAGTCGGTGCTAACCGCGACCCGCGCATTAAAATTAATGCAGTGTGCCCCGGATACGCTCGATAGCGTTCCACATCTTGCACCGGCGAGCCGTGCAATCTGGAGCAAAGGTGAGACCCCGTTTTCAATGAGAGAAAGAAGGATGAAGTGTCGTTATAGCAAACACGGAGCACATGACTACGATCTACCGAGAGAATGCAATGGGATAACGTTGTTCATGTTTTCTCTCTCTCTCTCTCTCTCTCTCTCTCTCTCTCTCTCTCTCTCTCTCTCTCTCTCTTTCTTCTCGTCTACGTTTCGTTGTTCACTACAGACCTCCACTGCTCCTCTGCTCCTCTTCTGTAAAAACTAAAAGCGGCACAGTTATTGGTCACTCTTGTCTAGTGTTAAGCGATCTTCCTGTATAAAACAGAATTAAGTCAAATTGATACCCAAAAAGTACGTCGGTACATAAGAGAGACATATTGCAGCCAAGTTCGGATCTACAAATTAGGAAATCGATGAAAAGTACGTGTCTGAAACGTCTCGTACTTTTATTCCAACACGAATATGTAACAAATATTACAGAATAGAAAAATAGCATAATCCCACCAATAACTGTGCGTGTCGTCTGGTAAAGGGGCCAACTATTGCACTGTTTAACCTAAGAATGTAGTGTCGTGATCGTATTGCGCTCGTTCCTGTCCACGGCAGCAAAAGCATGTAACTGGCACCAGCAGTGTTACGTTATGTATAGAGGCATTAAGTGTACAGAGATTGTCTGTGCCGAGCAGACGGTAAATTACAGTTAAAATACGCACTCGTATCTGTAAGCTACGCACTGATAGTTTCTGGTTCTCCTCAAAACGTTCATTGGCGCGGTTTGAAATGGAACTGTACAGTCCCAAATTGCGTTACCGTGGGCTTGCTGCGAGGTGCCGTTATACGCGTGCGTCAAAGGAATTCGATATTGCGGTTTACCGTCTGTTTCTGCATTGAACACTGAGACAAAAATTCCAATACATTGTTACGATTAATTATTATTTATTTATTTTTATTCGAATTTTCTCATTGCAAAGCTAAATTTTCTAATTAAATTTATCAATTGTTCATTAAACTTGACCAAACATTTCAACGTCAGTTTTTATATTATTTTATAACGATGACCTACACTCAAATAAAAAAATTGAATAGCTCACGTCATCAGTTGGTTGACCGAACAACTTATTAATTGGTTTATTGATCGGCTGGACAACGATCCTACAGAATGCGACTCTACACACAGCTGACTGTAGACACGCGATTGAACACAGCGAAGCTCTGCGCAGCCTCAACTCGATACAGCCAAATTGTACACATCTGAGTAAAAAAAAATGTTTACCGTTGGTTAACGGTTGATCAATCATTAAAGTCAATCAATTGTCATGATCCTAGACTTATGGTACGCTTATTGATACATTTGTCACGAATTCTTATTATCAATTAATTATTTCTATTGTACGTTGTATTTAATTTTTTACTCACTTTTTGCTTCCGAGTTCTTCGATAAAAACATTTTTTTCGAGATTTTGATGTCAGAGTACTTAAAAAATCTCAAACCGTCGAAAAATCATATTTAGAAACGATTGTATATTAACGATAAAAATTCGCTACGATGCTAGAAAATTTGCTCTTCAATTTTATCATAATCGATTAAGGAGTTTAAACTTTGATGAAACTTGCAATCTTACCAAATTTTAAATTTTATTGAAAATTTTAATATCCCTTTCTCTAGGAGGAAGCAAGAATTGAGATAACCATTCCTCGTAGAGGAGAATATGTGGTGCTTAACATTGCTTCATATCACGATGAAGCAATGTTAAAATTTCAAATTTACAGGTTTTTCTCAATTAAATTATTCACAAAAATAATTAGAAAAGAGTTGTAGAACAAAAGGTTAAAACATGTAGCTGTTACAGACAAAATAATAATCCCCAAAGGCATTATTATTCATAATATTGTGAGCTAGCATGCTACAGAATATAATTATACCTGTAGCTATCATTATTCTGTCTGTAATATTACAAATAGACGTATCTTCCGTTTCTTCGAAATATATACATATTTTTTAAGTTGTTAAAGATACCCTCATTTGACAGAATAATTATGCCTCTAGGTATTATTATTCAGTTTGTAATATTACGAATAGACGTATCATCCGTTTCTTCGAGATATATATATATATATATTTTGAACTTGTCAAAGATACCTCTATTTGACAGAATAATAATGTTTTTAGGTATTATTATTCTGTCTGTAACGTACGACAATACTTTCGTTTATTCGAAATATAACTATTTCGAAGTTGCTAAATATACTAAATATCTATTTAAGATTTATTCTTTTACCGCTAGTAATAAATTCTTCAATGGGAAAGAATGATTAAAAAGAAATAACAATGATTATATTTGAAGTAAAATTAAAATCTAGTAGCTGCTTCCTCGGATGAATAGAACTGGACCAATTTCAACGATTGCTGGGTGTTCGTGATCTCGCTCTCTGCACGAACATAACGGCCGTCCACTTACCGTTACAAATGACGTTTCTATACGATTCAACATCGATCTTTCAATCGTTCCTCTTTTTCTTCTTTCTCTTCTCTTCTCTTCTTTACGCTCGATCCGATTCTGCCCACTCGTTCGGGTCTTTCTCTAGCGGCGATATCGTTCTGTCTCTTTATTCTCAACTTCCTATCTTTCTTTTGTACCGTAGTACGGTATAGCTCTTATGTATCTATACACTGCTATGTTACAGGAGTATAACTACATACGTTATACTCCCGATGAATAGAAGTTTGCCCGTTGCTGCTGCTGCTGCTGCTACTTTTGCTGCTTCTGCTTCTGCTACTCGGTGGCCAGTCTTCTTTCTCTCTTTTGAATTCCGTTAGTCCGACGGTCCCTCTGCCTTAACTGCAACAACCTATCTCTTTCTCTCGATGATACAACGACCAAGTACAAAGTCGATTACCATACGCTAATGGCTGGCGTGCCTCGCACCGTTCGCCAATCTATCGTTTTCCTTTACCGTTAGATAGCTCCATTATTTTATTATGCAATCGAATAGCATAGTTACCTTTTACACTACTACATATACAGAGATCATACACGTATACTCTATTATACTTTTACATTGAGTTCTGAGCTGTAATCGTACTCTCGCCATTGTCATTTTATCTTCTCCGATAATTTATCATTATACCGTAACATTCCTGCAGGTGTGTAATACTCGTATCACGATATTTTACTTATATTTAATAGTTTGATAAAATTTAATTCAAATGAAATATTCTTGTTAACTCTATGAACGAGAAATGTGATTACAAATTGTTGCGGTTACTCGCGGCTACTTCGGTTGCAGTAATGTTTTTCTTCACAGAGAAAGAAAGGGAGAGAGAGAAGTAAAGAAAAAAAAAAATAAAATAAGTGAAAGAAGAGCGGGCTCGAACGAACGAGTTTAACCGTTAAAAATAATTTCACGAGATTCTCTTTTACGTACATCATTAACCGGCGCTCTTGGGACGAAAATAAATTGACTGTCGAGTGAGAAAGAGAGTTAGAGAGAAACCGCCAAGACAGAAGAGTGTCTTATAGAGAGTTCGACGACAAAGAGGATCCAAAGAGTCGACGAAAAAGTCACTCGCGAAAAAGTCAGGATCGTTGCTGGCAGACCTTAGATCCGAGGAGAGCTTAGAGGTGTACGAGTCATGCGGTATACCAACAGATGGATGGACGGATGGATAAATCACGGTTGCCTCGTATACCAAAACTAAATCTTTGCTCACCGCTCACCCTTTCGGGAGTAGCGGTGCAAGAGCCAGACAAAAATCGTCCAAAAATTACCAAGTCGCGGACGCCCACGGAGGCTTTCGCTCTCGTTGCTGCTCCTGCTGCTGCTGCTGCTGCTGTTTAGTCTGACGAAGAGAAATAAATTTAAAAAAACGTATGAAACACCGCGTGTCGTCGCCTTACTCGAAAAGAAAGAAAATCAAGCCTCTTTGTTCGTTGCGTTAGAGCGGTACAGCATAGCTGAGATAAAAAAAAAAGGCGTTAATAAAATAATGTTCTGTCCGAGACGAGAGAATTGCATTATCACGAGTTCTTCAATGTTTTTGTAACCTACTTCGTGCAGACTTTTGCTCTTAATGCTTGTGTCTACTACAAAAGTAATAATAATTTTACTGATAATAAAACTGGTTAATATGGGCTTAAGAGAAAGTCAGCTTTATTTTATGTTTTAACGTGACAAACTCTTGGAATTAACGTTTAACGTTCCATTCGAATTTTATAAAAAATGAACTTTCATAATAATTTTGTGATAAATACGATAAATTAAGCAACATTTTTAGGGGCCTCCGAGTATTTGGTTTTTAATTTGAAACAACCGGTTGCGGGAAGTTACAAGAATGAGAAAATATCACTGTTCGTTTGTATCGACGAATGGAATTCTTGGAGGAGGGAACGTTGTGTAACATTGGAGAAAAATTAAACAATGCGAGAAGAGTTTTGACTCCGCTGTTATGAAAAATGGCGGCAACGCTTGATAACCCTCATTCTCAATTTGAGTCTGATATCGTTGCTGAATGTAATAAATCCATGTTTCTTTCTTTCTGTTTCTTCTTTCTCTCTATTCCTCTTTGCTCGTTTCTTTCAATCGCTTCCATCGGCTGATGGTGTTATAAGGTAACGTGGCGAACAGGCCACGTGGTCTTGCGGTGACACCAAAAGGTGAGCTCGGTACTTCGTCTTCTTGGAACTTCACTCTGCCAATCTATTGCCATGGGATCTATGTCGCACGAAGATTACATCGGATAATTCATGTCTGAAGGGGGTCGTGTTACTTTTGAAATTATAGCGTGCCATCGTAAATTATAATATCATAAATTAAAAAGAAGAAGATTAATCCCCTTCTGCCTAATCTCGAATCAGAATTATTTAAATTCAAAGTATTTAATTCAAAAGAAACTTCCATTACCGATGCAACTCCAGAAATGAAAATTCTATGAATAATTAATTGTATTCCAAAACTGTGTCACAGGTTTTTTTTCTGAAGTAGAAAGTAAAAAAAAAAACATTAATTTTATCCTTTGGAAAGAAGAAAATCTTGGCCTATGAAACTTTTATTTTCCGTCAATGAAAAAATATATTTCAGTTGATACTAACTTTTATTCAACTGATCGCGAATTGTATTAAATGCGGTGGCGTTAGATCAATGAAAATTGTATCGAACGCCACTAATTACTTGTATTCACTTCAAGGAAACTTTTATCTGTCGCTCAGTCTCATAACGATAGTAAGATTTATTCCGTTAACATTCTATATTTTAAATCTCTCGATCAAATCTCACTAAATTCTGTAGTGCCTGGCTGTATAATGTATTTTGCATATCACGGTATTTTTTTTATACGTATTTATAAATAGGTCGTGATGCTCCATCTATGGTTACATTATAGGTTATGTTTTATTTTTGCATGCTTGCCGTACTAACCGAAGAAAGGTTCCTCCGTTTAAGGAGGTTGAAGGAGGAATTGAAATTGTCTAGAATTTGCTAAAATAAAAATATGATATCGAATAATATTTTTCGAGTAATTTTTTAAAGCTTCGCTCTTATCCGCTGACTCTTATGGGAATAGCAATACGATTACTTGTATATGAAAAAAAAAAAAAAAAACAATGGCAAGGGGATACTACCAAGAAACGTACATACAGATTTAAAAGCAATTCACTGTCCAGAGTTTGAGTCAGCACGAGTGAAACGAATCTTTCAGCTTTTGTCTCGGCACGCTCAGGATTCCGCACAGCGGACCTCTCGCTCCGTCATTACCTACAATGCACCGCGCGCGCCTCCGGGTCTATCGCCTTACGAGCCTAGCGCTTCAACCTCCTTAATGTTCAGTTATTATTACATACCTCCGTATGTAGTAACGTGTTTGCGGATAGCAGCTTCCTTCAAAAGCTTCTCCATTTGGGTAACGATCTGATAATCGAATAAGATAAATCGTTTCTTTAGCAAGTATTAACAATTAAACGTTTAGTTTAGTAACAATATTTAGTTGATACAATAAAAGAAATTTGAATGTGCCCATTTATTCGAATCAATGTAATCTTTACTCTTGGTGTGGTACTGATGTAAAGAAAGAAATAAATAAAAAAGAAATAAATACAAGAATTAGATCTTTCTTTTCTGCCCTTAGAACTGCGATTACGTGTCTTACACCATAAGTTGTGTTTCGCCAAAATGTCCATCGTACTGACCGAACGTAGACGCTATGGCTATATAAATGTTAAAATTTACACGATCGCTTGCCAAGTATTATTATGGTAAATACAAGAATGTTAGAGAAATAAAACCAAAAGTTCTAATAATAATAATCATAAAATTACCTCTCATTAATTAAAATTGTATAAAAATATAATAAATCATACAAATTTGTACGTAAACAGTAATATTGAGTATATATGTGTAACTGTAAATAGCGTTTGTTTAAATCTTTATCGATAAATAAGATAAATAAATCGTTAAATATAAATAAAAATTATAATTACATTAACAACGCTCTGAATTCACATTAAATTTGTTTTATAAATATGTTAATATTATTCATACAATTCGTCTAGTTGTCTTGTTTAATAGAATGTGTCGTAATGAATATTTCTTAATTATAAATCGCTGGTTGTTCGAAATGATAAGGAAATCATAAAGATCAATGAAGCGTAGATTATTTAATATTATATGAATAATAACTTTTAATCATGGTAATTCTAGATGACATTTCGTTATGTATTATCAAAAGGATAAAGGTTTACGATTAACTGTGTTCGAAGATGTAGAAACGATGACAAATTTCCGATGATTAAGATTCAGGCACGCGGCAGTTTCCACCAAATTCCTCAATCTAACAGAGCGTTCTGTAAATAAATTTAAGAATGTAGACCGCTCATCTACCTAGAATCGTCACCTCAATGACTATCTTCCGTTGCAGACCAGAAGAGAAGAATGCGATAGATCGCGTCGTGCGATCGCTGATACTTCTTACTCCAAAATATAGAAATGAGTAACAGCGTATCGCATGCTATTACTCATTATCAGAATATCAATCTTGCGTATTGTTCTCGATTTCGTTTACTATCTTCTATCATTATTCTCTCTGTCACATCTACCTATCTTTCTTCCTATCTTCTTAATTGATATAATTTTCACAATACAGAAAATATAATTTGGTTTCTTTCTTTCATTAGAAAGCCGATTCTCATAAATGTCTAAAGGGAAAAAGTATCAGCAATGTTGTAACACAGATATAAATACAGTGGACTATCGGTGACTGCAACGATTCGTTACGAAGTCATTCAGCAAAAGAGCTGTGGATTACATGCACACAGAGTTACCAACCGTGTGCACCGAGTACGGGAGAAGTGCAGGGCAACGCGTCGCCGCATAGTGAAAGCCAACAACCTTGATTTAATAATAAAGGTTATGCTGCAGCCCCTACGATCGTGGCGTGTGGGCGAGAGATCTTAAAAATAGAGTTGCGAGCAACCGAGACACGTTTTATTCTCGCGTGAGCGTTCTGTACCATATGCATATACTTTACCCTCCCTCCGACTTTTCATCCTTTCTTCATCCCTCGTTTCGTGCATGCATCATCCGCATGGAGACCTCGAGGAGTACAAGTTGATCGTGCTAATTTCGACGACGACCACCACAAACGCGACGCGCGAGCGGTTCTCCACGCTCAAAGAAAAATTACACCAGCAATGCAAGAATAAATGATGATGTATATAATTCTATGGGAATTTGCAGCGTACAAACCGCATGCGGGTCAGGGTTGAACGAATTTGCAAACTCATTTCGATAGTCGGTTGGTCATTCCAGTTTATGAAAAGCAACTTTTATTGTCTTCCCTCGTGTATTACTAAAAGTTTGAGCTCATTCCGTTGAGACGTGATCCGTTACGCTTTTAGAATCTTTAATTCCGATTAAGAATCGCGGATATATCGATTATTCCATCGTAATTATATTGTCTATTGTTATTTCGATCATCGTGATCCAAGTACTCACGCGTAAATGCAGCGGCGATCTCCACGAATTTGGAGTTGCGTAACTCTCACGTTTTTCCGCGAGCAGATGCTCACGTGGCTCGTTTATCCACGGGAAAATTAATGCTGTAGAAACCATAAAGAATGTTTAATCGGTACAACTGATAAAAAAACACGTTTTTAAAAACATATTAATTCATCTTTTGAAATTGCAAACGTACAGATGATACTGTACGAGGTGTGTTAAAAAAAAAACAACAAGAATTTTCGTCTTTGGGAAAGAATTTTATTTATTCGTCTACAACAATGTTATCTCCTTAAAAATAGTCCCCATTAGATATTATACACTTGTGCCTTTTTTCAATCACCGAATCACTTCTGGAACTCGTTCTTTGAAATAGCTTTTAGCTCTCTCAGCGATGCGTTTTTAATCTCATCTATACTTGCAAAACGACGGCCCTTTAAGGTTCTCTTTATTCTTGGGAACAGAAAAAAGAAGTTGGGGCGTCATTACAGTGTTGTTTTTGGCCAAAAAATCACGAACAAACAATGAAGTGTGAGCAGGTGCATTATCGTGGTGCAAAAGCCATGAATTGTTTCGTCACAAATTTGGGCGTTTTTTTCGGATTGCTTCACGCAAATGGCGATGAAATTGTGAGTAGAACTCCTTATTGACCGTTTGACCTTGTGGCAAGAACTCATGGTGCACTATGCCGTTAAAATCGAAGAACACAGTGAACATAACCTTCACATTCGACTGCACTTGTCGAGTTTTCTCAGTCTTGGCGATCCAGAATGCCTCCACTGGGACGATTGAGCCTTAGTTTCGACGTCATATCCGTAAATCCATGTTTCATCACCTGTTGTGACACGTTTCGGTAGTTCTGCATCGTTGTTGACTTCATTTAGCGACTCCTGAGCAACTTCCATTCGCCGCTGTTTTTGTTCGAAATTCAATAATTTTGGAACAAATTTTGTTGCGACACGTTTCGTACCCAAAACCTTCCAAAAAATTTGATGGCACGAGTCTATTGATATGCCATCATCATCAGCTACTTCTCTGATTGTGATCCAGCAATCATTCATAATCATTTCTTTCACTTTTTCCACGTTTTCATCGGCTTGTGATGTGCCGGGGCGTACAGTGCGCTCGTCATCCTTCAACGTCTTTACGGCCATCTTGGAAACGCTTATACCACTCGTAAACCCTTGTTTTACTCATAACAGTCTCACCAAAAGCAATATTTAACATTTCTAAAACTTTGCTGCACTTTATTCCATTCTTATAGCAAAATTGAATACAAATTCTCTGATCCATTTTCAAAATCGCCGATCCTACGAAAACACGCGTGACCATTTTGACATCTGACAATAGACTAAATATCCAATATGACTAACACAGTACAGCAACTTTTGAGACAAGTTTACCAACATAGCAACGAAAAAATCGCGCGAATCGGAATAAAAAAAGACGTAAAATTACAAAATTCCCGTTATACGTACGAGACAATGATATTATTATCTCCGTAAGTTGTGTACTTTTGATATCTAATTTTGTTTAATCGTACCATACCCTTTATTTTAAATATCAATGTCCATTCGTCGAGTTGAAAGCCTTCGCGATGACAATGAATAGGTCATCATCCTTTTCGATTACAGAAAGAACCTAAAGAACCTAAAGAAGCCATTTTTTAAAACTTAATAATTCATCTATCAAACTTGCAAAAGCAACATTGAAAGCTTTTTCAAATATCCGCATGATACTGTACGATACAATGATAATACTATCTCTGTAAGTTGTCTACTTTTGATATAAAATTTTATTTAATCGTACCATACGCTTTGTTTTAAACATCAAGGTCCATTCGTCGAGTTCGAAGCCTTCGCGATGACGATGAAGAGGTCATCATCCTTTTCGACTGCTTCGTTAAGTTTCTAACGGACAACTTCGCCTTGTCAATTCAGTGAGGAATATATAAATAAAAATCTTCACGAGCGTTAGTATTAGGCAGTGGTCCGAACACGACACAAAATTATTCAGACATTCGGGAAGGTCAACGCAGAGACGATCGAGTCAGTGGGAAAGACAGAGAAGGCGGTAGGCTTTTATAACGGTTTATATATATATTTGCACGTTCACGGATCTCATAGAGTTCCGTGAACGTGAACATTAGAAGTAAGTTCACCGGTGCTGAAGAGCACGTGGCGTATATTATACGGTAATTCGTAGTTGCGTAAACGTTAGACATTTTCGAGAGATACATCGGACCGAAGGTTAAGCATGTTGTATTAAAGAATCTACGAGTCGGTTTAATATAATCTTATGCATACATATCGACGGATAATTAGGAATTTTTAGTTAAGCATCGAATGCACGAATTTCGTCATATACCAGCTCCCGTCAGTCATTCCCCCTTCGATAAATCTATAGAAGAACGAGTATTCGATCACTGGTAACTCTAATCTTTTATTCTAATCTCTTGATAAAATTCGCCGTTAGAATTGTTGACCTCACTTTGACCCAATGAACCGACGATGCTGGCTCAGGAAACTCGTCTTCCGTCGAGATTGCTGCCAGTTTCTGTTACCATAACCGACGTTCTACCGATTTTTCATCCGTGGACATCTAATCGAGACAATATCGCCGATTTTTCTGCAATGTATTAAGGATACAGCAAATTCAACTGAATCTGCAGCTGTGAATAATGAATTAAATGTCTAATTAATTAAAATCATTTTTTCATCAATCAAATATTTTATTTTAAAAAATGTTGAATCTCTACGATCAACTTATTACTTATTCATCACCGAAAATTGCAAATTTAGTTTATCGTGCTTAGCTTTTCTCTGAGTTCGATACACGAAGTAAATTATAATTTCGTATTTAAAGATGAGCTGATTAGAAATTAAAAAATCTATCCAGAAACCATAGTAAGCGAGAGAGGGAGAGAGGGAGAGAAGGAGAGACACATTCGATATTTCAGCATAATTTCTTATGGGTCCCCTCTGGATTCTTTCACGGACTTAAAAATGTGGTTTCTGACTCGGTATCGAATTGTTGAAAAGTGAGGACACCTACCGCATCAATTTTAGCGCACAAGTAAAAAGAAGGCCGTCGTATTCACGGAGGAAAAAGTCGAATGATTAATTCCATTTACCAAGATCGAGTGTCCATGCAGAGTTAAGACAAGGTGGGCCCAACAGAGACCTTGTCTGTCCTTGCTTTCCGTCGTCACTGGTACGAGACGTTCGATCGCACACTCTTAATTCGTTCCGATTATCTGACCTAGTCCCGTTTTACCAAATGTTTCATAAGATCGCAAAGGCAGTGGTAAAAGGAAAAAGACGGAGAACAGGAGGCGCCCATTATGCGAGAGTAGAAAATCGAGGTCAAAAAAGATATATTCCACCAGCAGCGGTATACCAATGCGTCACATTGACGATCGCGTTGTGTTTATTGCAGATACACAGACACCCGCAAGAGAGAAAAGGAATGAATCGGAAGTAACCGCAGACGGGAGAGAAAGAAAAAGAAGAACCGTGACGCTTGTTACATAACAAGAATCCTAAGTCAGCGGAATATACGTAGCGCAGGCTTAAAGATCCGAGTACACGTTACATGCTCACTCGTTGCTGGACCCATAAAAGTCATTCCATCACATCTTCACCGACCTAATTGGATGAAGGGATCCAATCGTGAGACCGCAATTGTCGAATTAGGTTAGTAAAACCGTAATAGAATCATTCTGATGCGTGCTACGTATTCAGATGTATTCTCGTCTACCAGTCTCGCCATCTGTCGATAAATACAACGAAATACCGAGATTTCTTAACATATTTTCCTAATATTTAGCTACGATGCGTAACGAATATAATTGATAACTTCGTCACGTGTATAATTGCATTCGATGCTAAGTATTCCAGCCGAATATCATAAATATTAACAACTGAGATGCAACAAGATGACACTTGATGAACAAATTTTAACTACTCCTTGGTTACAATTCATTATGATAACCCAATGTTCACACACTATTAAGCTATTTTCGTTTAAACTTTAGTCGAATGTCATCAAAATTGTGCCCCTTGACTATCGTGAAGCTTCGGTCGATTATCATAAAGTCGCCATTTTTCTGACGCATCGATTCCCAATTTCTCTTGGAGCACGAGTGTCGCATACAAATCCCGGATACGTAAATCTTGGATACGTGCTCTCACCCATTGTCCTACAATTACTAGTTTACTTCTATCTATTGGGTTAATAGCTAACACCGATGCTCTATTTAACTAGATGTCTCTTGTGCCGGTCAATCAAATTTGCAGATGATCATCCTTATCTCTCACCTCTCTATCAACTAATATATATCAAAACTGCATTAAAGAGATTTGCCATTTTTTAAATTACTTCTTTAAATTCGATTACTCACAAGTTCTACACGGCAAAAATGGTATCATAGTGTAAAAAATGCCGTGTTAAAATTAATACCATTTCAACACCATTGTGCAGTCCCAATAGGTTTATTAATTCGGTGTCAATCGTCGGTGTAAGAGAGCGGTGTAAGAAAGTACGGTGTTATCGATTAACAACGAGACTGCGTACACCGAAAAAATATTGTTCTACACGAACTTCCAGCGAAGCAACATCAGGTAAGAACACCTTTTGGTGTATATTTGACACCGATAAGTGCATATTTGAAATTTTTCTGGGTCGTTTAAAGTACGTTCTATCAAGCATACTACGTCTTTACACAGAATCGTGTCGATTTATAAAAAACTACCACCATTGATGGTTAACGTGTTTCATCATACCATTTTGTGTTAATATTTTTTACATTACATCGAATTACTGGTATACCACATGGCTGGTGTACTTTTAACAATGAAATAATGTTAATTATAACACTGATTTTTTTTCACCACTCACATCGTTGGTAATTTTGATCATAATTCTATTGTGATCCTTAAAACCAATACCAACTGTAAATATAAAAATTCGCAGTACAGTCATCGGTACATTCCTACACTTGTAAATAATACGTTAGCTGTAAAGTAATGCCTACATGTTTTCATGGTTAAATTTACATGCATTTTATAGTATTTTCAATTAGCAACAATCTATGAAATCATATCATTGTAGTAAATACTATTATTATTATTATTATAGTTCAGGTAGCATTTATACCGAATTGTATAAATGAATTAAAATCAAATTATTTCGATAACAATATATTTTTTTATTATTGACACTCTTTTAAATATTTTACATATTTATTTGAAACAACTATTTAACATTAACCATATACATACTTTTTGAATTTAAACATGTATACATATACATAGCGCAATTGAAGTAATTACATAATCTTGTACTTTCACGTTGATAAAAACTCTCTCATATCTATATATTTATATTAACGTGTGATTAAGTATTTGACGCATCTGCGAAAATTAAATGAATATAGCGTGACGCGTCGCTGTATAAAACGTATTTTTTTTTTTTTTTCGATCATTAAACATGGAAATATTTAAGGCAGCGTGTCGTGAGCTACGAGATTTTGTCTTTCTCCGCCTGTTGTGGATTTCATTTGAAAAGCATAACAATGCTCGTTCAACTTTTTAAATAATAGACAACGGCCCATTATTCAGCTGTTACTTTTGCACATTATACAGTTCTTCCTTTTTTGTTTCAATACACCGGTCTGCAGCTTCGTCATCGAATTAATACGTGTTGCCAGCGTGGATATCGATGAAAACAATGACACTGATATGACAGCGTGAACGATAGTTGTGCGTGCGTGGTTCAAAACCACTGGTCTACAATTGTAGCAAAAACTACAAAACATGTAGAATTTACCGGAGACTGTAGTAATTCGTGACGCATTTTTCGTCGTTGGAAGGACAAAGCATATCAAAAGACGCGGAAACGTCTTGACGCCAAGTTATCGAAAGAATAATTATTTAAAAAACATCCGTCGTGTACTCTACTGTAAGCCAAAGTGGCCCGATAATCATAACTTTCCGGGGCTTTAAACTCGATCGTAAAAAAAAAACGCGTTGATCTGACAAAAATTTGATGACAATTTTGCAATGTAATGTTATTTTTATCTTTCGAATGGGCTTGGTTTCATTGAAATCGATGCACCCAGTCCTGCGATATGATAATTTCAGGCGAATCATCGCTCAAATTCAGCATCAAATTTTACGTACCCGTGGCAGAAATGTGCCTGCTGCGTCACGCGCTTATTAGTAAAGGGGCGTATCGTTGCACGCAAGCATAACACATCCGCCCTTTTGCCGAAATTATATGGATATGTCGAATGTGGATCATGACGTCACAACACGCTGTAGAGGGCCTGCTGGCTCTTCTCCCATTCCCCGGTATTTCACACTGATTCGCCAACCGAAAGAGACCCGAGCTGAGAAACATAACGGCGTATCATGGCGCGAAACCGTAGCACATCCGCCCTTTTGTCGAATAATTATATACATATATAGCACATACGCCCTTTTCCTAAGATGTTGCAAGTGGAGGCTCGTCCAAGTTTTTCTACATTCGCGACTTGACTGACATAAAAAATTAATATATTTTTTTCAATCGTGATCGCCGATTTTACGTTTTTTACGCGTATTGAAGAAGAACAAAAAATTCTGATGTTTAAAAAAAGCGTCCGGCAGTAAGTTTGGTGTTTCATCCAAATTTTTAACCTGTGTTAAAATATTTTTTAAATAGTTTTTAAAATTATTAAAATATTTATAAAAATCAATTTGTAACGTCAATTTATAAAAATAAAAAGATGTTCGAAACGACTACATCGGTTTATTAAAAGTATAGCCGAAATTAATAACGATAATATTTGGACGTAGCGTAACCGGCGGAAGTCGACGCACGGTTGATGCGCGGCTTCGGTGGTCGCGCAGTTCAGATATCTGAGCGGGAGGCAGTTTTACTGAGTTTCCGGTGGGTGTAATACATCTGAAACTCAGTAAAAATATTGCCAACTGTATCGGCGACATTTTCCGCAGTTTCTCTGTGCCCTCGTGCAAAATATGATACAATAGCGTATTTGTAAAGAGCGGCTGCGGATGTAACATTTCGGCTGGGGCTCTCGAGGCAATGAAATGGAAGGAAGGAATTAGGGAATGAAGGGAAGAGATTGTAAAAGGGGAGAGACCCCGTATACTGGAACAAATATATTTTTTAAATAAACAACATATCAGGGGGCAGTGTTGTGGCGCTAAATTGTAAAAATAAATTTTTATAAAATTATTTCTGTATACATACTTTACACCAGTGTAGTATGATGTAGCTCAATTGAAGAGGCAATCAATAAACAACCGGTGTCTTCCCTGGTTTATTTTCGGTAAATGTGGAGAATACGGACCTACTGCCAAATCGCCTTCTAAATAAGTGCATACGACGCGTCTCCCCACAGGGAACAACTTTTTCCTCTGCCATTTTCGGCGCTTCGGCCCAGGAACGAAGATATTCGAAGAAATTCAAACGGTCTCATTCCTTTACACATTATAATCGAAACACCAGAAACAAGCAACTGAACTGCTCCCGTGTACGAAAGTAGTAAACATACTAACGGAAGATCATCACGACTGGACGCATATACGCCCGGGGCGGGTTATAATGTGTAAAGCACCTAAAGAACCTAAAGAACCTTAAGAACCTATTTAGAAGGTCATCGGCGATAGGCCTGTATTCTCCACATTTATCATAAAAGGTAACTTCAACGCTGAACATTCAAATCAAATGTAATATTGATATTAGAATTAATTTAACCAATAATCATATTCAACACACACAAAAGAGAGACAGACGACTCTGTGCTTCGCAAAGCGTGCAATCACAAGCATCGATACGCATATTTACTACATTCGATGACAAATTCGATTTTGTCCGATAAGTACAATTTAATATTAAGTATAGTAGATATTTCTTGTCCCACATATATATGATTCAATGTACTACCGTACAATAGCAATATACACTACTGGTTTACTGTTGCAAGGATAAGTTAACGGGTTATTGCAACTCCTCAGCCTGTGCAAGTGTAGGTAATTAGTAAAATTTACTTCGAACTTATTCACAAGTACCGCACTAGCTTGTAAGTTTTAATAAAAAGATTTTACGACAGCAACGTAATATATTACAACAGCGAGTGTTATTTCAGATATAAGTTGCAGTTATAACGACTGCGATTCATGTTAAAATGATTACAAAAAGATTACTATTGTCTCGATGTAATATCGACAATCCCATTTCTTTCCGTGTAATCAATCAGAGCAACTTGTGTAATTGATTTCCAATTTCTCTCGGAGCACGAGTGTCGCATACGATTGTTCAACTATTACTATATTACTTCTATCTATTACGTTTATAGCTATCACTGATGCTCAATATTACTAGATGTCTCTTGTACCTGTCAATCAAACCTGCATATCATCATCCATATCTCTCACCTTTCTATCGACTGGTATATGACAATAATAACAGCGTACTAAATTAGATTTGCCATTTTTTAAAAATACTTCTTTATATTCGATAGGGAACACAAGTTCTAATAAGTCAGAGCAATTCGTGTCATCGATTCTAGAAGTAAAAAAAGAATGAGTGCGAGAGAAAAAGAGAGATAGAGACGCAAAGAGTATTACGTCGATGCTGTAACGACAGCGCATAGGCGGCAAAGACCAGTCGATCGTATTTAGTTACGCAACGTTTGGCACGAGTATTTATACAACACATACGTATTAAATGTTCACTACTCGTCGTGTGTCGCGTGTATCGAACAAGACAGACATTTGCCGAACGTTTCAGCGAGCAAGGGTGTCACGTTTTTCCGTGGCAGATAGAAATAAAAGGAAAGTTCTATGTACCGTAACGCTACTGTAATTCTATTTCGAGATGGCTCCTCCGATGATATCGTCATTGCACCATCGTGCAAAAGTCATTACACGTTTACGTAATTGTCGATTAACGTACGTAAACCGTTTCCATCGATTCGAGAATGTTGCCCCAAGAGTCCAATGAGAATATCGGCGAAAAGTTTAAACCTGGGGGTCGGTCGATACATTTTTTAAACTGTAACAGTCTTATTGACTGAAATATTAATAATCGCTCAGAATATTCATTAAAAAATTATTTAATATTGTACAAACTTTTCGCCTTCTTTTAAGGACTAACGAGGAACCAATTTCACGTACCAAATGACGGACTTTTCGTTTTGCTATGTCATTTGTTTAGACTCATCTGTCATTCGCTAAACACGTACAGACAGCGATATAATAAATGCGCCAGCGCAACTCGTTGGACCATCTCTACAACGAGAGAGACAGAGACAGACAGAGAAAGAGAGAGAGAGAGAGAGAGAGAGAGAGAGAGAGAGAGAGAGAGAGAGAGGGAATGAACAGTGACAACGTGGCAGTAAGTAAACGGGGAACGGGCAGAAGTGCGAGGTGCGCGTCTCTCTTGCATCACGCGCAACGACCTTGTCGAGTGCAGCGGCCGTCGAACTCCATCGTATTCAGGGTCAAAAAATACGTGACGCGACTTTGGTCGCACGCTTTCGACGCGACGAATCCGCCTCCGCTTCGCCCCGCTACCAAATCACCCACACTGACACAAACAACGACGACAACGATGACGAGAGCGCGAGTGTGCTTTCGTCGAACACATACATACGAATACACGACCACCCGAGCTTAGTTGCATATCATCTTCTTAGCTACACGTAAGTTGCACACATATATTTTAAACAAAGAAGAGCTCGGTAACGTCGTGGATACTCGAGCGAAAGATCGCTGAGTTGCACAACGACCGCTGTATTTGCACATGCAAAACTCGTTCGGGACAGACTTCTCGCTCGAACGATTCGGTTTATTCTGCATAGGAACAAGTCGAGAATTTTTCTTTTTTTTTCTTCTTTTCTTTATTCTCATACGTAATAACGTTTTATTTTTGGAATTATGACGTTGATTGCGCGAAATCAACAAATAAAACGTTGGCCAATGAAAATTATGTTGTCAAGTTGAGCATTTGAAGATTATTATTTTTCTTAAACTACGTTAATACAACTGAACTAAACAGATTTTTCATATAATTAGAACGATGAAAGGAAAAAAATTAGCCTAACATCTTTTCTTTCTTGCTGTCGTTAATTATATGCTCACACTTTGATATCGTTGTAGTTGCATAAGATACAAATTGGTTATATTCATACAATTTTCAAAAGCTGTCATTGCTTATGAAGTACATTTAGTTAATAATATTTGTAATTCAATAGTAATTTCCGATATATATTCGATATGTGAGCATAATCGATATATTTTTAATGATAGTTCGTGTGACAATTTATTCAATCATTTGCAATACATCAATAATGCTGTCGTTAATTATGCCAACACTTTGATATCATCGAAGTTGCATAAAACACAATTTGGTAATATTCACACATTTTTCAAAAACTGTCATTGCTTATGAAGTACATTCAGTTAATAATACAATATTTATAATACAATAATAACTTGCGATATATATTTGATATGTGAGCTAAATCGATATATTTCTAACGATAATTCTTGTGATAATTTATGCAATTATTTGCAAAACATCAATAATCATAATACAAAGACAGAAGAAAGTTTTTTTTGTTTTTCAAACAATAAAGTTGTATTCATATCGAAAACTAATAAAGTTTAATCAGTTTTATTAATTTCACTTAATAAAATATATAGTTAATTAAAATAAAAATTGTTTGAAGCTAATAATCTACATTTTTAATCTGAATAAATATTTGTTCAAAGTATATTGTTTGGATAATCAGTTATTAATGACTTTGAAATTTCTTTCCGTTACTAAAGTAATCATCCAGATCTTTGAAATAAAACTAAAAACGAAACCGTAACCATTGATTCTCAAATTTTGCGACGCAGACCGAATTGTCTAGAATATTCAATCGGTTCTTATATGTATGTAGTTTACTACGTATCAGCTAAATGTTGTTTTGTAGCCAGCAGTACGATCGAAAGAAACATCGAGTTAGTTAGAGATTGCATATTATCCACGTTTTACACTGTATTTATAGCGACCGCACGTGGCATAAATATATCACAAGATAATCGCAAAAACACGAAATTTCCAAAAGATATATTCATATGATATATAGGTTCTCTATATGTAAATGAAATATATATATATATATTGTTGCAGATTCGACGATGACGACTCTACGAGGCGAATTCGCAATTCGTTATTTTGCTTTCGATCCGACGAGGACGTAAACAATTATTGCACAATGTGACGCAACGAGACGTTATCATATCGTCCGGGAGGTGCGTGCGGACTCGTGCGAATAAGAGAACGGCGTCGGAGCTACTTGCTGGACTAATATAATATAGATACAATGTATCCTGGTAGACGGGAAATCCGATTGGAGAAGGCGTTCAAAGTCACGTGCACACCCTGATTGCAAATCTTGCATAGCTTCGTACACACATACACACACACACACACGTGCGATACTCGTTTACGACAGGTTTATACCATTGCACCAGCTGTACATAATACTCAATTGTGCATAATGCAAGCAACGATGACGAGTTCAACGTCCGCGATCTCCGGAGTACGAGTATATCGACTGCTCTTGTTCAAAGTCTCGTAAACTATTATTCGTCTTTTTCTACGTGAACCTTCTTCTTGTTCGTGTAATTTATTATTTTTATTCTTTCACTCTTTAGCAATCGCGTTTGTACGGAGATCGGATATCGATCGGTTTAGAGTTGGGATTACGCGATGAAAAAGGAGGACATCGCCGTTACGACTGACGCAACGGGTCGCAATGAAACGTTTGTCCACGGTATGTTTTCGTACACGGTGATAAGAAGATATGGGAATGATTTCTATATTCAGTGTTGCAATCGAGATACATTCTGGGATTCTGACGATTTATTCCACACGTATCTATGTCGTTACCGCAAGTGTGGCAATATGCGATTGACCGACAACAACAATTTTTCCCACACTTTGATCTCTCGATATTTTAATGAATCGTTTTATATAAATAAAAAATTACGTCAATCGGCATCGAGAAAACCGCAGTAAAATTTACCGATAATACTACAAATCACGAGAATCTGTTACGAGACGTATTTTAGAAAAGAAATGAAGTGAGAGAGTAACGCTACGGAATCTATAATTGTGCAAATGTCTTTTGAAATTCATTGAAATCGTCAACATATACAGATATCAACGATTGTATCATCGTCCATCACTGCCAACTGACAATGTCATTTTAAAATGCATTGAAATCGTCAACATATACAGATATTCGACATTGTATCATCGTCCAGTAAACATAGCAATATAGAAACAATGTAACAGCAATGGACATTAAAGCAACGAAAAGAAAACTAGGTCGCATCTACTCGAGGCATCGTTCATTAGAAGTTTCGCTTGAGTTGCGTAATTAGAAAATAACGACCGAGACACTTAACGATCTCTTGATGGGATTTGAAATTACGCGACCCGTGAATAACCTTCATCGCAAGATCTCTCGATAGTTGTGTTTCGACAGCTTTTCGAGTTTTTGCTTATTATTTCAGGGTTATGGAGTTCACGAACATAACCTTAAACAATTTATCTCTGCATTGGACATTATTAGTTGTGTTTTGGTTGCTATTCGAGTTTATTTCGGTATCTTCAAAGTCATACAACTCACCAAAAATCTTAAACGAATGCTTGTTAAAATACTATTATCATTTATCTTATAATTGTTAGTTTCCACTATTTCGTTATTGGGTGGGTTTTGCTTAGAAAACCATTGTTGATGATATTCCTTAATTTTTGTAACGACGTTCCGTTTAATATGGTCGTATTTCATTTCGTCAGCTGCCTCTTCGTTTCCCATTAGCCTAAACGTAGCTTTCTTTAAAACGAGACGTTTCTGGAACCCTGTTGGACATGCGCGTATTTAATTTTTCTTCGATAGTATAGGAAAATTCACTAAAATGCCGAATTTATTTCATTGTCCTCTTTTTAAGGATGTATGGCAGTTACTGTAGATTCGTTGCACAACTAATCGTGAAATTAGCGAAAATCGTATTTAAAGACTAACTAAAATAATTGTAGTATTCATTGGAGATAAAAAAAAGATTGACTACAGCTCAGAGTAAGAAATACGATCCAGAAATAAGAATACTCGACTTTCCACTGCAAACGTAATTGCTACATTCATATTGTCGAAACAAATCGACTTGGCAACATTGCAATTCCTGAATGTTGGTAGCGGCGTGTCCGACAAATTTTCCCGCATCTACGGGCGATAGAAAAAATGGCGACGCCGGTGCACGGTGTCCCCCGAAAGATTACGTTGCAACCGAGGCAAATTTACAAGAAAAAGAAAAGAAACGTGGAAAGAGAATGTGAGAATAGCTGTGAATACATTATCGAATATTGTTACATCAATATTATGCCACTTAACAATTAGAAAAGAAAAAAAAATCAACAGGGTTTCAGCTTGAGGAACTTTGAATTGCGCGTCTCTCATCGGCCATGTGACGCTGTCAGCGACGTTGTCGAGTTTACGTCATACGAACTAGCAAAATCCAAAAACGGTTCCATCTAAATCATAATATCTCTGAAAATATGTGGGCACATATCGATTTTTTATTTTCTACGTGTCACATATATTACAATGATACCGTACAAATTTTTTTTTTCGAAAAAGTACTCAGGAAATACCTTTTTTGCAAGCGTAAATGGCATTTTCAACTTTCCGTCCTATGTTTCCCGTGTTAAATGTTTAAACTTTCGATCCGTTTAATTCAGCATCCACGTGGGCAAAATTTTTTTTTAAACTCAAAAAAAATAGTCGATATTTTCCTTTGCAACATCCGTAAGTTCCAACTCGAAAAGTAGTTAATGACCTAATTGCCATACAACCTTAACGAGTGTCACTCCCATATTTTCTAAGCCTATGCCTTAATAATTCTATCCGTGTACCGAAAGACTACAAATGTGATAAGCGTGAAGAAATGCTGGTTAACTCTGTATTTCACGATATACAGTTGGTGATACATTCATAATAACATTTTTCATGTTACCTGCATTGAAACAGCGAGTCTCAATGCCTGTTTAGCCAGTTGAAACGAGCCAATAATTCAGCGGGCGAAAAGTAAACGTTTTTTGCCCTAGGGCAGAAAGTGGACACTTCTGACCCGCTACATTAATTTCCAACTTCATTTGATCCCAACTTGATTTGATTATATATTATATAATATATAAAAAATATAATTTGTAATTTTTTTAAATACAGTTTTTAAAAACTAAATATTATCCGATAAATCGTATAGCTTATAACAGCGTTGTACTAATTAACAGGCTGGCACGCCTCAAACAATGCACCATCAGACGTTAAGGGGAGGCGAAACATTCATACCTGGAGGCGAAACACACCTGCTCACACCATCGCATCGAATCTTTTAAGATTCTCTTCTTGTAGCACACTGAACATAATTCAATAAAATTTGGACAGTGGACTGAATACACATGAATCTCCGTGTAATGCTAGTAAAATTGTCAAAATCTATGGTTCTTTCATGGTTACCCGGGTCCGAAGCCCCTGATAGTAGAACGGAACTCTAGCGCTCTCTCGCGGCACACTTGGCAGGGCTTTCGATCGTGTTTCTTGGATGTTTCGTCGAGAATAAAAACTGTTATTATCCGAGAAATATTTCCCAGTTCATCGTATTTAAATCGCAATCGGAATGGACGTACCTTGTGTGTTTTTGTGATGGTTATGTGGTAATGCTATTTATTTATATTTATTTATTTTTTACCCGAAATAATTATAGCTATTTGTTTTTCCATAAATCAATTCTATTAATTTAAGCCATTACATAGCTGTAGGTAACCAATCTGTCATTATTTTTTTTTTATGTTGACAATTCTACTAGCATTACAACAGAGATTGACTTATGTGCAGACCACTGTCCGAATTTTATTTAATTTTGTTCAATGCGCTACAAGAAAAGAATCTCAAAAATTCATCATGAAATCAAAATGTGATGGTGCAAGTATTTCGTCTCCCATTAATAAAAGTGTCTGAGCATGTTATTCAATGCTGAGTTATTCAATGATAGTTACCAGTTTAGTTTTTCATTGATCAATCAACAACTTAGTAATAAATTTTAAGATTAAAGCATGCGGCAAATTACGTAAGTGATATGTATACCGGAGATCATTAACATGTACTTAATCACACTGCATCGTTATTACGACGCTTGGCAACCTAACCTTTTCACTAAGTTACCGACGATAATTGCGTCTCGTTTATGGATATTTAATCACGTTTCTTCCGCTTTTTTTCTGTCCTTTGGCTCGTGAGATTTAATCACTGGTTGCATCGTGGTTACATCTGTGGTCGTTCGATGATTTAGTTAAATATTTTTATCTTTCTTCGTTGAATTTTTCGAGCATTCATTCTTCAGGTATTTAATGTTCTTGAGACAACGTAGAAAATATTGTTGCATCGTTTACACTTTGTAATTTTACGATGTCTAAAAATCAATAAATCCCACGATCACTTGAGCCGCAACTATAAATAAATCTCGGGGACAGTAGCGATATCGTTCCGCAGAGTACACATGCCTTCGTTATCGACGTCAGTCCTTCCCTTTCCCTTTCTCTTGTCATCTGTTGGGGGAATCACAAATCCAACATGATGTTGTTGCTAACCGGTCATTGAGATCGATTCGCGATATCACCGTTCAGCTCACCCTTTCTGTTTACATAACTAAATAGTACTGACGTCAATAAATGATAGGACATCTAACCCTATTTTTAAAAATATTTTTTTCTTTTCCTTCTACTCCTCCGGATCGAATCATGCGATAAATTGTTATTGAAAGGTCGACGAAAGTAAAGTGATTATCCATTGATCCTTAGAACAAAGAATTTTATGCTGTTTGTCAAAAGGATTTAACTGCGTAGGTAGCCTACAATAAATTTATGTGGAATTAATGGAAGGAGGAAGGAAAGGTAATAATTATTTTGGAAAGCATTATTGAGAAATGTAAGGAAAACCTTGGTTTATTTCAACGCGAGTGATTATACGTACGGTATGATCAGCGGAATAAAGACAGAATATCCAGAACGGAAGGAATTGTGTTGATCAACCATTGCGGATCGGATTGTGTTTAAAAATAAATCACGGAACGAGCTTGAGGGGTATGAACATAGCTTATGTAAAAGATGGTACGGAAACGACGAAAAGAAGGAAAATTTTATTAACATGTAAGAAAAGCATTCTATGTTTATCTTTAGAATTGTAACAACCGGTTTGGGACGAAATTGTACAAGGTCAGAGATGTTTTACTATAGAAAATTTGTCAAATATACATTATTCCATAAAGTGTATGTAAACAAATTTATGTAGCAGTTGATACTCTTTATAAATCAAAAGAATATCCTCACTTCTCGGCTCTATCATAATAATGCCTTATCTACAGCATACTGTTCCCCATTGTCGTATTCCGGTACAATTAAGAGCCTTAAGGCGAACCGAAAACTGTGTACTTCACCCATGAGTGCAAAAGAGGTTGAACTAGTATGGCGGACACGGCGGAGTTAAAGAGAAGCAGCACATCTGTGTAAGTATGAAGATTTCGTCTCCCCTTAAGGTAATATGCGACCCCTCGGTGGGCAACAAAAACTGTAATGCAAATTTCTCTGTCACGATTGACCTTTAAACAAAAGAGGAAAACAATGAATTGCTTCTTATAGTTCTACCGTTTATTTTTTATCCAAATGATCATTCGTCGCGGAAAAAATTTGCTATGGGAAAATTCTGCTATCTCTCTTCCATGCATAGCGATCTGAGAAAAAACGGCGACACATAGCACATCGTCTTAAGGGGATGAGAAACCACTAACTTCAGCCATGAGTGCCATCTCTTTCGCACCCATAGGTGAAGTATGGAGGGTTCGCCTCGCCTTAGCGTTAAAATTGAGACTGCACAAATCGAAACATATCGTACAATGTAAGTATCTGACTAGTCAATTAACCTACGATTAATATTTTTCAATAGTTTTGAAAATTAATAAAAAATAATAATAATAATATTTATCTGGCACAATACGTCTTTGTGTAAGCACAAAAAATTATTGTATTTATAATATTTTTTAGCAATTTTTAACACATTTAAAAAAAATATAAAATAAAATATATCGTAAGAATTCATTGGTTTAAAAATTTCGGGTTATGACTTTATCAATTACACGAAACTGAATTTATTTACCGAAATAAAATAATTAAAAAGATTTTTTTTAACTGACTCTATAACGTACAATATTCTTAAAATATCGATAAAATGACATCGAGATTCTATTGAGACGTCAGGAAAACGATGAGTGGAATTAGAATTCAGTCTCTTTGATGTGTTTAACACTTTAGTCACAAGTCACAAGAATATCCTCACTCCTGGACTATACCTTATAGTAGAGTGGGGGTAACACGTTGTTATCAACGCGTTACCCCTACTCTGCTCGTCATAGTCCTACTCTGGGACGGTTTTGGGCGGTGTGATCTTCATCCAAGACAATTTTTTTCGTTAAAAGTTATATAAATAAATAAAAATATAAATCTATGAAGGGCTTTTTCGTCGTTGAATAATCGAAAAGACAAATTCCTCTCCGTTAAACTAGCCAGCATGATAACAAACGATACTAATACTCTTACCTCGTATCAGAAACTTTGAAACTTTAATTAAGTTTCGTGACTGTAAATATGAGAAAATTTGATATATCAGGGGTACAAATTGAAAATGCGGGTTTGATAACAGATGGCGTTACTAACGCTATACGCATCAGGCAGTACTGTGACTATGTTCATGTCAAAGCTACGTCTTATAGCTTTAATTTTCAGTATGTGTCAATTTGTCGCAGTGTCAAATTCATAGTTTTTTTGAGCTCTCAATATGTCGAGTTTCGTGCCAACAAAACAGCATTTGCGGGAAGTTTTAATTTACTTCTTTAATTTGAAGAAAAGTGCTGCTGAAGCACATCGATTGGTCTCCGAGGCTTATCCGAGTCATGTTCCATCGGTTTCAACGTGCGAGAGATGGTTTGTGCGGTTTAGAAGTGGTGATTTTGACGTTGAGGACAAAGAGCGGCCGGGCCAAGTGAAAAAGTTTGAGAATGCTGAATTGGAGGCAATACTCAATGAAGACTCGTGTCAAACTCAACAAGAGCTCGCAGATTCATTGGGAGTGACACAACAAGCCATTTCCCATCGTATAAAAGCCCTCGGAATGATCCAAAAGCAAGGACATTGGGTGCCGTATGAGCTGAAGCCGAGAGACGTCGAGCGCCGTTTTTTTGCATGCGAACTGCTGCTCGAACGGCAAAAACGGAAGGGTTTTTTGCATCGCATTGTCACTGGTGATGAAAAGTGGATCCATTACGATAACCCGAAGCGCAAAAAATCATATGGTTACCCCGGCCATGCATCATCATCGACGGCCAAACCAAATATTCACGGCGCCAAGCTCATGCTCTGTATTTGGTGGGACCAGCTGGGTGTGGTGTATTATGAGCTATTGAAATCGAACGAAACCATCACAGGAGCACTATACCGAACTCAATTGATGCGTTTGAGCCGCGCACTCAAAGAAAAACGGCCACAATACGAGCAAAGACACGACAAAGTAATTTTGCAACATGACAACGCTCGGCCACATGTTGCAGCGCCGGTCAAAACATACCTACAAACGCTGAAATGGGAAGTCTTACCCCACCCGCCGTATAGCCCAGATATTGCTCCTTCCGATTACCACCTTTTCCGATCGATGACACATGGCCTAGCTGACCAGCGCTTCCATTCTTACGAAGAAGCCCAAAAATGGGTCGATGACTGGATAGCAGCCAAGCCGGCCGAATTTTTTCGCGACGGTATCCGTAAATTGCCAGAAAGATGGGAAAAAGTTGTGGCTAGCGATGGACAATACTTTGAATAATTCATTTGTTACCATTTTTTCAGAATAAACGTTCAAAAATAGAAAAAAATCCCGCATTTTCAATTTGTACTCCTGATATTAATATAAGGCAAGAAATGAACTCTTGCACCACGTGTCTGAGTGTGTTCGGCTGTGCTTGGCTTTCGTGTTATTTATAAAATAGCGTGAACGCAGAGAAGATTGATATTCGAACATCCCCGTCCAAAATCAGATTAAATAATCTAAGATACGCTCTCTTACCAAGATGCAAGAACGTATTCGAAAGTATGAAAGTAAATAACGATGGGTTTTATCATCGATTCCACGAATCGCAAATTAATGTAATCCACGTACTTAACCAATCGAATTAACAAAGGATCGATCTGCCAAAACAACGATGTCGTCGGCGTCTCTGGATGACTTTGCTTGTACGTAATGCAAATAAATGAATGAGCACCAATGGCGTGCGTGGCATGTATATCGATCACGGACCCGTGACCTACGACAAAAAACGAATGCAACGAGTATGTTAACGTTGAACATGTAGACCGCAAACTATTAATCTTTATAAGCGCAATACGATTCAATGAAAAGAGGGAGAGAAAAATGAGGGGGAAACAGTGATTATCAAACCTTAGGTCCTGGCGTCAAAGTTGAATAAAATTTTTTTTTGCTTCGTTTTTGATTCGTGTGCTATAACAACAATAATGTGTCGCGTAACCTCCAGGTGGTAAAATATATGCTCAGTCGCAAATACCGTCAAGGAAATATCGCGTCTCAAGGATAATTTGAATTGATTCGCCTCTGCAATAACACGACAACCGAAGAGTTATCATGTAATATTTGAAATTAAAAAAAAAAAAAGGATTAAAAATGTTAACACATATGCGAGAAGAAAAACAGGTCTCCGCGTCTCCTTGTATATTCTTCTGTTTTAATTTTTTGCTGATGTTATGAAAGCCACGAGAGGAAAGAGCAGCATCGCTTCTGTAGTCGACTCCTTCGTTATAATTAACGATTAATTCGTTATATTTCACTCTTGTTTGTCATTTCGTGTTTGTTCTTAATATTATTGTTAACGAAAATATTATTAAGCAAAGTTAATATCTACGGGGAAATTTCTTTATTTGTTATCATAATTGACGCAATTGACGTTTCGCTGAATTTCGACGACTGATCGCGAGACGAAAGAGCATCGCTTCTTATGTAGTCGATTCCTTCGTTATAATTATCGTTCAATACGTCATATTCCACCCTTGTTTGTCTTGTTTCTTTTTTCTTTTTAATATCATTATTATAAAAACATATTATTATACAAAGTTAATATCTATGGTACAATTTTTTTTATTTACTATCACGTAATCGGCTTTTAGCTGAATTTAAATGACTGACCTAACTCAACAACGATACGAGATAGAATGGGATTTTTGGCCTTCGATATATCCTGCTTCGCGTACTCGTCACTCTTAATTTATTATATCGTTTTAATGAATAACAACTTGTGTTTAACTTCTTTGATGACAATGGCGACGGTGAACGAATAACCTCTGATGCACGACGGCATAATGAATAATAATTATTTTTACAGAGATAGAAACATAAACAAACAAGACGAATTAAACTTTAAATGTAATTAACAAAGAAAAAAACTGTGCTACGTAACGCATTATAATTTTATTATACTGTTCATTAGAGTTTGTCAACAGCATATTGTTTTTTTATGACCTTAAGTAGATCGATTTTACGTAAAATCCGTTTATTTGTGAGCTGACACCTCTTCCACTGTACGGGTAATGTAATAAGTCGTTAACCTCGACCCCAATTATCTTTTAAATAGGTCGAGCACCGTTTTATAGAACTCAATCGATGAAGAGAAATATACTTTCGCGATAAAAAAAAATAAGAAAAGAAAAATAAGAACGAAATTACTTCGTCTTTATTTGTGGGTTACCTTAAATTCATTCTGTGTATCGACCGAACGTAACTTCATTGTGGAAACTTTCCGACGTTTATGTAATACACTCAAGAATATTATAAAAATCGATAATTATGCGCTGCCCGCGCGCATTGCCTTTGTCTCGTTCTAAATTCGTAGCCCCGAACCTATCCTAACTTCGTACTCCGCATCCAACCGGAATGACGTAATACTCACGGGAGTACGCGTGTGTCAGTGTATTTTTTTTTGGTTTCTTCCCCCTGTCTTCAATAATGACGCATTCCACGCTCGATTACTCAACACAGGGAGTGCTTCGTTGAAATAGATAGGAAAAGAGGAGCTGCGAAGTGAACGGAGAGGATCGAAGAGGAGATGAAAAAACAAAGAATCTTCTGAAACACCTGCTGCTGCTGCTGCTGCTCTTGTAGAAAAGATCCCCTTCGGTAAATAGGAAGTTTGTTATACGTGATACGATAAATTTATTTACGTTGTGCCTGTAACGATACGATTATGTAATCTCGGGATACACATATTTTCTCAGAACGAATGTTAATAAAAAAAAATAGTCTGTATCACTCGATTTTCAACTCCTCCTTTCGTCTCTGAATATTTTGTGATTTTTACACTCGTTTATCGTTTTAGGGGCAAAGGGGATGCGTCGACAATCGAAAATCGGATGATTATGTCGATAAAACTCGTATATCATCGGTTTGCGGTTAACCTTCCTGGCGGTCGAATTACTGCGGAGTTACGCATATCGTTGAAAGAACAGCAGCAAAAGAGGCCGATGAACGAATGACGAAAGAACGGAAACCGTCGAGACGCTTTTGCAGGTGTTACAGGCAGAGGCTGTTGACAGTGATGCTATATTTCCAGACATAGGCAAACAGTATGTCGACAACAAAATTGACGTTTTTTTTTCTTCTTTTATCGCATTAATTAATAAAGTTGTAACAATGTACAATAATGAAGTAGTAGAAATTGGGCATATTTTATTTTATAGTTTCAATAAGTTTGATCAAATGAGCGAAAAAAAGAGCACAGACTATTGACAGTGATGCTATATTTTCAAACATAGGCAAACAGTATGACGACGACAAAATTGACGGTTTTTTTTCTTTTATCGCATTAATAAATAAAGTTGTAACAATATATTGTACAATAGTGAATTAGAAGAAAATTAGCATATTTCATTGTATTCTTTCAATAATCGAAATCAAATGAGCGAAAAAAAAGAGCATAGACTATTGACAGTGATGCTCGACGGTTTTTTCCTTTTATCGCATTAATAAATAAAGTTGTAACAATGTGCGATAGCAAAGTAGAAGAAAATTGGCATATTTCATTGTATAGTTTCATTAATTTAAATCAAACGAGCGAAAAAAGATCTTGAAAGTTATTTTAAAAATGTAGATTTTGACTTCCACGTAGTACCAGAGGGATCTCCGCGTATCGATATGTCAAATTTTACCCTTAATGTTATCGTTAGGCAGTATTTCAATAACAAACTACAACGTAACATAAAAAGTTATTTATTTTTGAAGACAAATCTACTCTGAACATGATCTACCGATAGGTCAGCAGGTTACGAATTAGTCTTCTATCAAGGTAATCCAACTGTCAACATTCTATCGTAAAATATAACAAGATAATATTTTTAATTAGTTTGATAAACGCAGAACAATGATAATATTACTATTAATATACGAATACACAATATACAATCATGTTTTATAAAAAAAAATAATAATAAGATCAACCGATACACGCTAATGGATGATCAGATATTTTTTGTCCAGTTTTTAAGTAGAATATATGAGTTAAGAAGTAAATATAAGTTATAGATAATTTTGTTTACTGAAAGATGTTCTAACAATTGACTGACACGATTTTATTAAAAATAGTATCAGTCAATTAAACGTTATAAATATTCGTTTATCCGTCATTGTCAAATAAATGATAACTTTTAAACAACTAATATTATCTAAAAATTTAGTGAGTGAATTCCATGAAGCGTCATTCAATGAACAGAATGAGCTGTCACTTATTATAATCGGACTAATAATATCGTTCATTCTTCTAAAAGAACTCAACGAAAGAACTCCTATTCGGAAATTACTATAAATTGATAAATTTTTATTTAAATTCATATTTTTTTCTTTTTTACTCACTATGAATATTTCGTTGTATCAAGAGGATATGTCGTTATCAAATTTATTTTCCAAATGAGGCAATGAAATCATGAAAAATTTGTAGAACCGGTTTAAATAAAATTATCTCCTTGTGATTCTTGTTGTACCTTAATAGTTTCAGATCACTTTAATTATCATATCAGTCGATAGAAGAATTATGTTAAATAAATCTAGGTTATTGCATAAACGATAAACGCATACAGTTGCATATGCATGTTCCCGATTTCGATGAAATTGCACTGCAGCTTTAATGCACCTTAAACTGCAATTAAATCATATTAAGAAGTTGAACAATTATATTGATGGTTCGAGAGAATATTGAAGAAATGTCGTTCTCTTCGTCGCACGTATATTTCCTTTTTTTTTTTGACTTTATTGTTTTGTCTGTCATTTTTCTGCAAATAATTGATTACACGTCTTGCATACATAGTCGAGTGTTGGTTATGTGCACACCTGTACCGACGAACGATATCCCATTCCCTCGATAACTCGTCTTACGGGATATACACGTTACGTATTTAATTCTACAAACTTGACGTAACCAAACCACGTGAACATTTGTTGCATTGCACTGAGCTCTGTACACATCTGTACGTATGACCGCACACCCACCAACACTGAGACAGAATAGGCTTCGTGCGCTCTTCGGTAAATGCTGTTTGAGTTTTTTTTGCCAATCGCAAGCATATAACCTCGAATTGCCATCGTCTTGGCAACAGTGAAATTTAATTCGATTGCTCTTATTCAGATATTCTAACGAAAATATCCTGCTTCTTTTACTTACCGAATGAATTTAATTAATTCCGCGTTAAAAGTAACAAAATCGACAAACTAATTGTTTAATAAAAATTTCATATCAATGACAAGTTGAATATATTGAATAAATGAATATAATTAATTAGAAATAGTGCACGAGAAGTCTGTGCAATTGAATAAATGTATTTTCGTCATCTTGACCAGCGAAATTTAATTTAATTGATCTTACTCAAATTATCTAACGAGAATATCCGGCTACTTTGATTGACAGAATGAATCTAATTAAACCCGCGTGAAAAATTACAAAATCATCGATCTAATTGTTAAATTAAAGTTTCGTATTGATGGTAAGTTAAATAAATTGAATTAATTAGAAACCGTGCATGTGAAGTTAGTACAATTAAATGAATAAATTATTCAAATTATCTAATGAAAATATCCTGCTTCTTTGACTCACAGAACGAAACTAATGAATCCCCCGCTTTGAAATCTACAAAAACATTAATCTAATTGTTAAATAAAAATTTTGTTTGAATGGTAAGTTAAATAAATCAAATTAATTAATACAATTAATTATAAATA
Organism: Cylloceria caligata; assembly: GCA_963942595.1. NCBI lineage: Eukaryota > Metazoa > Arthropoda > Insecta > Hymenoptera > Ichneumonidae > Cylloceria > Cylloceria caligata. The sequence continues at coordinate 6,920,664 of OZ012706.1, read as the reverse complement.
GTGCATCCGAAGTCAGTGCAATTAAATGAATGGTTATTAAAAGCTATTAAAGCGATGCAGTGAAACACTAGTTTTCATGCTGCGCGAACTAACAATAATTCGTAATGACATCTCGGTTGTTGCGCGGCATGTTACAGCGACCTCAAAACGACTCACGACTAATCATTCGTGCTGCGAGTTATACAATCCCTTCCTCTCTTTATAGCACACATTGTAGACACTGCGCACATTATACAAGAATTTTATTTGGTACACCGTGATTCGAATTGCTCAATAAGTGCACGTGATTATCGTTGATTGTAATTCGAGAGTCACGTGTCAGCTTGAATTAGTATCCACGTGATCGCTGTCGATTGTTTATAATTTTATTAATTGATATTATTCATTCTGACAATTATTTATTGATTATAACGAACAAGATAGAAATAAATAGGCTAAACGCATCAACGATGTTATGTCAGTAATTCATTATTTTTTAAATTTATTTTTATCTAACAGATTATTTATTGTATTTCATTTTTAAGAGAATCAAAATTCCATTTCTCGGTTCATAAGATATTTGTTACATCACAGATATTTGATTCTTAAAGATTTTTTTAATTATTATCATTTACCTGATTACATTTTTATTCTTCGTCTAAAAGATTCAATATTTCAGTTTAACCTTAGCTAACAGTGATAGCTAACAGTAATAGCTAACAGTAATAGCTTAAATTGATAGCTAACATAGAAATAAATCAAATTATTTGGAAACTGACAAATTGAGAAGAAATTATTTTATTTAAAGATTATTTTAAAAAAATTATAAAGAAGTCGACAATGACGAGATGAAGAATTTTTTTTTTTTTGTTATTACCAATGATTTTATCTGAGTTAAAAAATGTTTATTTCAGATCGCGTACTCGCGATGTACATCCGCGATACTCAAAGGGAGATGTATCGCTGCTTTTATGGTGACACAGAGTGGACAACGGAGACCGAAGACACTGCGCGCCGCCCGGTAAAACAGAGTACTGGACGCAAGCTGTACCGTTTCGTGTACCACATTGGTTTTATGTTCGCGTACACGTACGTCGAGCGAGACGATGAATTCACGTCCGCTTCGAGATACGTAAAGAGAAGCTATGCGTGGTCCAAGCAACGGTACCTCTCTGTGTCGTTATCCCTTAAGATCCCTTTCCATCGTAGTCCTTTCCAGAGACGAAAATTTTTTGTTTCTCACGTGCCGAGCGCGATAAGTAAGAAAAATCTATTTTTATCAATAAAAACAGATTGTGGATAAATAATTGAAATAATTAATAAAATGATAGCTTTTACAGACTTGTAATAAATCGAGGACTAACATTTAATATTTCCGCTTGGTTTTCGCTTCTTTCAACAATAATATCTAACGATAAAAATATTTTATAATCGTCCCCCTCGATTCTTTTATTATTAAATCCATTGTGCTTCAAAAGAAATCGTTCGCTCTATCAAAAGTATATGCGAAAAAATACTTTTACGTGTATTAAATATAATATTTAAAAAATATTGTATAAATCGCAATTATTTTGTGATATATCTCACGGATATATCTTAAATAACATAATTTCGAAATATATTAAAAACATGTGAATAATATACTTTGATACAAAGAGTTTGATACGAATAAATATATTCTTAACATATTTGTCAAATATATTTCATTTTTAAGTGAGAATAACAATCAGTTTAAGCCCGCATTACCCACGTTATATCTCATTGCCCTCGTCTCAAAGATCTTATAATTCGTGCAATAGTTATGATCTCTTCCAGTAAAACGCGTAACTCGCGCGTACGTCCTGACGTAATAGCGGGACTCGATAGCCCAGAAACTTGAAACGTTCGCGAGGCCGCGGAAACGCGTGCGCGCGCCCTACACAGAGAACGCGAGGAGATCGAGGAGCGGGTCGCAACAGTTAAGTAGGTTTCTGGAGCAACGCGTTCGTCGAGGACCAATCGAATGAATACTCACACGTATACTACAGTATTATATTATATATAACGTGTAATACGTGTTATACGGTATATTGTTACTTGTAAGACAAGGAGAAGTGACAGAGTCCGATAGAGGACGCTTGTACGTACGTCCGATGCTCGAAGGCCTCTCAGACTCTATCTCGATCGTGTCGCTCTCACAGTTACGTTTCTATATCAATGCGGTATATAGGAACTCGATAAATAGGGAATGACGCGTGATACAGAGCCGGAATAGAGCCGAGATAAGTCGTTCGCGGGGGATTCGCGGTCGCAGACGCTCGCTGTATCATTCGGTGTGTATACATGCACCGTCTATGAGATAACTTCTGGCGAGCGTGAGTGCGAGATGTAGCAAGGGCGAAATTACGCGATTGTCTGCAAGACGTTAAGTGGGCCAAGAGACCGAGAAAACCTCGAGCCATCAAGCTCGTGTCCCTCGATTATGGTATCACTGTATCGAGCGTGAATCAAAGACGCTGTATAGCGTACATCGTGCCTTTCGGTACGATAACTTCGAAGTATTAAAAGATATTAATTTCTTTCAATAAATTGTGTACTTTTAAAGCGGTATTGAAATAATGTAGCGACCGAGCATTGAGCTTCTTGTTTAAGATAGAAAGACAAAAGCATTTCATCTTTCGAAACGTTGGAAACGTACAAAATGTTTATCAAAATAGCACAAAGGCAGTCGGACAATGCAACGTGCGATGGACGTCTTCCCGCAATGCGTACAGAACGAAAGGTTACATTTATATGTGGATCCTAAAAGTTAATTACTCTTAACGTCAAAAGAAAACGTTGCATAGCGTTACAATGCTGTTGAAAATGGCGAACAATAGGCCGATGGGGTGTCGCATAGTGGGGGTTAGCGGTAAATCAGGTTACGTCATATCGAAGGACGTGGAACCACGAGAACGCAGAGGACCGACGCGCTTATGATCACGTAAGTGGTTGCAGGTATCGTGCCAGTATGGTTCTCGCGGAAAGAAGAAGAGAAGAGATGGTTGCTCTTCTGCGCGTCGACGGAACCGGCTACGGGTATGACGTTTGGCTGTCATTGATGATCATCCGCGCAATGTTCATTGATCACTTTGATTACATCGCATGTAACGCGTATAAACCGCATTCCGAATTAATCGGATTTAATGTTCTTGACGTATTTGGAAACAAAGAAAATATAGTTGTTGTTTCCATTCTGTGATATTCACTAACAGAAAGTACCAGTCACTGTGAGACGATCAACGTCTGTACCACTTACATCACTCGATAAATTATAATTAAGCATAATACATAGGATGTACATCTACGTTTCTTGAACACAGTACGTTGCCTCGTTTTCACGTACTGCACTGTACAACGTATGTTAATTGTCTTTTTAACTTGATATTTTGAAAATTATTTTTATAATACGAATATCACATGCATTCGAAGGGTCCGAAGTTCGTTGAATACAGAGTCTACAATTATCCCGGTGAATTTACTCGAATTACCGAGGGATCGTGATCGTCGATTCCACGACAAAAGCACAATATTGCGAGTAAACATCGATACGTTACGGTAACGAGCTCGAATGTTACCGCAAAATCAACTCGCGTGCCATAAATACCACGTGCGCGAGAGACTGATGTTAAAAGAAAAAAAAACTAGTTTGCATCCCTCGGGTATAGCGAGAGAAAAAAAAAGAGAGAACATAGGACAGATGGAAGGGCATAACGCGTAGCTCGTAATCTTCGTTTTCTTGTTACGAGAGACGCAGTTGGGTCTCGTGCAACCTCTTAATATTCAACGACGTCGCCTCAATGAACAAGATTCAAATATTAATTAATAATAAAAAACAGAAATTACTATTTACCGAATGAAATTTTTCTAATGATTCTTTAATTAATAATCCTTGACACTTTTGCCAATACATTTTTTTTCGATTTATCTTTCATACAGATTTATTGTTTGTTGATGAATAATTGCGAGAGAAAGTACGTGAGATCTGACAAAACCGCGATTTCCTACGCGACAGCTCGTCTGTTTGGGAGAATAATATATTCAACACGGGAAGCAATAAATGAACAAGTTCTTAACGATAAGACTGTAGTCGACAGCAGCTGAGTGGAAGGTGACGATGTTGGGGAGAGACTAACGTGGGGGAATCGTTTGCAAAGCTATTGCGTACTTCGGGCTTACACACTTTATTAACGCGAATCTCAACCACGGCTCGAACAAGCCGCTCTATACGTAAGCAGTGGTTATTATGTCACAACGGGTACGAATGCTTGCATAGTTATGAAGTAGGAAGGTAGACTCGGCATAGTAGAGCTCTGTAGTATTATATAGTAGCAGGCCGTGAACCCAACAACAACCGGTGATAGACGCACGTTTCAAACGCGCACGTGACTCCACCTCATCGATTTTCTGCGTATAATCTCTAACTTTATGACGTAGTAAGGTAGCATCGCTGAAACATTTATTTGTAGATTGCAGTTATCGGTAACCCGACTGCCGTTCGATAGAATTTCGCAATAACAATGTTTCGTACAATAAATAATAAAAAATATATTGCAATTATACTTTTATGTCATGGTTATAATAACTTCGTTCTTAATATCATGGGAAACGCGAGGTTTTTCAATCGATTGATATTCTAGTAAATTCGTTTTCTTTTTCGAGATGAAAGCGACAAATTATACGATGATCGTGAAAACTTATCCAGAAGTAAATCAAAGTCTGCGAGGAATATTTGTACTATACTATAATATATATAATATACAATACTTTCGTACAATAAATGATAAAATATAAATTGCTATTCTACTTCTATGTCAGCGTTACAGTTATTTCGTTCTTAATATCGTGGGAAATACGAGGTTTTCTAATCCATTGATATTCCGATAAATCCGATTTCTTTTCACGATGCAACAAACGACGCGATGATCGTGAAAACTCATCGAGAAGTCAATCAGAGTCTACGAGGAAAATTTATAGTTCGGTAATCGAAGCAAATGTGCTAACAATATTGAAAGGCAAAAATAATCCGATCTTGTCTGCTGATGCTGTTGACTGTGATGCTGATGCCGATGCTGATTCTCTTTTTCATCTTCTCGCTTGTCTTCTCCGAAGCAGCGAGTTACGTAAAACCTGTTACACAAACGTAGAGCGTACGATGTATCTAGCGAATGCGATTTACTGCTATACGAGTCGAACGCGTAGTATGCGCACCGTCGAGGCTTAATCGATTTGTCTCGATTGACACACGAGAGTCGTATGCGATCGAGATGTATAGCTATTGGCCACTTTTTAATCATTAGCAATGGTAACTGGGATTGAACGAAGAGGAACACGAGTATGCCGATAACTAGGATTTTCGTTTACTTTGATAGCCGATCACTGTGTCATTTTACGTTGTGCATCGAGAGAGGAGATCAACACCTGACTTCTGTCCGTCAGATCACGTCGCCAAAGAGCGTTTCACTCGACAAATATAGTTCTCGATAGAGGAAACGCCGAGCAACACGAAGACAGATGTTCTCGAAACGAATATAAATATCGTAGACGGATGTGTGCTTGACTTATAGTTTTCTTCCCTCGATACGTTGGCTGGAGAACTTCCTTTTTGGGAATGAATAACACGTGCCACTTCCTGTTTCCTTAGACATCTCTAGAATCATAACCTTTTGGTGGTAATGATGCGATAGACAAATTTTTTTTAACGGATCCCTTCGACAGACTTATTTTTATTTCTTTTATCACGTTGATATTCAATAAAGAAATATATTTTTCAACGATATCTCGCAATCTTATTTCTGAACAACTACTCGTCTCTTCTCTCGATCATGCTGAATATATTTATTGTAATATATTTTCATGATATAACGATCTTCTAACGGCAGTCAATTCTATTTATAATCATTAAGTAGTATACACACACGGTTAGATTATTAAATGAGCGAAGAAACCGATCTCTGTGAGAAGGATTACAATCTTGAATCCATGAATATTTTCTTCATTATAATTATTTCTTACAAGAATAAGTCACAGAATATTGCAGAAAATTTAAAACTCATTCGTACTCGTTAAAACGTTTCAAATAACACGTGGAATCATCAAATTTTCACCGAAATTTCAATAAATATTTCACTGAATAATGAAATTTGCATAATCAACGATAAATCTTTTTTGAAAAAAACATTTTACAGCAAATACTCTTGTATATTCGAAAATATATTACAACATATAATGAATACATATTTCACGATATATTTAATATATTTTTCCGTATATTTCATAGAAAGCATTAAACGTATATGAATGAATAAATAATACATTTACAAAAAAATTACCGATTTAAAAAATATATTTTATCAAATATATTTTATCTTTATGAGAGATAAATATTAAAAATGAAGAATTTATTTACCAAAACATAAAATAAACGTCAAAGCATTGTTTTATCACTTCATTTTCCAGTCGTTTATGTTCAACTAATTTCCATAATGTTGCATAATTCTTTAACGTCGCAACCGTCGTGCAGTATTCACCGACAAAAAAAAATGATCATAATTACGTAATTGCTCAGAGTACTTAAAAAAATGAATATGACCATCGTGGGACTCTCGAGAATGATTGATAGATATTTGTCCGATGATGACGTTGTCCGCGTCTCGTCTCGATTGTTCGTTAAAAATGTTTACCAAGAGAAATACGATAGATGCGCCAACGAGTTTTCTCACTGCGATATTACGAAGTTGCTGGCTCTCGTAGACTGGTTATAAGGGAATCCAACGTTCTTGGAATACAGACCGACTGTCCATGAACTCGCGAGTGGTTTGCATGCTTCTCCTGCATTTTGCTTTTACCGGCGTTGATGCTGTTTGCCGACTCGATGGAATCGTGTTCTTTGCTCTACCTCAACCTAACACAACTAGAGTCATTACGCGTCCATCACGAAGTTTATGAGCCGAGCAACGAGTCGCGTGGGCGATTTCCAAGTTCCTCATCATCCGTGTTTATCTATGTATTTGTAAGCGTGTAACAACTTTGCATGTGTGCGCTGTTTCGTCTTTTCGCAAACTCGTATCAAAGCATTGTTGAGTAAGGCAACGGTTCGAAGACAATGAGTCGATGTCAATGTTCTACCGTCGTGATTTATAATATTTACGTACATCTATAGTCATCGAGTCGTAAATTATTCATTCAAAGGCGATGAAAATATTTCTTTATTAATCCTCTTTTTCAATTATTATTTGCATTATATAAACATATGTTATTTATTTTTTTGTAATAATTTTTTTATTATGGATGTAGTTAAGGAAGACTCGTCATCTGCTTTGAGTCTAACGCGATGAAGAGTTATTAAAAACTATACCCACGATCATTATCATCGTAATCGTATTGAAATAAGTGATAAAATATTTTTCATAAATGTAACGAGGTAGGGGGAATAAATAATATTGGATTGCATAGTAAATATTGCGGTTGGTTCGTTCGTTGAACGTTGCCAGACCGTACGAGCATATTATAAATAAATAAATAAATAATCTTCGGTAATAAATAATGATAAAATATTGAATTAATCGATAAAATTATTGAGAGAGAGACAGAGAGCACTGCTCACTTGCGCAGTTTGCATTATTTTATACTCGTGCTTTTCTGCCAGGCTTTTTTGGGACACATTCGTAACAATCGTCGCTACTCTCGCAAGATGAACTGTCCTGGGAGGACGAGTATTCTGGAATTAGATGAAAGAAGAAAATAATTCGATTCGGGGTATTGATACTTTGAAGATTTCGGTGCTACAATTAATTAACGACGACGATATAATGATTTATTAATTATTTGTCAGCTTTGTTACTGCTTTGTCTTGACAAAATAGTCGATAAATCTTCAGTTTACTCGAATAAAAGTGTTTTAATTAATTTTGACAAATATTAGCAATGCACGTAAGAAATATAATTTGTTAAAAACAATTGGCACGCTGCTCCTGATACAAGTGCCAGAATGCAGAGCATATATTGATATTTTACTGAGAGAAAATAAGTAGAACAATCGACTTAATCAGTGGTTGCGAGTGACAAATTGCATTTTATATTGATCGAGTTAATATTCAGTCGTTGGATTTCGAGTTAATATTTAGCCGAATATTTTCCTTGAATTAACTAGATATTTCCAATCCGCAACCGTAAATTTAATTGATATTGCTGAGTCCATTTCCCTCAGTGTAATAATTAAAATGAATAAATAAATAAATAAAAACTTACTGGCACGACGAACCGATTTCTTTTTTCCCTTGTGAGGTATCTTCGAGGTAGCAAGTTTGCCTTTGAATTTTTTTCCACCGCGTTTTCTCGATGGTAACTCGCACTCCCAACAATCGGAGCAATCGCTGTCGGAACATGTGCAATCGGAGCAATCCGAACTGTCGGATTCGGATGATGTTTCGCTGGACTCCGATGACGATTCGTCGTAGCTCGACGAAGATGAACTGGTTGCGCAACAACCATTGCTGCGCCTCTTCTTACTCTTCATCGTCTTTGTGCTCTTCTTCTTCGAAGGATTCTTCATTATCGGCGACATAACTGCTTTTATAGAAAAATAAACACTGTAATGTATCTCTTTCTCTGAGCGAAAACTTTTTTTTTCAAAATGTTTGACCCTCAGTATCGACTGACTGTTATTGCTGGTAGATCGGGTGGCTCGGCTGGTTTGAAACCGTTAACCGTTCGAGACATCGACTCACGACGATTCTAATTTCTGCTAAATATAAAATTGAAACTCTTTCCTCGTAACAAATTTAATTTAATCTAATATTCACGAAATTGTATTAATAATAAGAAGAAATAGACGACGCCGGTTCAAACCCGTTAAACATTTGAGTCGTCAAATTTAGATACCAGACGATAATTCCAATATTCACCTAATATAAATTAGCAATAATTGATCTTCGACGAATATACGTTGATCGAAAATTTAAAAGTAAATAAATTAAATAGTTCGATTTTTCATACCTCTTTTTCGTTGAATGACTTCCTTTGGACGAATTCTCTGCTATGGATGACGACGTCTTCTTCGACAGCGTGACGTGATAAATTATTTTTGATACTCTTGATATTATCCGAAGCGCTATTATTGAGGAAAGTTATTGAAATTCGATTTACCAGTGAATCGATGAATTATTAACAAATATTTAATGAAGAAGAAAACGGTAGATAATCGCAAAAAGACAAAGCGTAGAATCTTTGATTTTATTAAGAAATGTTGTCGTTCGACGATTCTTCCTTGTCCCTTTGATAGCTTAACTTGAAATACGATATTTGTAACGGGCGTGCTTGCTACGTTACACGATTTGTGCGAATCGCACTCGCAGTAACCATCGGCAGTGACTCTTCTCACCGCAAGGTGATAAATAAAAATTATTGGACGCAGAGTTTGGCGCGTTTATACAAACACGAAAATTCTGACAAACACGTCAAAATGTTTCGTATCATAATTAATATACTTGTACAGTTAGTATCGACATCATTTACTTGTTGCAGTAAGTTTTTGCACCATACTGTACATCAAGTATTTACATCATACTCGTACAGCAAGCATTTACATTATACTTGTAAAGCAATCATGTATGTCATATTTGTACAGCAAAGATTTACATCATACTTGTACAATAAGCATTTAGATCATACTTGTTTACATCATACTAGTACAATAATTTACCATTTACATTATACTTGTACAGCAAAGATTATATCATACTAGTACAATAAGTAATTACATCATACTATTACAATAAGCATTTACATCATACTGTACAGTAAGCATTTACATCTTAATTGTACAATAAACATTTACATCTTACTTGTATATTAAATTTAATATACAAATATAACGTAAAATTAATAAACTATAAATTAAAGACGTTCAAGATGTCAAGTTTGATGTTAAAATATTTTAACATAATTTTATAGTTGTATATTTGAATTTAATATATAGGTAAATGCATCATTGTTTCCTGTACAAGTATATTAATGTTTCAAATATTTTTAACGGTGTTAAATTATTTGTACGTGTTTTTAAATCGTTTTGAGATACACTTGATATCCGTTGAGGGCTTCAACCTATTTTGAAGGCCTCTTCGCCACAACGGTGAATATATGGTGTGTTGCATGGTGGACAAGAAGGATTATCCGTGACAGATACGTGTGCCACTTACGCGCTACCACATTTCCTTTTTATTTCACGATATTAAAAATATTAAACGATAAACCATTCTTAATTTTTTTTAGCGTATTCGTGTTACGATTTTCTAAGTAACTCGTTTTTTTTCTTCATCTCTTAAATTCCGTTGAGACGATAGGACGAAAAATTACGCGTTTGCTATAGGAGATTCAGTTGTCATGCTTATCCTGGCAACTGAAATTGTAGTTATTTCGAATTGAAAACGGTAAATCTTGTTTAAGAGGTCATTGGGAAATGTTTGAAATATTGTAAATTAAAAAAATTAATTACTTTTTTGGTGAATAAAATAAGATCAACTTAATTGACACTTTGTGAATTTATTTATATACACATTGTGAGTATAAAATAATTTCTTTTGAACTTTTAAATCTTTTTTTCCAATAGTTATTTCACTCAAATGTGCGTTTGTAAATAGCGATCGACTGCTGGCAGTAGGACATGTCATTTAGGGCAAAGTATAAATCTGATACGAGAAAGTCAAAATGATTTTCATTCAGTATTATTGTCGTTATCATCCTTATCAGAATTATTTTGTTTAATAACAAATTAACAAAATCCCATAGTTTTAAACTTTTTACTCCGAAATTTGGTTAATATTTTAAATCATTTTGCACGTTACAAAGTACAAAATTGTTAATAGAAAAATGTAATCGTAATCCCTGAGATAGTCATCGATGTGCTCAGTAATGTTTGTCAAAAAATTTAAGGTCGATTGGTAAAATATTTTTATTTCAATTACCGATTTACGCAATTTTAAATGACGATTTTAGAATATCGAGTTTGAAGTTGTTTTTTTTTTTTTTTAAATACGCTCGGTAATCAACCTTAAATTTTCTTAGGTAATTCAAGACCTTTCTCAAATCGACGTAGATCGATCGACAACCAAATGGAAATTAGATATTGCATAATTTCCGTCGGTTAGTGCACAACTCCGCGGTATCACACTCTGTTCTTTTGTAACTTGTATAATCGTTCATTGATCCCTCGTATCGATGACCTCGTTGAATTAAATTTTGCAATGAAGGCGAAATAGAGAATGGGCGTCAATAAGTACACACTGATCGACGGTTGTGGTAGCTGCTGGCTGCAAAGTTGTGCCACATTATACCGAGTCGCGAGTTAACTCTGCAAAGCTAGCGCAGTCTAAAGCGCTCCAACACATCTACATAATGCTCACGTCGTTTATGCAACCCGTTAACATTCACGCAATTCAGATGCAATCGACGCAAACGAGGCTAACCTATCATGGGAAATCCGGAATAACATGCAACCTATCTATCTCCCGTACGATTCGTGTATGCATTCGTGTAACATATCTTAAATATTGTATTAAAATCAACATTGCATTTTTGTTAATTTTACCAATTACTCATTGACACGGATCGAGTATAAATAGATTGCAGGCATGTGACATTTAAAAAAGATTTTTTCACCCTTGGAGCATTAGATTATAATATTAAAGTTGAAAGGATTTTATAAATTTTTTTTTTACTATAGAATGGGTCGCAAAATTTATGATCAACTATTCATTTTACTAGTTGTCAAATTGTTTATCAAGCACGATAAAGTTATTCGACGAGTACAAGTTTCATTACGATGCCTTGATGTGTGGTTAATCCGAGAATCCGATTTTTTTAACGCAAGCGGACGCGTGCGCGTTGATATCTGCAACACTTTACTTAAATATCGTTGATTTGTTTAGTGAAAATGGATTAATTATTATTCGTTGTGTGACATGTTAAAAATTCGCGATAAATGTTTCAAGAAAATTCTTTTTTCCTTTCTTTATGATAGAGTCAACGGTTCCTAAAGGGTTTTGGTCAAATTTTTTTCTGTCTTTTAACACTTTTTAAGTCACAAGAATATTCCCAATCCTTGGTTTTGCCGTCAGAAAGCGTTACTCCCACTCCGCTCTTCTTCATAGTCCCATTCCGTAACGGTTTCGGGCTGCGTGACTCATAAAGGGTTCATTATTGAGAATTTTATAGATTCCTTAAGGGGAGGCGAAGCACTCGAACCTACTCACACTATCCATCGAATTTTTTGAGATTCTTTTCTTGTAACACATTGAACAGAATTGAATAAAAGTTGGACAGTGAACTCCACGCACATGAATTTCTGTTGTAATGATAGTAAAATTGTTAAAACTAAAAAAAAAAATACACAGATCTCTTTCGCACTCATGAATATTTTGCCTCCATTTCGTACAGCTGAACGATCGGCCGTGTCTCGCGGATTTATTTTTCCGTATTAATAACAATAATTCCCGTTAACAGTTTAGATACTTTTTCGTTTCTAAGTCGCAACCCGAAACGATGTAACGCGTGTGTTTTTGTGCTGGCTTTCGGGTGACAAAAGGCGTTTTTTCATTTTGTGCTCTAAATCATTGTAAAAAGTGATTTTTCCATTACAGATAACTGCGGATTATTAATCTGTACATTTCTTTTTTCAATTGTAACAATTCTACGCTCTTCACCCGTGAGGTTCACGTTCGTGCAGTGTATTCACCGAATTTTATTCAATCCTCTTCAGTGTCGAACGAGAAAGTGTATTCCAAAAATTAGATGCGGTAGAGTGATGATTGTTGCGCCTCCCCTTAAATCGCGCTAAATTATAATTTTGAAAACTATAAAGAAACATTTATATTCAACATTTATAAAAATTCTTTATTCTCTTGTTATAATACTTTTACTTGTTTAATATTTTCTGATATTACGATTCGTGACAATAAAATACTTTTCATTGTTGACATAAACGTTTGGCGAAAAGTAAAAAAGTGCGTAGGGTATCGCTTACACCCCAATCACTTTCCGTTGTACGTTTTATATGATCCGTACTCACACATCAACCAGTGTATCACTCATGGCCCATGGGTTTTAAATAAAAGATATATCACATGTCGTTAAGAAAATCTACCGTGTTTACGAGCTTCGTTAGTCGGGGTGTCAAGTACACCCCACACCCTCGTTCTAGGGTTAAGGTGGAAAAAAAAACAACTTTTGTGCTCCGGAGCAGCCAGAATTCATGCAAGAAGATAAAGTAGATTGAAAAATTCACGGGGAGTGATAGTGTAAAAATGCAAGTAAAAAAGAAAAAGAATTAATTTGAGGTCTAACTAAAAATTGTTCGCATATCTCGTAGTTATTATGACACGAAATTATTAATCAATCGTTAGGCATTCGCTAACGTAAGAGTGAATCTATCAATAGCACAAAGATACATGTAGCGTATTGTACGCGAGTATTGCGCACGCGGACATACATTGTCGATTATGCACGTGCCGCGATGAATAATGCTTCGCACCCACAACGACGCGATATCGCGCTCAATGCACAACGCGACTTACGTAAAGTTAATGGATATACAGTTCGAGAGATCGCGAACGCTTGAATGCACAACTTTTTTTTTGCCCTGCGCATCGAAGGCAAAGCACAAGAAAATCGTATATTGACGGGAGAGTGCACGTGATAATAATAAATAAATAAATAAATGTTGATTACTGATAAAATGCATTAGATAAACAACGTCGATGAACGAGCACTATGAACTTATTATCATCCGTACAGTTGTAAGAGCGTTTCGATAACGCCCATCGAAACGCTCTTACAACTGTACGGTACACGACGTACCATATTATAGTCGAAGGCCATAATCAGTGCAACGATTACGGTTCTGTTTGTCTGAGATTCTTGATGAAACGGCAATGAAATTAAATGTAGCGTTTACATTGTTTACGCGTTTGGTCGTCAATATTAATATCTGCTAAAGTTATAGAGCATTATTGATCAATTACCGCCGATACTTTTATAATTAATAATGCTATCTTATCAATTGATGTACAACACTATATATTTTTTAAATAAATATATTAATTATAATTAAATAGAAAAGTCTGAATGGTGTCAATTGAAATTAAATGACAAAGATTTTATTGGTATTTTATTTGAATTTACTGGAATAAAAAATGTACGCGATTATTGCAAAACTCCGCGGAAAGAAGGGTTTGGTTGTGGCAACCAAAGCGCTTGATTATAAATATGCCTCAGCCGATTAATTGATTGAACCAACCAAGTTATTGGTCATCGCTATCAAGTACGTGGTTTTTTTACACAGTACCTGGTTTTGGTAACCAGTTTACTTGGTTTCTTTAACCAATTAATTGGCTAGCGCATTTTTAATCAAACACTTGGTTGTCTTTTAATCAAACAGTTGGTTGTCCTATAACCAAGCCCCATTTTCAATGTGTTTGTCTGAGATTCTTCAAACGGCAAACAAGGTAAATGTACACAATGTAAAAGATTTTGTTACTTCATTGCAGCCACCAATTACTTACTCGTGACAATAAATAACGTTGTTTGATTTACCAATTAATTGGTTGGCAAGCAACTTATTTGTTAGTTCAACCAAATTGATTGACTGGAACTAATTTAACCATGCATTTCGTTCGAATAATCAATAATTTATTTCCATAAAGCATTTAATTTCTTTATGCGTTCGGTCATTAACCTCAAAATCTACTAAAGTTACGGAGCATCATTGATCAACTGCCACAAATACTTTTATAAATGATAATGCTATCTTATCATTCTATGTACAACACTTTATTTATATTTTTTCTTTAATACATAATTCTTGTTAAGTTTAAAAGTCTGAACAGTGTCAAGTGAAATAAAAAGCCAGAGATCTTGTTTCATTAAAATTTATTCGAGGACAGATACGCAGTTTCCATTTTAATTAGTTGGATGCAAGAGATGCGTTTTTATTAAGTCCCATGTTTCAGTGTATATACAGGGTGTCCCATTTTTTCTTAAATATGCTTAAATATATCGATAACTAAGAATTTCATTGAAAAATTTTTGGACATCGGATGAGCACATCAGTTTTTGGGTCCGGAACCTTTGCTAGATCCATTGAGGCCCAAGTTTTGTTGTTTTAAATGGAATCCCCTATTTTTTATTGCATTTTTTTTATTTCTCGTTAATAAATTAATAAGTTTTACTCCGAGTTACTCTTCGTTCTTCGTCGTCGAACAAGCCCGAAACGTTATTTGAAATTTTCCCGTGGAAATAGTGGCGACACGTCAATCTTTGCCACTTTGTCAATTAAAAATGAAAACGAGTTCTACGATGAATTGTTAAACATTCAAGAGTTTTTAAGCGTTCGTTCGCATTGTTTTTTAAACATTGTAAAGCGTTTAAGAACCGCGGGGAGATTGGTCGATCAGATTTCGTACATCACGTAGCCCTGAAAAGGGCTCATTTCATCTAAATTTGTTAATCGAGTCCACTTCTTAATTGAGGTGTTCGGTTTTTAATTTTTTCGCAAAGATTGACGTATCGCCACTTCTTCCCCGGGAAAACTTCGAATAACGTTTCGAGCCTGTTCGAAAACGAAAAACGAAAAATAACTCGGAGTAAAACTGACTCATTTATTAACGAGAATTTAAAAAATGCAATAAAAAATGGGTGGTTCCATTTGAAAAACAAAAGTTGGGCCTTAATGGACCCAGCAGAGACCCAAAAACATTATTCAATAAAATTCTTAGTTTTCGATATATGTATTTGAGCATATTTTTTAAAATGGGACACCCCGTACACCGTCAACTGAATCTCCATCGACATTGCACAATGTATAGTCGAGCTTAACAAACTTCTTTTGCCACCTTCCCTTACTCCAGTATTAACCCAAGGAAACTCGAATTTACGACACGAGCTTGGACCATACCATTGCGATCCGGATGTGGTGAACGAATACGATAAAGGGCTACGAAGGGCAAACACCGTATCGCGAAATGCGCCGGTTTTCAACGTGGGCGTAAATAATGCGCGCGAATATGCGTGCATTGTGAACGGAGGTTTATGGGACTCTGTAGTCTTTTGTGAGTGCCGAGTGGAGTTAAATATGGTAAAGGGAGAACGAAAGAGAGATGACGTGGCTCGGCATAGCTGTGCGACAGTAATGGACGAGCGTGCCAGTCTCGATGATGTAATAACGAGTCATGGGTTCGTCGGTCTCTTCGAAGGGTGAAAACACGCAACCAGGCAAAAGGGCGGGGTTGGTGGTTAGTCTGTCGGCTCGGATTCTCGTGCAACAAGAACGACCCCTTACCTAAGCAGCCCCGAAGAAGGAAAAGGGGAATGTTTGAACGATAATAAATCTACTTGACTGCTACTATCAGCTTTATGGTTTGCTCCAAAAACGCACACGTAAATATTCACTGACGCACTTAATATCGATTCTCAAAATCGCGAAAAGTCACGTACGTAAAAGGCTTTTCTTATATTTTTATGGGGTTTTTTTCTTATTACGTAGAAAACGGCGTATTTCGAACATCTAATTAAATTGTTGAATATGTTGCAATTGAATATATATTATAAGAATATGATGGATCGTTATTGATGCAAGATTAAGGTTACACTGATCAACGAGAAATCAGTACACAGCTACCTTCAACGTATACGGAAAAAATAATAAGTTGGATGTATAAAAATATTAATTGAAACAACCAATCGATTATCCTAATTCTCCTACAACTTGGCTTAGTAACGATTGCAGTGTATGACTGCAACATTATTTAGTGAATTGGTTGATACGACCATTCGAAAGGTAGCCTTCGACACTTATCGTGCTTGTTATCTCGAGAGAACACATCGTAAAAGGTTGCTATTCGAAATGATTGCGGCAACAAGTTTATGAGTCGTCGTAACTTATTTTGGAGAACTTTGGTTGTCCACTTAATGCACGAGTTTCAATCGGTTTCAATGGAATTTTTTAAGGGATGGTTCGTTCGGTTACTGTTTCTTGACTATGATTACTGGAACTTCAAGTTCTTAATTATTCTGTCGACGTTTGGGTCAGCCCATTCTTTTTACTTTGAGTAATTCGTGCACACAACTAACACGTTGGATCAACCAATCGTGAAAAAAACTTACCAGCCGCAAGACGTTACTATTCCATAAAATATGCCTGATTCGGTATATTTGTTCCGTGTACCGTGAGTTCAGGACTTTCCGATGACAACTATAAGTATACTTGGCACGAACTTTCCATAATAAAAAAAAAAAAAATGAGATTTATATTTTACTTATCAGAGTTATAAGTTTAATTCTCGTTCACGATATTGCATGACGTTGTCATGAAACAGACGAACCTACTTGTATAGTGTAGTTACCTGTTGTAAACCCGTTAGATATGTAGGAAGTACAAACGTAGCAAAGAGTACGTGGGACGAGGTAGGAGGCTTTGGGCACACAGCAGTTTATCGTATATACGTATATACACGTACGTCTGGAATTCTTCGAGCTGTTACTGCTAAACACGATAAGATCTACCACTCGAGAGCCTTCGTTTAATTAGTAGTGACAAGATCATTTCGTGACCAACCTTACGTAATATCTGTTATGGCGTTGCTATTTCATGTATACGATGCAAGAGCCTGAGGGCCTAGTTATTGCTGTAATCGACTGTCTGTCTTTCGTTTCGATAACGTGCAAAGACATTTGGTTCGTACGAATTTCTTGATAAATTTTCAATCCTTTGCATCCTGAACAAATATATTATAAACTCTTAACGATTTAATTAATTGTAATTAATAATTTATACAATTTAACATTTCTTATGTGTTATTAGAACGTTTTTATTATAAACAGCCTACTTACCTCACAGCAGTACGTTTTTAGGTATACATGGTTGGTAAAAAAACCGCTAGAATACGATAGAACGATAGAGTTTGAAACACAATGACTTACATAGTATTTGGTTTGTATTCTACGCGAGAAAAAAAAGTTTGGTTAAGAGTATAATTTTCTTTTATTAGTTTGGTACATGTTGGTCGTGTTGATCATTGTGTTTATCGCCGTAACCTCAAACAGTTGGTTCCTTGAATTTTTGAAATTTGGTTAGGACGATGATACATACAACGAACCACGCGATTGGTTGGGCTAACCAAGAATCTTTATTCAGATTGGTCAGCCAGAATCAATCACGATAATTGGTTATTATATCGCGAGTAATGAGAGAGTCGACAACTGGTATAACCAAGTTTATGGCGAATATGGTGGTTGAACTGGATATTAACAATTTAATTGGCTATTGCGGCCGTCTTCGAAAATGAGAAGACGCCGGTAATAAGCAAACCGCTATATTATTCATGTGCACGTTCCTTATATCAGTTTCACACAATTTACATATCACGTAATTTTATTTCAGTCACGTTTTAAATATTACTGACATAAAATGTTTTGTAATTTGAAAAATTTGTCGCAATTGTTGCTTTATATGGATGAGAAAGAGTCGGATTTGGTTGTGAACAAACTTTTAAACAACTTTTCAACCAAGTTGATGATTGGCATAGACGATACGGATGTGTATTCGATCGATTAATTTATTAGTCGAGTCAATCAAGTACATTGGTTAGATTAATGATATTTATTGTAGATTTTAATAACTTGGTTGCGTACATTAACATCAATTAAACCAAGTGCCATTGATTTATTTAACTAGGATCTTGTCTGAAATATAAATAACAACGATAAATGGTTGGAGCAATTATTTCTTTCTTTCGGTCTTTCAACGTAATTTTTCTTCGTGCACAGAGGCAACGACTTTGTTGCTCCACAAATTGCACAGTTAAACACGCTCCAAGCGATTTATTTAGTTTGGCTAATTATAATTAATTGGTTGCCGCAATAAATTGGAGTTGGGTGGATCTACCGATTCATTTCGTTGAATCAAACGATTTATCGGTTGCCTCGAGAAACTAATAAGGTAGATCAAGCAATTAATTTGTCGACAACCAACTAACTCGTTGATCCAACAAAATTAATTGGTAGCGTCACAAAACTATTATTATACACAAATATATTATTATATTATAGTATATATACTATACTAGCCAACTATTATTTGGTCATGTTACCAATTAATTGGTTAGCAACAAACTATTTTGTCGAACTACCTAAATTAATCGGATGAAGCGTAATTAATCATGCAGTTGGTAATGAATAATTTCTTTTCGTGAATCGCTTTCGATCGTTTCTTATCATCAGATTCTTCGAGCTAATACGTGGTACAAACGATCCAGAACAATTTAGCAAATTAAGCTGAGCATAACGCGCCATATAGTACAACAACTTTACTGACGCACGAATTGATGTCAAAAAAAATTACCAACGCTCCGCTACAGTTATTACCGTTTAGTTGATGTAGATTTTCAAGTGTGCCTTATATTTTACTCGTTGAACGTTTGTACGTGGCTCGTTCCTAAATCCTTTGGCGATTCACGACGATCTTTGCGATCGGACAAGAAGAGAAAAAGCGAAAAACTTGTCATCAAATCATTGTTTAGCAACAATATACTCTGAAAATAAGCAAAATTGCTTCTGATTTTGTGCTTCTCGTAAACGTTTGCCGTTATATCACCGATGCACGTGCCTTCATTTTATAAATACATAACCACACGATGGTTTCCCTGACGTCGAAGGCGTACCACCGTTGCAATCGCAAATAACGAGGCCAATGCGACTCTCTTGTATAATAGAAATAAACCAATGTGACTTCCCGTTTACACGTTATTTTTTTCCTCATTGCAATATTTCATATTACAATCGATATACAATATATCCAGGGTGAATGAACGAAGTACACTGAGAAAAGAGTTTATTTGTAGGCACCAGGATATATATTAACCGTTAACAAATGGTAAAGTTGGATATCGCTAAATAAATATTCTATTGGAGCAAACAAATTATTCGAACCTCTGAATTGGCACAAATAAGTATTTATTAATAGTTAATAAATGTATATTTAAATGAAATGTTCTTTTATTTGGGTCTGATGAACATCGTATTGGTTTAATATAGCATTGATATTAATAAAAAAATTATTATTCCTATTTGCTATTGTAATAATTTGAAGAGAATAAATCATAGACGGAGGGAACTGTGCATACGTTTGTATGTGCAGTCAGATTGATTTCGTTGAAGAGAGGTTGGACAGAGCTATAAAAAGCACTTATATTAATTAATATTTTCCATAATCACGTGCAAAGAATTGCCTCGAATCTACATACAGGCCCCACGAAACGAGAAGATCGTTAATATTGTCCATCGATAGTTCTGATAAGTTCTCACTTTTTATGCAACACTAGCCTATCGACAACTTCCTCGCATTTGAAAGGTACAAGTGCATTGAGAAAAGAGTTTATTTGTAGGCACCAGCATTTGTTAATCGTTAACAAATAATAAAGTTGGATATGGCTAAATAAATATTCTATTGAAGCAAATCAATCGTTTATTCGAACCTCTTAATTGGCACAAATATCAATTCATTAATAGTTAATAAATGTATATTTGAATGAAATGTTCCTTTATTAGGACCTCATAAACATAATCTTGACTCAATGTAGCATTAATAATAATTAAAATTGGTTTATCAATAGTCATCACTGTAATAATTTGAAAAGAATAAATCATAGACCAAGGTAAATACGATTTTACGTGTCGTCAGATCGATTTCTTTGAACAGAGGTTCAACAGAACTATTGCAAACACTTATATTTATTAATATTTTCGATACTTAGATTCAAAGGGTTGCCTCGACTCTACATGCCGGCCCCACTAAACGAGAAGATCGTTAAGGTTGTCCATCGATAATCCTAATAAATTCACACTTTTTATACAACACTAGCCTGCTCAACACACTCGTATTGCAAAGCTACAAGTGTAGGATGTTGGCATCGAGGTCGCGCAAGACCGAACTTATCCGATGAAGTACGACGATTGACAATAAACATACGAGTCATGCCACCAAATGAACGATGCTTATCTCAGATATAAATTTGGCAACTATCAACAAATCTGTTAACTCTACACGGATCGGTAGTCGAGACAAGCATTCGGTCCTCAAACGGCGATTCGATAACTATTAACAAATCTGTATAAGTGACGATTAAAGATTTATTAATTATCAACAAATAACGAATGTCGAATTTCATATTTATTAACAAATCTAAAGTCGTTTTAACTATATTTAATCTCGTTGCCGCAAATTGTTCTTTATTAGTAAGAAACATTGAATGAGTTACGAGAAACAAATTGCTCAAATAAAATCGTTCGTTTGATGAAAGTGTCTTCGGTTTAAGACTTTATTATGAGAACACTAATATTTATTAACTGTTAATTAATTTTGTAATACTCAACACGTATTTGAGATAATGGAACAATTAAATATAATTACTTACAGTGAAAAAACTCTTTTCTCAGTGTATGCTACCAAAAATACGCGATTACCGAACATGATTACTTCTAAGGGAAAGAATTAGTTTAAATAATAAAACTCCGATTCTTATTCGTCGAGCGGAACAACAGGGCAACTTTTCTTATTGCAGGTATTTCTTGATTATTTTACGATTCTTGGCTTCAAAGAGATTACATTTATCTACATTATTTAATGCAGCGGACTCTTCTTTTTAACAAAATATATTGACAATTACAATTTGTAAGTTAGTCATGATTACAATTTTAAAAAAAGCCTGCCAAGTTAAACCTTGTACATTGCTTCCTCATTATTTTCCACCTTCCGCAAACTCGTCTCTGTGAGAAAGTATGTTAATCAATTTTGAGTTAATGAAACCAATCAAGGCTTGAAATCGTGAAGGAAGCTTTATGAAAGATAGAAAATAATACAAAAGCGTTATACAAGGTTGTACTTTCCGGGGTTATTTAATTGTTATATACCTCTTTGATGAAATATTGTAAAAGTTAACGAATCGATTATCCTTAAGGCCTTGTATACGGGAAAAATGTCTGAATTTTTTTTTTTCTCGATATTACATCATCCTGAAATTTTAAGAATATTTTACGTATTTCGGAATTAAAAATTTCGAAAAATATGTTCCAGTTACTGCATTTGGAGCGTCAACAATTTTATTTTCTCGGACGTAGGCAAATTACCGTTGCGCATTATGCAGGTAACTAACGATTTCTACAGCTAACTTCAAAGCCGTGTTCCGACGAATCGCTTTTTTTTTACCTCAAACTCACGAGCCGAGGTTCTTATTGCTTTCAAATTTGTACAACATATTCTATTATTATTATTATTATTATTATTATTATTATTATTATTATTATTATTATTATTCGATGGAACCTCGAAAAATAAAAAATTAATAACTCAATTTTTTTTAAATAAATATTTTATTAGTAGAAAATTGAATCGAAAAGTTGAAGTACTCCCATTTCTACATTTAAAAAAAAATATTTTTTCGTTGGTTTACACGGAAAATACATCTATTGTGTAATTACAAATGTTTCCATTTTTTTGGAGAGGATTATCACCATAAACGCGTGCGTCAAGAAAAATCCTTTACTTACCGGTTTAAAACTCCGCCATTAAAAAATATTTCTGTAATTTTTGTTGTTGTTCAGTTAAGGGATTGAATAAATATAATATAAAAAAAATTTGGCAATATAAACATCACTTTTTTTTACCGCTTCTGTAAATGTACGATGCCGTCTCGTATATAAGGCCTTAAAAAACAATGTGCAAGTTTCTACTTGTCAAAAAATAATTTAAAAAATATTAAACATGGTTGTACAAGTTGAAGGGTGATTAAAATTATATATATATTAACATATCTGATTAAATTATGTACAAGTTAACGAAACAACTATCCTTAAAAAGTCGTGTACAAGGTGCTACCTCGCAAAAGACAATTAAAAATACATTATACAAGGTTGTAAGTTGAAAGGTTATTTACATTATACGTACATTAACCTATTTGATTAAATTATGTACAAGTTAACGAACCATTTATTCTTCAAAAGCAATGTACACGATTGTACGCTGAAGGTTTATTTAAAGTATACGTACTTTAACCTATCTGATTAAATTATGTACAAGTTAACGAATCAATTATTCTTCAAAAGTAATGTACAATTTTCTACTTCGTAAAAAATAAGATAAAAAACATTATACAAGTTTGTACTTTGCAGGGTTATTTAATTGCTGTATACATTAACCTGTCTGATTAAATGTTGTAAAAGTTAACGAATCAACAATTCTTAAAAAGCAATGTACAATGTTTTACATTGCAAGCTCTTTTTAAAAATTATTTTTAAAACATTTGAGTAATATGTGATATTAATTGTCTTGATATTGATTTTTAATCAAATTTCAAATTTCAAATTTTTTAAAACTTTTAACCACTGAATCGATTATCTTTGTTCGATATTGTTACATTCGTGTCCAAAATTTCAGTCCTTTATCTATAAATTTACGCAAGAAGGAAAAGACATTTGTGAAAAAATTTCATAATATGTCAATTTTTTGATCGTTATACACCAAATTGAACGTCATTCATTGTTCAATGTTAACCAACTTGTGAACTAAATATGAGCTTTATATCTTAAAGACTCCAACAGTATTAACAATAAAAATGTTACGCACACATACACGCGTGCGTGCATACACACATCCATACAGAATTTTTTTTCCAAATAATTTTTCTCCACGTTTTAGATATTCTGACATTAAAATCTCGTAAAATAAATTTTTATTACAAAACAAATCTTCCTCTATGATCGCACTAAAGTATTTAATAGTTTGAAGCCTGAAAGAACCGATGTTAAGGTTCTTCATTGGCTCTAATTGATAATTTCTTTCAATTTTATTGTTACGTCCTGAATAAACATTGAAAGAAGAAAAGAGTTTCTAAATTCATGAAGCTAATTGTATCTATGCAGTCTATAAGTGTACAATCATTTACGGCTCCTTGGCAATGATGTGGCGGCCGAGGTCAATAGCAGGACAATGCGAGCTTTGTTACCCAGTCACCAGCTTTAAATAGATCCGGTCGTTTTAGAGTAAACTCCTGCCCTCTGGCGTACGAATGTCCAAGTTGCTCAAGATGCTCGATCGACGCGACAGCTTTTTAAAAAATCCTGGGTACCATGGTGGCGCCATCTCTTTCGTTCAACGTCCTTAGTTTATTAATGAAAAATATAATAAATTTCTAATTATACGTTATCAAGCGTTTCGAAGTGATATTAATAATAATGAATAAAATATTATTATTCAAAGATTAATATAATTTTTTATAAAATCAATTTAATTGGTGTCTTGAGTATTCTACAGAATTGTTAGACGGAGAACACTTTTCTCGGCTTTTATCCATAAAATCAACCATGGCAAAGAGTATCGCATCACCTTAAGGTTGCTTACCGATGACCCTGGGGCGATGTGATACTACTCGGTCAGTAACAAAAACTGTAATGCAAATTTTTCTATCATGATTGATCTTTGGAATAAAAGTGGAGAACAGCGAATTGCGTTTTACAATTCTACAGTTTACCGCTCTTATTTTTCTTCCGAACGATCAATCGTAGCGGAGAAATTCGCGATGGGAAAATTTCGTTATCTCTTTCGTACGCATAACAATCCGAGAGTGAAAGACGACGCGTAACACAACGTCTTAAGGTGATGTGCTATACGTTGTCTGTCTCTCTTAGACCTCTATACGTGCAAGTGAGATAGCAAAATGTTATCATCGCGAATTTCTCCGTCACTATAAATCTTTCGGACAACAAACGAGAGCGGCGAGCTGTAGACTCGCGAGACGCAGTTTACCGTTCTCCTCTTTTATTCAAAAAATCACTCATGGCGGAAAAATTTGCATTACAGTTTTTGTTACCGATCGAGGGATAGCTCATCACCTTTAGGGAAGGCGAAACCTCTATACTCCACCGATGAGTAAGAAAGAGATAGAACTATAGTATGGTACTCACGGTGAAGTGAAAGAGAAGGAGCACATCTGTGTACGTATTCGAGGTTTCTCCTCGCGTTGAGTCAAGGCGAAAGACACGACGCTAAATTATTTACAAAATAAACGGCAAATGTAGTACAAACAACGAATAAACAGTCATTGGAATACATCTTGTTCGTGTTATTTTTATTCCTTACCCATAGTAACGAATAAGAAACATTCTAATTCGTATTAGCAGTCATGAATAATAATGAAAGAACCTTTTCGTTATTTCAATTATTATAAATCGACTCGTGTTATCCTAGCAACGTTCATTGACTTTTATTATCCAAGAGTCATCTGTCCGAATGTACGTATCTTACAATCGCATGTACTCTAATGATAAATATTTTTCTGTTACATGTAAAACATGAAAACTGTACAAATTTTTCTGTTACAAGTCAAAGTCTTGTGTAAAAGATCCGAGTCAACGTTACACACGCGCATTTATTTAATGGAGTCGATGTATCTGTTTGAAGAAAGGTGTAGAAACAACCGTTAAGTAAAAACTTTTAATTATTTCAATTATTCAATTATACATCGACTAGTGTTATCCCAGCTACGTTCATTGACTTTCCTTATCAAGCAATCATCTGCCAAATGTACGTATAGTACAATAAATAATGCAATCGCATGTAATAAAATTTTTTCTGTTACAAGTAAACGCTTCGTGTAAAAGATCCGAGTCAACGATACACACGCGCATTTATTTAATGTAGTCGATGTATCTCTTTGAAGAAAGGTGTAGAAACAACCGGTAATTAAAAACTTTTCGTTATTTCAAATATTATATATCGACTCGTGTTATCCCAGCAACGTTCATTGACTTTCCTTATCCAGCAATCATCTGCCTAATGTACGTATATATATATCATAGTATAGAATACATAACAGAAGCGTATGTACTTTAAGTATAACATTTTTTCTGTTACAACTAAAAGCCTCGTGTAAAAGATCTCGGTTAACGATACGCACGCGCATTTATTTATTAGAGTGGATGTACCTGTTTGAAGAAAGGGGTGGAAAGAACCCCCAGGTAAAACCGCGTGCTTTTGCTTAAACGCGCAGCCGCACTGACCGCTGACCACTTGGATACCTTTGCCGGACTTCGGATACTTTACCGTCGCCCTATACGTCCGAAATCATACCGAGTGTACCAAGCCTCTACATTTATACTTTGCTTACCAATGACGATACATCTTTCATCAATGTATTCCACTCTCTGGTTTCGACTAAACAAATATTTTATTAAATAAACATAACACAGTGTGGACAATAATTTATATTTATTAAAAATAGAGATAAGCGAAGATCTTGATACACGAATAGGTAAGCCTTGTTCAATGAAATATTACAATTGAATCAAGCAATACGAATAATACATTCAAGTCGTACAAGTTTTCTTTTTATTTTTTACTTGCATATCAGTGTAGTAATAAATTTTGTGAAATGTTTGGAATAAAAGTTGGTGAAACGACGAGGTAAAAATAATAAATATAAAAGGTATCTCAGCCAATCTGGCCTTATGAACTTTAAAGTTGTCTTCACCAGCCAAGTACAACCATGAGAACCATCAGGTGGACTGAATGAATCGAATGAAAAGTTGCGGCCTTGCATTAAACTGGATACTTGAGACTATAAATCCCTACGAGTGCGGTGCTATCTTTATTATTTAATGTATATCCAATCAATGAAACGTTTCCGGAATTTCCAACGTTAAAGTCAGGACTTACAGTCGAGTTTCATTGTCGGTCGACTATTGACAATGGCCGTAAACTTAATCTCGAACGATCGACAACCGTAATTAAAATGTTTTCTTCATTTGTAAATCATTTTTTAAATTATTTTTCAAATCATCTGATATAGAAAAGTTTGTCAAAAATGTACGGTCGATTGAAAAATGTATTTTCTTGTACTCCAGTCTGTGGAAATATAAAACCACGATCACGAAGTATGGAAAAACCCGAATCTTCGATGGGAGCTGATAGCGTTATTGATCTCGAGGATCGAGATCCCAACAATCTCAATCAACATTTGCAGGTTTGTCTTGATATCAATTACGATCATTAACATTGATTCACTATTTCTTTTTATTATACAATTTCTTTTTTATAATTAACAAAGTATTTTGCGAATATTTATCGCGTGTAGGTGATGTGGGACGATGTAATTGGCGAACCCGAAGGAATTCGAAGTCCCGAATGTGCCTGGCGATTGAGCGGTCACTGCTTTCGATTATCCAGGGGTTGCTGTTATATATTTCTTTCGGTACTCGTTGCACCACTCGTTGCGCTTATTCTCGGTTGCAGCTTTGCCTGTCTTTCGTTCCAGGTGAGTCGAGTTATCAATTAATAATATCACAATTAAATAATATAATTTAACGAATTAAATTATTTATATTCGTTCATATGATATTTAATAAATTAGATTGCTTTTTATTTCATTTACTAATTATTTATTAAATGATCACAATGTTTTGTTTTTTTTTTCATTATAGCACATATGGTGCCTCGCACCTTGTCTCCGGGTTTGGAAAATCACTTGCGCCGCAATGAGAAATTTTTTTACAGCGTGTACACACGCGTTCGTACGACCGTGCACGGAATCTCTGGGTTACATGTTTCATAATATACGAATTTTAAATCAACGACTGCCCGATGGTCCTAATCAGAAGGACGACTCACTGATAGTTTGAATGATAATCTGCCTTAATGTGTGTTGAATTATAGTTGTACATTATTTATAACAAAAAAAAAACGAATTGTAGAAATAATTTAATTCCATTTTCATTATATTGAATGTACGAAGAGAAAAAAAAAGATGAATTTGAAGCAAAAAGTATTCGACATTTTGTTAAATTAAATTTTTCTTTAATTACATTTCAATGAGAGCATTGTAAAACCTAATTACTATCATTTTTATGATAGTTTATCCTTCGTAAACACTTTGTGGATTAGCGTCGTATCGAACTATCATCGAATTGATCGTATTAGAGATGTTAAAGATTAATTTTTTAAATTAATTACGAACAAAAGTTAGGTGTTCGAACGAGGTGGGATAATGATTATTGATTAGATATTAATTTATGCTACGAGGGGGTCAACGATAAATATTATACAATACCGGAATGGTCAGCCCTTCGTGCGCATAAAGAAACGTTGGTCAATTTTCTTCGTGCTTTGTAAACTCGCGGGGGAGGATCGATAATGAGGAATGCGCAGTCGACATACGCACTGGGGGCGCACATGTTACAAACTATACCTAAGTCTTTCTTAGTAATACGGAAGAGTTTGTTACGAAAAGAATTCGAGATTTCAATGTCAGGATGTTAAAAATACTCTAAAACGTCCAGAAATCTTTTTTTTTTTTTCAATGACTGAATTTATAGGGTGAGTGCGATAGATTTGCAAAATTCAAACCTTTGTAACTTATGAAACGCTTTATAAATTGAGGTGAAATGTGATACGCAAGTAAAGAAGTTATGCTCCTTCGTTTGTTATAATTTACGAAATAATTGAAAGAAATGTTCAGGATTTATTATAATTGGAATGTAGCAATAAATATGTTTTCGTACTCTTGCTTACACCAATTTCGAGCTATTGAGCTACAACTTTCTATAAAAATGGATCAACGTCAAACAATTTTCTAGATTAGATGATCAAGATTCCAATTTTACGAAGACTGCTTACACAAACGCGCACGCGTGAGGATGCGAGCACGGACGGACGGAAGTTTCCTCGAAACCACTTTTCTGGACGTTTCACTCTACTTTGAGTATTCTGACATGAAAATCACGAAAAACAAAAAGTTTGCGTGAAGAAATTAAGTAAAATGTTTAAATTGCAGAAGTGAAACCTAGTAAAACTTTTATTAACAGGATAGCGCTCCTAAATATCTGTGAACCCAACAAAAGTGCTCACTGATTTGGTAACTGCGGTAGGAATTGTTGATGAACTGATCCCAACGGTTTAGGCTTCGATGATTCTAAGCGTTACATTAACGAGAGACGGCGGTAAAATCTCGAGTTATCGAGTCTCGTGGTAGCGGGTACAGTTTTCTACATCTTTTCTTTAATATATTCCCCGTGATAACGTCACGATAATTCATATATGGCGCCGATAAAAATCAGATCGACAACAGCGCCGTTTCAATGGAACTATTATTCAGAGGCATAAGACCGTGTTACGGACGATTCGCACCTACAAGCGATTTGCTTTCTTTACTATGATCTCCATGATCACGAAGAACCATGATCCGCAACCTTCATAGAAGGCGATAATGGTTATCTATATGCGTGTGTAGCGCACGCAATGAATTTTCGAATGGCATTTAAGCGTCCGAATGCCAAATGCGAATACCAATCGCGCTACTTAATTATATTTTAGTTTAACATTGCTCGTTGAGCCACGAGGTTGCTTCGAGGTTATACACGTGTGCGTTGTGAATTTGTACCGAGATTTTTTACTCATTTAATTGCAAAATGGAGCTGCATAAAGTTCGTAGAGTTGATCGAACAGAGGGAAAAAGAAAAAAAAACTACGACTTTTATGCGTCTCCATTTTGCAATTAAATGAGTAAAAATCTCGGTACAAATCCACAATGCACAAGTGTATAACCTCGAAGCAACCTCGTGGTTCAACGAGCAATGTGAAACTAAAATATAATAAGTGAGCCTCGGAAATTGAAAGAAAGGAGCGAGAGAGACAGACAAACAATAGCTATGCAGCTATCTCGATGTACCTGCGTTTCGCCCGGTCGGTTTTTCTCACCAGGGGAATTCCCAAAGGCTCTCTCTCCTAGAGTTTTAATCCGATTGACTTAAAAAATTGGCAAAATATTCTAGACATATTGTATTATTAGGTAAAAAATTTTTTTTGTTAATTTTCTGAAATTTCCAAATCCATGTAACCCGTTAATTATTCGATTATGTATTTTAATAGTTACAGCAATTACACTTAATTGATTTCACGATAAAAATAATTGGTGCAACTATATGAATAGTTGTCACTTGATAATTGACAAGCTTACCACGATTTCTCCGAGCGAATATCACCCAAAAATTAACTACGTGGAACATAAATGATGCAAACTCTCGATATTACTTATCCCGTTTCTCAATATAATTCCGCATAGAGTTTAATGCGTACATCGGTTAACGATATTATACCGATAATTTCTTTTGAATTAAAGATATCGCACGTATATCCACGAAACTCAAGGCGCAGGGTCATCACGTCGATAGCTAAATACAATTTTTGTTTAATCGTATTGTTCGCGAGAGCCGAATAAAGAAGTAACATATCGGCGATGAGTACGTCAATTTTCATTGGCGACATCGCGCGACTATTTAACCCTCTTAATAATTACAATGACCTATTGAATAATAATAAATAATTATAATAATTACAGTATGACTGCGCATACTCGGCATCTTAATTATTAAAAATTATTCTAATAATTTCAATGCAATTGTAATATTTATCGTCAAATTAGAATAATATTAATGAGTCAATATCATTTAAATCTTTTTAAAAATGTAGAATTTGAAAGAATCCCTAGAAATATTTTTACCTTTTTGTTACCTTTCTCTAATCCAGGGGTCTCCAAACTACGGCCCGCGGGCCACATTCGGCCCGCGGACAGATTTTGGACTATTTCACTTTTTACCACCGGCAACAATGATAATATGGTTTTGGCCCTCGGAACTTACTGGAGTAATCAATATGGCCCTAAGGCTGGAAAGTTTGGAGACCCCTGCTCTAATCTTACCAATCGTTCCAACAATTATTTCGTCTCGATGATATTCAGATTGTTTAACCGATTCTTTTTTACTCGACTGACAGAATTTAACTGCACTGATACGATATGTGCTCCAATAAAAACAATGTCGTAGCTGATATACATGTACGAATGCAGTAAATAAGATTGGGGAATTTGTGTGATAAGAATGAACGAACGATATATGTGAAATTGAGGCAGTTGAACCAGTTCAGTTTCTCCGCACACGTCGCCACGACGAGAGTCAACATTCTAATAGTGAATTCCATTAATTTATATTGCATCAACATGGCGTTTCGTACTCAGGCATTGTTGGTTAAATTTGGTAAAATTTGCCGACTGGAATCAACGAGACGTATCCTTTTCAAAGAAACCGAATAGTAAAAGGACATTAAAAACGAAAAAAAAAAAAAAAACACTTAAGATTTAGTAACACACAACGTCGATGTATCTATTAACAATTATTGTGCTGGAGAATCGTTGTGAAAATTATTGAAAATATTTTAAACGAATTATTAGACCTCAGCCAAATATTTTCTCTTAAATCTTTAACAATCGGTTTATCAGTAATCTCAGTTTCAACGTCACATCGAAGCAAAAGTAAGTGATATCGTTTGTATTTGTTATTTAATTCTTATCTCGCAATCACGAGATCGATATTAATCTTCGCGAAAACATCGAGAGCCTACGACACATTCTTCGGAAGGATTACTTGAACTTCTTTATCGTCTGCAGATATATTGAACTCTTGTAATGTGTTTACGCCTATTTTCACGACAGAGGGAGCGAATATCGCTATTTCGTGATCTATAGATCCATCGTAAAGGAAGAAAGGAGAATGTTGATCAATTTTAGTAAAATAAATGCTTTATTATTCTTTTAATAAATAAAAAAAATCATCTAAATAATCCCACGTGATTGATTGTTCATAACGGTGTTCCGATCGTGTGAAAAAATGTTCAGATCCAAATATAATAAATTGTATAGATAGTTCCATTTTTTTCAATATTATTAAAAATTAAATAAATAAATTACTTCTACAATTTGTTATATTTTAATCGAAGTTTTGTTTTTTTAATATGTTCGAAACACTTTTGCGAACAATCAGTCGCGTGGAATTTTTTATTTGATAATTTTTAACGATTAAAAAATAATACAACGCGTTTTTTAAACTCAAATCGATGAATCCCTTGATCATTCAATAAAATTATTGCTATAAAGTAGTTAAGTTTATACTTTAAAGTAATAATGTTTATACCCAGTTAATAAATCGTGCGGTGACAGTTGCCGGCAAAGAATTCCGTCACGTACGTCTGCACCGGAACAAAATTGTGACGGCACAACTTTTTAACAGCACAGCGTGCCAATACCGTTCTCGTACGGTTTCAACAAGTCGTAAGTCCCTGCAACGTTCTGCAACCTTGTACACACAATGTTGACACGTCGTGTTGACTGAACGTCGTGACGGCACGCTGGGCCGGTCTGTGCCGTCACATTTCTATCTGGGCTACTATTTAAAACTTTATTCAATAACCATTGTATTATTTTTGCCGCAACTATGTATTTTATATATTGTTGAAGCGTTGTTATTCCCACGTCTCTTTGCGAACCCGTGTTCTCGTGATCTACTTTGCTTCCGCGTCAGTCCACCACGACAAAGCCAAAGAGAACAACCGTGTTGTGTTAAATGAAAGTTGTATCTACGATTAAAACTATTCTACAATTATTTATTCGTAAGCGGACTCATCCCGTCTAACTCGCTGATAATTCCATCAGAGTTTTATCACCAAGTAAACGACCAATATCTTAAGACAGAAAGTAATTTCTTGCAGATCATAGTTGGAGTCTGAGAAAAGTGATACACGAATCTTAACTTTAGCGATGTTACGATGACAAGATCGAATCCTTTAATTATCTATTGATTGCTTCACCGATCCATTAATAATTGAAAGAGAGTGGTACAGGTCTCCATCGGGGAACGAGCCATATCACCAGGCGTTTAAAATAAAAAAATCATTAATTATTGTTTGAGCAGCCGGAATCAACGACTTTGTAATTCTAAAGAATATTATTTATTCCTTATATTGTTAAATTTATTTAATAAGTACTTTACGATTACAGCTCTATTCGATTGGCAGGATCCCTTAAACATGGAATCACAATTCAACCAGGATGAAAAAATGATTCGAGATCAATGTCGATCCTATTGCCAGAAGAAATTAATACCAAGGATCATGGAGGGTTATAGGAACGAAAATTTCGATAAGAAAATTATGAAAGAATTAGGATCACTTGGAATTTTAGGTTGTACGCTCAAAGGTTACGGTTCGGCGGAAGTGTCATCCGTTGCTTACGGACTTCTGACGAGAGAAGTCGAATCTGTTGACAGTGGTTACCGATCTGCTTTCTCGGTACAAGGACTCTCCGGCACAGCTATAGATTCATTTGGATCTAAGGAGCAGAAAGAACGATTTTTACCAAAACTGAGTACGAATTATCTGTTGCATTAATACAGTACATCTCTTCATACGATAATATCTTCATTGAGTATTAAGATTTATGTTTCAAACAATTTTTATATTTACATTTCAGTATCCGGTGACTTGATCTTCTGTTTTGGGCTGACCGAACCGAATCATGGCAGCGATCCCGCATCTTTGGAAACTCGAGCTGTATACGATTCCGAAAAAAAAATTTACAAGCTTCGAGGCAGCAAAACATGGCTAGTAAAGATTTTTTCTTTTTCCGCAACTCGGATAACCGATACGAGTTTTAAATTATTAACAAACGAAGATGCAAAGTAGAACGTTGCACGTTGATCTCTCATTCGTTGGATTCATCGTTTGCGCAGCGTTTGCGCAGCTCTACGAGGAAGTTCATCTATCAATTTTAGTTTTCTCATAAAGAAAGTTTTGCGGACGATGGATCGAAAGAATGAGGAAACAACGTGCAACGTTCTACTTTTTATCTTTTTAAAAAAATTGTAGAAACTAAAATTTGAAGAATTTTATAATGATGAAGAAACTTAATAATTCAATGTGCTCCCAAAAACTCATTGAATCAATATATTTTAATGAAAATTTTAGCCATTAAGGAAAACTTGTTGCGTAACTCGTATTTAGATAAATTGCTCAAATGATTTACGAGTTACACGACTATGTTTGCAAAACTTTGACAATCGTTGATACAAAGATTGAATCTTGTATAAAATTCGAACGACTACGTGAATTTTTGTGTATATTCCATGAGCGCGTGTACCAAGTTTTCTTGTTTCGTTTAATATTTCGAAAATAGAATCGGTTGATATTTGATCATTTTTAATTGCTATAACATTGGAGATCTTCTACCGATCTAAACCAAATTTAATCTCTAACTCCCCTAAACGATAGTTCGTTACTGTAGAAAATTTCAGTCCAATTGGTTATAGTGAATGTAAATTTGGACGAAATCGTAATATTTCTCGAATAATTCTAAATCTGAATGGCTGCAAACATTATGTCGAAAATCATAACAATCAACCAGGGGTAACCGCTTAATGTGTGTGATAAGACGACTGAATCCTTGAGGTACTGTACACACACACAAGCACGCACACACACACGTGTGCGCGGACATTATTTTTGATCCACTTTTCTCTAATACGTTTCGGACAATTTTAAGTAATTATAAATAATAATTGTAAAGAATAAAAATGAATTAATAGGATCACGAATTCTCCGATCGCCGATGTTGCCATAGTTTGGGCAAAGACCGAGGACAATACAATTCGGGGATTTATCGTGGAGAGAAAAGACAACGAGGATCGTCTGAGTACACCGAAAATTCAGGGAAAATTATCGTTGAGAGCATCAACGACGGGAATGCTTTTAATGGATGACGTGATTGTTCCAGCTGAAAATGTTTTGCCCAATATTGAGGGTCTTAAAGTAAGTGACCGAGTTCTTGGACAAAAAAACAAACGACAATTATATACCGGGTGGTCGATAGAAGCGAAAACATCGTAATATCTCGAAATATAAGCATCGTACGAAAAACTGTCCCAGATGAAAAGTAAATATTATTTAAGGGGCAATTTCCTCATGGTAAAATAACACCGTACCCGCCTCCTCTTTTGAAAATAAAAAAAAAGTTTCAGACAAAACCTACATATTTTGTAGCGTAGAATTCGAATCTGCAATGAAAAATGAGGTTTCCCCCTCAAGATTTTTAAGTTACTCCCCCCCCCCCGCTTCAAAATAAGAGGGCGGGGGCAATATTATTTTAGCACGAGTGAATCGCCCTCTCAAAAATATTAACTTTTCATCTGGGACATTTTTTTGTACGATGCTTATTTTTCGAGATATTTCGATGTCTTCGCTTAATTCGACCATTCGGTATAAAATACTTGTCAATCGCTAGAAAAATCTTCAATTAACTGACAAAGTTTACATAATTAATGATAATTATACACTTTTTCACTTTTTCACGTAAATCATTCAAGAGAATAATTTTTACAGCACATATCTCTAAAAACGTTTAATAAAGTTTAATCGTAAAAAAAAAAACAAATTTGGCAATTAAAAAACCTGAATGGCTCGGTGTTGTCATTTTTATAAATCTTTGATAATATAATAAACCTGTCTTTAAGGGTCCCTTTACATGTTTGAACGCCGCTCGTTACGGAATCGCCTGGGGTGCTTTAGGATCTGCGGAAACTTGTTTGAGATTGGCACGGCAATACGTGCTGGACAGAAAACAATTTGGCAAACCCTTGGCAGCGAATCAATTGGTACAGAAGAAATTGGCTGATATGATGATGGAAATAGCTCTCGGTTTCCAGGCATGCATTCGCGTTGGAAGGCTTATGGACGAAGGAAGGTAATGTTTCAGACACGTTGCCCTGATGGACTTTAAGTAAATAAAAGGATGCGAAGTAAAACCTTGTAAATTCGTCTTCATTTTCCATTTTTTCACAAAGCCACCGTTGTGGGAACTTACAGTGGTCAATGTTAGTTTGAACATAGAGTAAGTTGTGTGAAAAAATGGAAAATTTTCAAGATTGTGCTTTGCAATATATTTTTTTTCAAATGGAAGATACGTTTCTTCGAATATTTTTGAAAACCTTGAGTCAGAAGTCTTAAGAAGTTGAAGAGGATATCTTCAAAAGACAGCAGAATTCAAATCATCACAAAATCTAGTCCTCTCAATCGATCCCCAACAAATTCAATGTGAAAAATTGCTTGACGTTAATTCATTTCTCTACAAAGTTGTAGCCCGATAGCAGGACATTTGTGTGATCGTAGTCCAGATGGACTTGACATAAAAAAAAGAATTAACCCTTGTTAATTAATCTTTATTTTCCATTTTTTCACAAAGCCACCGTTGTGGTAACTTACTGTGGTCAATGTCAACTTGAACATATTGTAAGTTGTGTGAAAAAATGAAAAATAATGTGTCAGCAATATGCAAGATTGGGCTTTGCAATATATTTTTTAATTTTTGAGATACAGTACTTTGAATATTTTTGACAACCTTGAGTCGGAAGTCTTAAGAAGTTGAAGAGGATAACTTCAAAAGACAGGAGAATTCAAATCACCATAAAATGTAGATCTCTCGATCTATCCTCAACAAATTCAATGTGAAATATTCCTTGAAGTTAGTTCATTTCTCTACAAAGTTTTAGCCCAACAGCAGAAAATTTGTACGAACTTTTTTTTTTGTAAATATTCAATATAGAATAAAATTCCAACAGATTTCTCAATCGTTGCATAAATTATAATAGTTAAATGAACTGTTTTACTTGCTGGTAAAATTTTAGTTCGATTGACAAAGTCGTTCTTAATTTATAGAAGTTTGAATTTCGAAAGCTTAATACACACACACACACACACACACACACGCGCGCGCGCGCGTGCGCTTTCTCTCTCTAAACTAAACATTTTTTTCTAAATGTAACTATTGGTCGTTTGCGAATAATGCGAATACATTGACATGAATATCTTGAAAAAGAAAAAGATATTCGTCATAGATGTGATGGTCGGACGGAGAATTTGGGAAAGTGTGCGGAATGGTAATGACGATGGCCTGCCAAAGTATCGAAGAGAGAAAATATATATGGTGATCACCGAGGAACGAACCCGGTTCAGGTATCGAGTAAGAGCGTTAACCACTGCGCTAATGTCACCTATATATTCCTCTCATTCGAATAATCTAGTTACACTCAAGGCAGTCGTTACATAAAAAACATAGACGTTACATAGAGTTCTCTATGAGTTAGTAAAAATAAATTTGCTCAAATAGCGCGTATTATATATTTCAGAGGAACCCCTGAAATGATTTCTCTTATTAAGAGAAATTCAGCTGGTAAAGCTTTGAGTATCGCAAGAGTCGCCCGAGAAATGCTTGGAGGAAATGGTATTTCCGATGAATATGAGATCATGCGACACTCGACAAATTTAGAAGCTGTAATCACGTACGAGGGAACAGATGATATTCACGCTCTCATTCTCGGCAGAACGATAACTGGAATTCCCGCTTTTTAGAAAAAGCAATATTTATGTTGGTTCTGTTTGTTTCGAAAAATGCCACTGTTCTATTTTATTATTACACATTGTTATGATCTTTTAATAATAAAAAAAATGATTAATATTCCATCGAAATGAATTTGCATTTGAAACCCTTTTTCCTGAGTTTTTGTTGTTGTTAAAAATTAAAACGAATAAAGAAAACGAGAAAATAAAATGAATAAATAAATAAGAATGCTACACAAGCGACTCGGAACAATGATAAATAAATTAAGTTTTAATTGCTAAGTAATAAAACGTTAATTACATATTTCTCAATAACGAGATATTCAAGTACAACACACACGTTTCGTGCAAAAGTGTAAAGAGGTTCTTGTTCTTTTTCATTTCTTCTTTTTAGTGCTACACTCAAATATACCTTTACGACTTAAATTGTGTTTAATAATTCTTGACTACAATAAGCTCTTCGTAAAACGTAAGTAACATTGTAGTTTACAGTAGTTTACAGTTGTTCACGTCTTGAATCATCATCAAATGTGTCTATTACATAGTTACACATTATTTAAGTTGGAATCGAATCGAAATCTTTAATATCGCGCGAGAGAGTCATCGCGATCGATTAACGAGTATCTCTCGTCGTGCAATAGCGACGAAAGAATTCTTTTTTTTTTTCGTTTTTCTTTCTTTCGAAAAGCATAATTTATGTGAAAATAGTTTTGAGAAACGCTCTGACCCTCTCGGCTTGGAAATCTCTCGAGACAATTAATAATCGATTCCGAAGTTTCGCGTTTTTCTACTTACATTTTGCGACTCAATAAAATCGTTTCTAATCTGATTCCATGTACAAATTTTGTCTAAGTACAAGAAAAATAATAATAATAGTAGTAATAATACTTATAAATGCCAGGTTCATAACCACGCTCTCTCTCTCTCTCTCTCTCCTCGGTAGATAATTCATACAAATAATAATAAATAATAGATATTTTGAGTACGCTACTTTATGTATCATTTGGTATTTTCACGTCAACTTTCCACCGATTCGATTTCGTTTTTTAATGATTTTTTTTTGTTATCTTTCACACACACCTACCATGTTTAGTCTCGACTAAAACTGTGCCAGTCACCCTCGCATATCTCTTTGGTACTGTCGCGTTCTAGTATTTTCTTTACTTATTTACTTTTTATTTATAAATCTACAGCGAGTCGTTTCTCGTGTTCTTTTCTCCTTTCAGATTTCTTTTATTCTATATCTTTCAATACGTTCGAGAATAGAATAGATATACGAACTAGCGATTGATCATTAATAATCAACATCAGTTACGCATTTAATTCTCGTGCTTTTCATACCCTTGAGACATTAATTTACATGCACCCGCCCTGCGCGTCTGTACGATGATTCTCGTAATATAATAAATATAATAATGTATACCTTGGTTTGCATTTGTATTTTACATTATATTATTTTTTCCTCTCGTTAACTATTCGATACCTTATTGTCGTGCGAACTGTTTATTTTATTTTCTCTTGTTTTTACATTTTTTCCTCGACAGAAGACTGCTTCGCAAATTTTTCTTTTTCGGTCTATTTATTTTTCTTTTCTTAGCATTGATTCCAATTGTTTTTTTTTTTTATTCATTCATCACACTCGCGTTATTTTCTCTCTACCAAGATAACTGATTATTCGAGATGACGATGTGAAAAATAAAAAAATGTTCGCCGTATGTACGTTAAAGGAAAAGCCTGCGTTACGCAAGACTTCTCTTTGCTCATGATTAGCAAAAAGTAAAATATCGTATTGTACGTTGTCGTCATTTATCTCTAATCCGCTGGATATGTGTTTAAGTATCAATATAAATATACCTTTAGATCTTTACAATTTGTTGTCATTTTTACAATTTTGCCGATTAACGAAGCCGAGTTTCATTGATCAAACGATTCTGTTTTTGCTGTTCTCGTTTCCTTTTTTTTTTCTTTACATTATTATAGTTTGGAGAGTGACAAATATCGTCATAATTTATAAAAATTCGAAGATTCATTATTTCTTTTTGACAATAACCAACGAGTTTAGAAAAATATGGTATTTTCCTCGACAACACAAAATCGTCTGTCAAAAATGTCTGCAAGACAATACATATACAATACAGTAATCGATAAGAAAGTTTGAAAAATCAATGGATTCACATTGTCGAATGGTTACTCGAGCCTTTGAAGCTTGTTCAAGACGTTTGTATTATCAGGGCCAATGTTTGATAACTATTAAGACCCGGAGCACGATAAAACGATTAATAAAACAAAACATTTCTTAAAGTAAAAATGTACTAAGCGATAAAATGGAATGTTTAAGGAATCCAGATGTAACTGTAAAAATGCGAGGATCCCAACCAATTAATGTTTAGCGAGTGAAAGAAACGTTAAAAAATCGCGATTGTGAGCCATCATCGAATATAACGACAAAAGTGTTCCATCTTTATCTCGATGATTCGAGATTAAAAATAATTCAACAGCCAGTGAGGGGAGCGAGCGAGCGAACGAGCAGTGACACGTGCTAACGAAGTGAAATAACAATTCTTCAACGATAGCCGTGATATTTAATTAATTAAACAAAAATTATTTTCTCAAAGACCCCGAAACCTCGGCTTTCGTAATTGTTATCTATTTTCATCCGTTGTAAAAGTTACGTTAATAAGAAGTTATTATTCTTTTTGTTTTTTTTTAAAGTTATTTATATCATTGCATATAAAAAACACACGTATACACACACGGATCAGAAATAGATTTTGTTTCTCTCATGAGAATTCGCAAGCTTCGATCGATAAGTCGTCGGTTCGAATTCTCGTTCGTGAAAATCCGTTTATTTATTTTTTTCTTCTCTTCATAACCGCTTATTCATCGACAAGTAATCCTCGTACTTTTACCGTAATATATATATAAATAGATTATCAATTTTTATTACAACGTA
Source organism: Cylloceria caligata (assembly GCA_963942595.1). NCBI lineage: Eukaryota > Metazoa > Arthropoda > Insecta > Hymenoptera > Ichneumonidae > Cylloceria > Cylloceria caligata. Next base: position 6,880,403 of record OZ012706.1, on the reverse strand, counting down.
ATCAATATTATTAATTAATTGTTCAATTAATTAATCTTGACGTATTCGGTCAATCTGTTCCCCGAAGGGTGGCTGATGGTCCGAACGAGTGTCACGCGTCACCGCTCATCCACCCTTCCGCTGTATTTATATAATCATTTAATATATTATTCATTTTATTTATTATTTATATATATATTATTATTATCAATATATTATATACTATGTTTTTCTTGTTTAACTTTTATATTGCGTATCTAACAAGGAAAGGTACTTTGGTGTCCCCCTCCGATTTTAATGCAACTCACGTATGTTGTAGAGCATCGAAAACTAAAAGACACGTATTTTTTTTTATCGGCGGAAAAACATTTTTAACGGTTGAAATCGCCCTTCAAAAATAGCATGTCGAGGGGTGATTTTGCAGTTTCACCCAGAAGGCGTCAACCGATTTTAATAAAACAAAAACCAAAATACTCCTCATTGAAGACAATTAAAATTCCACGTGGAGTTGAAGAAAAAAATTCATTTTTAGGGGTGAAACTGCATAATCACCCCTATTTTTGAAGGGCGATTTCACCCCTTAAAAATGTTTTTCCGCCGATAAAAAAAAATACGTGTCTTTTAGTTTTCGATGTTCTACAACATACGTGAGTTGCATTAAAATCGGAGGGGGACACCAAAGTACCTTTCCTTGTAAGTGTGTCCACTTGTCAAATACGTTATACAAGTTTTCGGTTATTTTTAAAACCATTCCTACCGTGTTGTTTTTATTATTTTTTTTTGTGTATGTATCTGTGTTCGGGGCGTGACTACTTACACTTAATCATTTTTTTTGTCCCTCAACAAAAACACCTCGCGTTAATATTTATATATATTAATAATAATCGTCATTATAATTCGATAATAGCAATAATAATTGTAATAATAATAATAATAATAATAATAATAATGACAATAATAATAATAATAATAATAATAATAATAATAATAATAAACGTTTTCTCGCAACTAATTGTATTTACAGAAGTATGGTACAACGACACGAGGCAGCGAGACGCCGCATCTCTCCCTCTTTTTTTATTCCTTTATTCTCTCATTCGATATTCTCGTAACAATATGTAATGTGTGTGTGTGTGTGTGTGTGTGTGTGTGTGTGTGAGATTGCGTGTGTATGAATTGAGTTACCAGCGTATTTCAGCGATCGCACATTCTCATGTGCGTTTGATCGTAGGTATAATCCGGATTTAAACGCGCTATAAAATGCATCGAACGTCTACGATCGTGAGGATCAAAAATGTACGTGAAAATAGGAAAGTTGGATAATTTTTTTGTATTTAAAAATTTAGTGAAATTCAAAAGAAATAACAAATGTTTTGTCTGTGTCAAAGGATTTTCGATATAAATAAATAAAGAATTAGACGAAATACATGGTCTTTTCAACGTTGCGATACGTTTAAACAATTATCGATACAGAAGAAGTGGATAACTTTGAATTAATACAACATTCTGTATAATTCTCAGAGTTGACATTAATTTTCATTTAACTTACTACTTCGGCTATTAAAAATTCAATATACCTTAAGGATAAAATTGATTGCATCAAATTGGTCGCAACTTTTCAATTTTCACGACGAGAAATCACCGCGAGGCACACGACGCAAATGCAGGGCCACACTTTTCTTTTTTCAACTCTCGCGCATCTCGACTTCTCGCAGACATTTGTTTATCTTTCTTCTTATTGCTCAATTTCTACCGATACGACTCAACCGAAGCTTAAATACATAATCACTGAACGCCTTTATCTGACGCTTCTTCGCAAAGACACGGAATTCCGTGTCTCTGGTCAAAATCGCACTTTTCACAACTTCACGAACAGCGACGACCCGCCTTAATATTTTTAATTTAATTTTTTTTCTGTCTCTTATACTTAATTAAACCAACGTTACAATTAGTATATGTTTACTTTGTACTATATATGATCTTAATCCGTCAGCCAAGACGGCCGCGTTTTGGTACGATGAATTTTTTTTTATCTCTTTATACAGTGACACGACTCTTATTCTTCTTCATGCTTAATCATCATTCAGCCATTCACGTTGTTAAATTAGATTATTATTATTAATCCGAACTCTCTCGCTCTCATTGTTTCGTTCTTATCGACTTTGGTTTGGTGCTGCGAACGATTATTACAGTATTTATAATGAGTATTCACCCTCTTGAGGATACACGTGACCCTTAAGCATAGAGAAAGTAAGTAAGCATCGTTTCAACAAAAATTATCATCGAAGTAACTTTTTTTTTTCAATAACTTCAATTATCAGATTTTTTTCAGACAAATAATTCGCCGGAGTTGGTGTAGCTCTGTCGTTTTATAATACTTGATAAATTAATTTATTTTTGTACATACAGACAAGTGCACGCATCGTCTATAAACTTATCTGAATAATTTAGTTTCGTAAAAATGTTGCTTCGATCGCAATTTGTGTCTTTAGAAAGAAAACGAAAAGCTTTCTCGATACTCAAGGGTTATGCATCGCCCCAATCGTTTCCTCGATATTTACCGGCATCATCATCCCGAGAGTCTGAAAGGCTTAAACCTTGATTCTGAATATTTTTTCATTATTGTTAAAATATTTACGGGAATAAAATTTTATTCGAGAATTCACAATTTTGAGTAATCGTTGACGTATTTTCATGTAACTCACGGAGATCATTACACAGATGCGATTCGAAAATAGCGAAGTATTCTCAAATATCTGAGTACAGTAAAATATATGTAAACAATAATATATTTACTTCAATTTTTTTGTCATGCATTTCCGATTAGGTAAAATTTTTTATAGGAAGCCATCGTAGAATCAGCTTCAACGATATAACATCAAAACGATAGACAAATAAAAATCTTGATGAATTTGAATCCACTTGAAGATGATTCGTAATAAAATTAAAAACTTCTTTTTTATCATTTTATATTTTATTGTAACCCCAATGAAAATAAAGCATTTGCAAGATATATCGAATATACCGGGTGATCGATTTAAGTGAAGACCTTGAAATATCTCGAAAAATAAGCATCGTACGAAAAAATATCCCAGATGTAAAGTTAATATTTTTAAGGGGACAATTCACTCGTGCTAAAAATAGACCGCCCCCGCGTATCCCTCTTAAAGAGGATGGTGGTACCTTTAAAATAAAAAATGGGAAACTCCATTTTTTATTGCAGATTCGAACTCTACGCTACAAAATACATAGGTTTAGTCTAAAACTTTTTTTTTTATTGATGATGGGTGGCGCTATCTTCGCAAATAATAAGGTTTTAGCAATTCTCGAGAAATACACATCGGATTGAAAAATAAAAAAGTACGTGTTCAATATTCTTTAAAAAACTAAGTTTTATTTTAAACATTATTTTCTCATCGTCGTAGCAGAGATATCTTTTCCTGGAATTTGTTTTACGCAATAATTGTTTGCCATAAAGCAAGAACCCAGTTAATTAAATACAAATGAAACAATGCATTTGCTGTTTATTTTCATTTGATGATAATTAAAAAAATTAATAAACAATTCAAAGACAAATTAATAAACATTCCAAGTTTAAAAATTTAAATTATTCAAAATTCTTAATCGCAAAAAGTATTAAGTTTTTCAAAATTATCTTCTGTCGTTTATTTTTCGATTGCAAGTTCATTTCGTTCAATATCCGCAAAATATGATTATTCCGATTACAGAAGCATCAATCACGAATCAAAAACAAAAAGTTACAGACAAAATCTTCGTATTTTGTACCGTAAAATCCTAATCTGCAATAAAAAATGGGGTTTCCCATTTTTTATTTCAAAGTTACCTCCCGACCTTCTCAAAACGGAAGATATTTCGATGTCTTCGATCAAATCGACCATCCGGTATTTCAACGAAACAATTTCTATCTCAAATATATATTAGGATGTATACGAAATAAAATAGAAGCGAAAAATATATCTGAGATGTATTAAAAAATATTTAAAATGTATTTCTGATACATAAATCGACGAAAAGTTCGATATATCGGATATATTACTCGACATCCATTAGGGCGATAATAAAAAAAAAAAAAAAAACAACAACAACAAATTACTATAGTAAACGAAATTAATTTAACGTATTTAAAATTATAACAATTGTGTTTTGAAAATTCCTACTTGATATTGGGAATAAAATTAGCAAAAGCGATTATCCATAAAAGCATCTTCCTCTTGATCCCGTATAAATGATATTGCCGGTACGTATACGTAATCATTACCAATCATTCGTACTTTGATCTAGCTAAAAACAACAACGCCGCATAATCAAATTTGTATCTCCCGTTGTTACTCTCTTTGTTTTCGTAATAAAAGTTTTATGTTTTTCTTTTATGTACAATAAGCACAGAGTGGCACCGGGCACACGATGCTGGGTTACGGTAGAGCGAAAGAAAAACCACAGTGTCTCTGACCAACACTCGCGAGCGTTTAAAAATTATCTCTCGCACCTTGCAGCGTCCACGTTGATAAATTAGTAATTCTTTTCATTTAATATATATCACTTGGTTACACACGTGCGTCATCCGTGATAGCACCGTGATCGCACGTGTGGCTTTTCATTTTCTTTTAATAATTCTTTCACTGCATTGGGTGACCAACGAGGAATTAACGAGTCTAATTATTGCTTTCGTTCGTATCGCTTGCTGCCAATTATTGCTCGACCATTCTTTTCTTTTCCATTCCCTCTCTACGCATCTCGATTATCGTTGACATGTGTAATAGAAAGAAATTTTTTAAAAAAACTGTACAAAAGACTACTGTAACTAGCTTATCATGAAGAAAAGGAACTAACGTATTTTTAAAATTGAAAAAATAAAAATATTTCCATCACTATTGCGTGCTCAACAACGGCATTATTTCAATTCGCGTGACTCTGATAAAGCGTTTACCCGTCGTATAGGAACTACTGGACGCTTTTGAACCCTCTGGAAAAAAATGAAACTTTCGCATTTACCTATCTGCCCACGAATTGAAAAATTGCAAACGACTGCAAAGAACGTATCAATCGAATTTTGACTAGATGTGTTTTATCATCGTGCTGATAAACCAGCGACGACGATTATTAACCAAACTGTACAGACTAGAATGATAAATATTTATATATAAATTAAGTCGTCGTGATGACGAAGAGAAAAATCTATAACTTAAAGCCTACTATGGCAAATTATGACACTATTCTAGTAACGGTGATTGGCATCGAGATGGTCGTGAATAAAGGTGTTTTTGTTTTTGTTTTTGTTACAAGAACGTTGAGAAAACGCGAGCAATTTTTGTAGCAGCGTCGAGTTCATTGATCACTGTTGAATATACCGTCGAATTCTTCGATTGTCGAGAAATCACTGGACGAACAGCGTGCGAGGATACTGCTTATTGCAATTGTTCTGATAAACGTGTAAAAAATGTCAAGTCTAAGACCTCCCGCTGAACGTTCTTCCTGCTGCTGTTACTGTACGCTCAGTCGTTCAACGATTGTGATCAATGTTACTCGGCGATAGTTTAATACGACGAAAGTAATAATTTACGAGAAGGGAAGATCCTCCTCGGGTGACTCGTCTTGATATTCCTCGTGGTCGGACGTATGTCACAAAACGTCGGTCGCTTGGCGTGGACTTATACCGAGACTCGGGGAAAGTTGTCCTTCGTCGACAGATTGATTCTTCGGATCCTCGTCTTTCCACTTGTCCATCGAGCGGCGTCGTGCGTTCATGAAGAAGTTACCGACTGTCGTGGGTTCGAGGCCCAACTGTCGTGCGATTGTCACCTGCATCTCCTTCGATGGCCTCTTCGTTTCCTGTGAAACAAATAAACGACATTGTAGAATGATATTAAAGAACATCGAATTTTATTCTGCATCTTATATTTTAACAATTCGACACATCATATCGGCCAAGCATCGATCACGTATTTTTAATCGTGTGAAATTTATTTCACGTAAAGTATACGCAAAAAGAAAAAGAAAAGTATTTTTTTTCATCCATTTAAAAGAATTTTTTCATTTAAATTATGGTTAATTTCATTTTATTGAAAAATTAGGGCTAAGCAGGCTTCCGTGTTTCTCAGATTATTAGCTGCCGTTCTACTAATATTTACGCTTTATTTTTACAATTTTTACGTTAAATCTAGAGAGGCAAATCCCCTCAATGGAATGTCGTTTAAAAACTTTGATAATTCGCATCCGTCTACTTTGAATCGTGGCAAGAAGGGAGCAATGTAAAGGACGCGCGGTCGTCTTCGACGCTCAATATATTCCTTAATTATTAATATTTTTTTACGAATACCATTGATTTTCATCGATGAAAATGTGATGAACAACTTAAAAAATAATAGAGATTCATGACTTCCTGATCTTCCTGATTTCATGCCTTAACGAATAAGCATTTGTCGACAATTTGTAAGTAACGATAAAATTGCTATTTCCTATTGTTACAAACGATTGAAAAGTTAAATAATTTTTTTACCGAAATCGTTCATTATTTTACGTTTAAAAATGTTTTTTATAAAATTATTTATTCAATGATGTAACATTAACATTTTTTTATGAATAAACAATAAATACAATCTTTTTTCTGAATTGAAAGTCCGTCGCCGACGGCGCAAGTACCAGCTATTGACCCAATTGTGTCGCGTTGAGTATCGACCGCTTCGGAAATATATTTATTTTCAAAAATCCTACCAATCTGGCGTGTTAATCGTTCGTTTAACTTCAAATTTTATCGTCAATTAAATCGTTATTATTAAATCGTAACAATGATTTTGTGCATAAGAAACAAACAAATTATTTTAAGGAATTTTGAATTTCCGTAACGTAGATCGAAATTCGCATGTTTCTAAATATTTATCATCTCACATAAGTAATTATCAGGATTTAAAGTTTCATTGTCTCTTTAAAATCGTCTTAACATTTCCACGTACAACATCAATAGCGTATTATCGATTAGCATTAATTATAACACAAAATAAATAGGTCAAGTCGTATTCTAAAATTATTTTGAGTAATTCGCGTGTATTACTCGAACGTATTAAAATATCTCAAAAAAGTGTCAGTAAAATAAAAATAATTGAAAAACCTGAACAAATGAAGAGCCGTGTATTATTTCTTTGATTTTGATAATTCTCGGGTCTGTGTGTTGTCAAGTTCGATTGAGTAGAAGCGAAGAAGAGCGAAAAAGCACAGAGGGTCGCGCGCGTTCCTATTTCGATCTGGGTTACGTTGAATAATAATGAGCGAATCGAGAGATGATACCGAAGCCACCACCTCGAAGTACACGTTGCAGCACATCGTCGTGCGCTCTTCAAGTGCACGTAGAATCAGTAACTGAAATGTGCAGCGTGGGTAAAGAGTTTCTCACGAAATTATTCAAGCGCCGATCGATAGTCGAGCTCTCGCCCGACTCGAACTCTCTACGGTTACACTCAATTCAGATAGTATCAACTATTGCGTCTTGAAGAACGACGACGTTATCCGTTCAACAAGATAATTGCATAAAAATCAAATGTGTGAGCGCGTATATATACTTCAGTGATTCGATTGAAAATTGGCTTTATCATATATTTTATGAGATTCCAATGATATTTCGAATAAATACGAAACGTGAAAAAATATATTTTGTGCCTAAATCCATCCGTCTACTAATTAAGTTAATTAAGTTATGAATCGTGGAGAAAAAAAAATCTTATTTCCAACGTATATCGATGTATCGGAAAATAAATATTGAATTTTTAATTACGAACATTTTACGAAGCAATCAACATGGTTGCTGTGAATAACACGTTATTCGATTTATAAATAACAAAATAAATGAATAAATAAAATAATTCAATCAATGATAATGCAAATAACGATTAAAAGAGAAAAGTCAGTTGAATCGGTCACAAATTTATTGCCTGCATCGATACGATTGACGCGGATAAATGTCGCGAAGGAATTAACTAGAAGGTTTCCGACGTCATGAATTGTTTATTTATTTATTTATTTTCTTTAAATAGGGACAGGTCCCTTTTATTCGTCCCCTTCGGCACCCCAGGATCGGAGCATTGCGTGTCACTCGTGAACAACTAAACGCGCGCAGTGGTTGTGGAATCAGTTGTCAGTAGTAAAAGTCGTGGGTTGAGTCAGACGCCGGTGAGCAAACCAACCCGGTTGATTCACGGCGTCTACTACACGCGAATGCAATGACTCATCCTATACGCATTAGCTCTAAACTCCAATCTACCGGATTAGATTTTCTAAAGAATAAGGTCAGAGCTATTATGGCGTTCTACAATTTTAATAATTATATTATTTCTTCGGCAATTCGACAAAATGATATATCTCGAACGAAACAGTTTTGAAAGGCGTTTAAACTCTCTGGACCGTACATACGGTACATAGCGTTGTACAGCTTCCCAGCTCCGAGTGTTGCATAGCTTTACATTGTTGACGAGAGTGGCGTGTGCCAGAGCAACAGGTGAATCGAATTTCTGACGGAGCACCGCGGAAGACCGACGAATGCATTTGTGTGCGGTCATAGTTTCTCTCGTTTTCTATGGGCAGCGTGTTTGAGTTTTTTAAATGATGAGATTTAAACTTTCTTTGTCGTATTCAATTTTTATGTGAAATCTGTGAAGCGAAGTATGATTTTTCGCTTACGGTTATCTTTGCCAGAATGAGTTTCTGTTCGATTGTGTCGAAGCTCCGCCAGTTTGTAGTAAAAAATGCACCAAATTTTATTTCAATTAAATTGAAAAAACTTTCACGGTTTAGTTTTTTTTTTTTTTAGCAATATGTACTGAAAGGTTACGTTACGTGGAATAGTACTGAAGCGTACAATTTTTATTTTTACTCTCGAGCGTGGATTTATCTCTTGGACAGTGATTAACGCGTTCCTGCGGACTCGTCCGGAAATCTATGTATGCGGCAATCTCCGTCAGTTAAACTACAATTCATAATTGGCTATATTTTGGTAACACTTGTAAGTACTCTCTGTGAATTTTCTAAGATTTTTTAAATCGATTTTATCAGGTGAATTATTTTTCTCGTAGAGGAAGCTATATTCTCGTGAAATATAAATAAAGATTTTTATCTCGGTGTACCTATAAAGCCCAGAAACGTCGAGAAATCTTATTTAGAAGAAATGTCCTTGCACCCGTGTGTGCGTGCGTGCGTGCGCAAGCACTCGAGTGATGAACTTGCAAAATTTCAATGGATATATCTCGGGAACGGGTTACTCGATCATTCTGAAACTTGCACACGAGGTCGGGACGCAACCCACGTCAATTTACTGCAATTTTCGCCTAAATCGCTAATGGGTGTCTCATTTTATGGTTGTTTGAATTTTTTGAAAAAAAAAAGGAGGTACGCTTTCTAGCTTTTGTAAATTTTTAGCCATCGAGTTAAAACTTTCTACAATAGGTTAGGGGACAAAGTTGTTCGGTATTGAGTTTGGTAAGAATCGATCGTGGTGTTCAAATTTTAAAGAATCATACATTTTTTGTAATTTGGCGAAAAATAGTATACGTGCGGCTAGACGAAGAACATTTCAGACGAGTGTGAAACTGGCTGACATCACACAAAGTCTAAAATCATGTTTTCTCCCATGCCACACCTATATTTTTCATGTTACTTGAATTGAAACTGGGAGTTTGAATGTCTGTAGCCAGTCGAACACAACAACTGTCAGATTAGTTGATGGCTAGAATGACTTAAATATTCGGAGGCTTACAATAAACAAATGCGATTCTGACAGGGATAAAATGAAGTTAGAAACTAATGTAGAGGGCAGAAAACGTCTACTTTATGTCCGCTGAATCGCATTGATCTGAAATTGGCTCGTTTCGACTAACTAAACAGGCGTTGAAACTCACGGTTTCAATGCAAGTAATATGAAAAATATATTTTTGCTCTAACTTTCGTAAATTTTCATGTATCAAACAGAAACTTGGTATACAAATTGTCTAGAGTCCAAGGATACTTGGTCTTGAATTTGGTGAGAATCGATTAGAGGATTTAAACTTTATAAAATTTGCAATATTACCAATTTTTCAATTTTATTCAAAATTTTAATACCACTTCCTCTATGGGAAAGTCAGAATTGAGATAACTATTCCCCGTACAGAAGAATCTGTGGGTTGGCGAACATCACGAGGAAGCAATATGAAAATTTCAAATTTACACGCTTTTTTTTTAAATTTATATCCCTTGGAAGTGTTAAGTCGGGCAACAAAAGTGTAAATGGAAAAAATCAATTGTTTTTTAATAATAAAATTTTTTTTGCGGGTAAGGCGACCTCTCATACCTTTTCCCCTTCTTTTTTCTGGTTATTTTTGGTTGTTTTAAGAAGCTCAGTACCTTCTCGGTCACACTAATGCGATTCCTAAGGTGCTGACTCTCAATCACTCAGACGATATCCATCGGTATTGAGCCTCACATTAAGGCGATCCGAAGCTGCGACACTTGCACATATTAGCTGTTTTCCTCTCCCTTCACTGCGAAGTGCGATTTAGTTCTATCTCTCTCGCACTCATACATTCCCACACTTAAGGTGTGGCAAAGCATGTATGGGTGCAAGAGATATAAAACTAAATGGCGCTTCAGGGTAAAGTGAGGGAGAAACAGTTAATATTGTGCAGATGTTGAGCATTCAATTCTCCTTAAGACGATGTGCTATACATCGTTTCTCTTTCTCTCTCTCTCAGATCCCCATATACGTGTGAAGGATATAATAGAATTTTCCCATAGCAAGTTTTTTCGTCACGATTGATCTTTCGAATAAAAGAAAAGTTCAGTGAATTGTATAACTGTGAGACGCAGTTGGTTCTCTTTTAACCGAAAAACAAAATCTCATAATCGCATCAGGTGGCGACAAAATTTGAATTACATTATTTGTTACCAACCGAGGAGTAGTAACACAACGTCATAAGGGAAAACCAAGACATCACTGACGTCTTTAGGAAAATACGGTAAATTGTAGAATTGCAAAATACAGTTGTTTCTCTTTTAACCAAAATATCAATGGTAACGAAAAAATGTGTATTACAGTTTGTGTTACCAACCGAGGGGAAGTAGCACAACGACTTAAGGAAAACCCAAGACGTCACCGACATCTTTAGGATACCAATTGATTTTTAATTACTTTAGTACAATTAAAATGTTGACACAAACAAATTGCTAATAATTATGAAGCGTATGAGAAATATTTTATAAACTTACTTTAAAAATAGCCTGTAGAGTACGGCGCTGAAGGTCTGTGAAAACCAGTCGTGGTTTCTTGGGGGCGGGCTGTTGGTGTTCTGCCTGAGTCGCCATCTCGTCTTTCCTCTTGCATGCTGTAACGCATTTACAATGATTAACATACACGATAATATGTAAAATATTGCGTGTGAATGGACCTTCTAGACCAAGCCGTGATCACAACCAATTTTTTTTTCTTTCTTTTTTAAACTTTATCATTAATTTTTTTCAAACATTTAACCGAAACTTTTAATTTTACGCTTGTTATATATATTAAAAAAAACGATTTTATTAGTAATTAAAGAGAGAAAAATTATCTCTTTTTATACTTACTTCCTCGTTGTGGAATCTGTGCAGCTGGAAACAGAAAAAGAAAAGGAATGTAAGTCAACATAAATGATATCGGGCGGTCAATGAGATATCATCGCACACCTCGTGTACGAAATTTTGTCTCTGTCGTATTCGACTTAATCTTTAATTAAATACAGATACACATTAAAAACATAACATGTACAGTCCATTATAAATATATATAACTGATAATTGCATTAACGAATCTCAACTTGGAGCTACAGTTATCAAACATTTCCACTAAGGGTTAGGGCCAAACTATTTAGTTTTTTTGTATTGTATTGTTGGACTGCTTGTATATAGTATGTTTGTTGGCGTTGATGGGGTACGAGTATATGCGATAGGTGAATAACATGTCTCTGTTGATTGATTATTGATTCTGTCAATGTGGTTATTTGTGCTGATAGTATACGTGAACCATGCATGCTCGTTGTTTCATTGGATCAAATACAAACACCGTTTACCGAAGAAGATCCGACAATGAAACCGATTAATTTTCGCTCTGAGATCAAAAGTATATATATTCAGTGACGAGAAGAGCTGTTTTTTTTTTTCAAATTCCCGACCAACGACAGTGTTCCAAACGTTAAGCTCCTTTCTTTTCCCGTAAATCGAGTGTCACCCGCCGACTCGTATTGCACGACGATTACTGACTATAAAGGGGGCCGAGTTCGCGTGCAGCATTCGTTTCCCTAGTAACCCGATGGCAATCGAAGCCCATTTACCGAACACTGGACGCTGGAAAAATGAATGAAAAAATGAGGGGAAAAAAATATCTCGATGAGGATACGCGAGTGTGAGTGAAAGGACGTTGAATTATTACGTTCGAAAGAAAAATGTGAGCCTGGTAACGAAGATAGGCAGAGATTTTTTAAATATTCGTTCGAATATTATAATAATATCAATTATTTATAAATTTTCAATAACGAAGATCGAACGTTTCGAAGCTTAGAAACAAATTTGTTTTTTAAGTAAACTACATTTTTTGGATATACACAAAGAGAATGAGAATTGTTACTATACTCGTGTGACAATTCAGATGTCGTTATTCGATGATAATATGTGATTGGCAATCAATCGCATATTTTTACAATCAAAGACACAGATAATGTACGGAAAATATCATTCGACTGCCAGAATCTATCGAAATTGCGACACGAGTATAGCAATATTATATTATATTCTTCTCCCCGTATAAATGATTTAAAATCGTTTTTTCTTTTCGATATTAGAATATATTGAATAAGAAATTAGTGCGTTTGGTGCTTATAAAAATCTTTGAATCTCGATTTAATTTCAACTCGATTAGAGCAGCTATAAAAAGAAACATTTAAGATTCCATGGAACGGATACGCGATAGACGAGCAACTGCAAAAACAAATCTCACTTTTTAATTTCTATTACGTGTAACAAAAATTAGAATCGTCTGACCTATAGATAATAAAAAAAAATATTCATAGACACGATATTGAAAAATCGATTCTTGATATGATGAGAAATATGTGGACTAAAGCTCCCGAGAAGCTTCAGGTCATTCGATCACCAGTGAGTGAAAAAAAACAGCAATTTTACTTCGCAATCTCAAACTTTACTTCCACAGATAATGAATTACGTAAAAAAAATGTGATAATTATAGATTAACCAAGTGAAATAAAGATATTAAACTTGTTCAATTGTGTTCCTATAAACAAAAAACAAATTATCCGAACTAATGTCCATCTTGGATAGTGATTCGTAAATCATTTTTCCAAAAGATCCGTTGCACCGTTGCTGCTTCTATTCTCCACGTAGAAACCATATCAAAATCATATTTGTCACAAGGTTGTATAGCAAAGCAGGTAATGCTGCTGTTCTCTTTGCCACAGAGCGATAAGGAACGAGGCAAAAATGTTCGGTGGGTATCGTTCAATGTTGCAACCAGCCGCGTATACTGTTTAGAATAACTCAAAAACGATTGCGCGGCTCGAAGGTGGGTTGCCGTTGTACGAGAGTAACGGAGGTCGCCACATGTTGCCGATAGCTCGAATCGCTTATGTGTATATATATAATAACAATAATAACAATAATAATATAAAAGAAAAGATCGAGCGATGACGTAAGACGTCTTAAAACGTTCATCAGAATCGTACAAAATCTATAAACTCTAATTGTACATCGTGAATAACATAGGACGACCTCGAGTTATTGGTTGACGCGAGGTTAATCGAGACACGAGGGTAGAAGTTTAATTTCATGGGGTTTCCGCGTGTGATTTATTCAAACGGTTCAATTATATTTATACGCTTTACGTAACGACATTTTACGCTGTTTTACCCTTTTTTTTTATTCGTGTTATCCGCGTCACTCGTATTCATCAATTTATCGCTAACAATTGAAATATCGGTTTATATGGTGTACATGCTACAGTGTATATCACAGTTTTTAGAGTATCGGTGATAGTAGTTGATTGTAGTATAGTTGTTTATGTGATTGAAACCATTTATCTTTTTCACTCTTTTCAGGAGTTATACGTTTTTATAATATGTTTATATATATATATAAATGTGTGTGGGACGTTATTACTGAGTATGCATACATGCTTTCGTTTTTTACAGGGCTCGATCTAAGAGTACGGGGTGGGCAAGTGGGGTCTATGGGTATACATATGGTATTATAATCTAGTATACAGTTGTAAATATATATTTATATATATGGTATTATAGTATAATTGCGACAGGAGTTCGGGTCAATCAACATAGCTATATATCGGGCTGTATTCAATCGGGGTAAACAGGCGTGGGAATTTTCTGCCAGGAGGTTTGATCGCAACAAGATGCTCACGTTGGTTAAGACAGCGTTCTTTCCTTTTTTTTTTTTTTTTTTTAAAGTTATTTACTCATCACAGTGCCAAACATTCACGAGTTTCATTGCGAATATTACGATCAAAGCATTGATGAAGAATTGTCGTTAATATTTGACTCTTGTGATAACACTAAATTATCAATTTTCCCAATGTACGTCTTCGTGTCGTATTTGAATTGTAAAATAGTTACGCGATACATTTTTCAATTGCTGAATTGTAGAGCCAAGAGGACAATTTGATTACGTCAAACCGACGCGAAGACGCAGATATGACTGGAGCGAAAAAAAAAAAAATTTTCTTTTGATATTCGTTAAATTTTTTCTCTGGTTTTATTATTTATTTATTTATTTATTTGATTATTTTTCAACGCTGACCATGCACCTACTTCAGCCCGGTGGCGTTTTATTGAGAATTGAAGTATCTTGTAAACCGTGTCGATAATTTTTTAATTATTGTTCACCCCCCCCCTCTTTTTGCTTAAATATCTCACCAAAAGAAACGAGTACCAAAGCGTCTCGATTTAAGAGGCTCTGGACTCTGCCATTAGGACAATGGCACGTTCGGTAAAACATAAACTTCGTCGATGTATTTCAATCGTCGGTCATCTCTCTCTTTCTCTATGTGATCTCTCTTTATCTCGGTGTTCGATTGCAAGTCTGCCAACCGCGTTTTGCCACTAAATTCAATTTGGATGATAATATTAGTCGAACTCCAGGATATCGATGAACATACGACGTCGAACATGACGATTCCCAAAGTTCACTGTAAACCAATTGTCCGAGAACCCGAGGAATCTTTCGGTTTCACCAACTACACGCCAATTCGTTTCTTAATGCTATTTGGTACAACAACAACAACAACAACAACAACAACAAAGTCATTTTTTAAAATTTATTTTACTTTTGACTGCCAGACGAGTTAGTCGTTTGTTCCAAGTGTCTTGAAATACATCGACGGTGCGAGTCTCATCGTAAAGGTAGTCGAGTCTTCCAGAATCAATTAATAACAATGGCCACTGTGTTTTGGCTCTTTTATTTTTAAAAAATTATTCTCATGACACAAATGGATTTTTATTTATAAAAAAAATATCTTTCGTCTCTGTTACATTGTATAAACATTGCCAATAACTCTTGTACACCTTTGGGGCCTTGAAAAACAAGATTAAATATATTTGTTCGATTGTTTCGTGTCTATACAGTGTCTGGTCACTCGTGAACCCTAGAAGCTGTAGCCTGCAAACGCACACCACGATTCACTCTATACACAAGTTGTTGGAGACGCGACCAGGGGGCCACAGACCGCTACGGAAGTCCGTAAAGTGAGAACCAGCACTGCGGTTAACCGGAAGCGGACCGTTCTTGCGACCTCGTATGCATGTACATTTGTGTGTCTGTGTATATATATATAAGTATATATATTTATATACATACATACATACATACATACATACACATAGTCGTAGCACTGGAACCCACCAGCGACTCGACACAACGGAGTCATCGAGGGTGGACGAAAAACACGTCGTGTGCTGCGGGTGCTGGTAGGGCTTCTAGGGTTAATCGTGAATACTATACTCGAGCCGCCAGGACGCAGACACCTTACAGTTCCGTTTTCTTTTACTAACTTGTTATCTTTTTTCAACGTTTCTCGTTTTTTAAAATTATTATTATTATGTAGCATGGAAGACTGGCTACACTCGAGAGAACCGAGCGAGCCTTTGCCTGGATGGCTTTTCAAAAGCCGATTGCATTCTCAGGTTGATATTCGATAGAATTATGAGCGAATATGATAGTTTTTTCTTAGAAAAGCTTGTACACTGATGAATATTTCTACACGGATAGAAATTATTAATTGCTTCAACCAATTGAATGGTTAAATACGCTTCGGAAGATTAATTTGATTGCGCCAACTAATCACTTGATTGCCAATCAATTAATTGGCTGCGACAACTTATCGGTTGGTCGGTAACCAATTAATTGGTTGCGCCAATCAAATTACTCGCCTAAAGCCTATTTAATCATTTAGTTGGTTGGAACAATGAAGCCTTTGTTTTTTTGTCAAACGTTTCTTCGTTTTTATTTCTAAATATTATTATTAAACAATTGACGTTTAAGCATTGCCGAAAACTAGACAAAATATTACAACAAAATCTATGTAATGTAATAATACATTTTTCTCATATTCGGGAATGATTCGTTAATAAATTCATTTTTAACGATAATGAAAATCTCTTTAAAAAAAAACAATTTTTAAATTTTATTTCAATACTCAGTTCGATTAAACCACATAGCTTAAAAACCATCTTAAAAACCCAGAACACAATCGACTTTCGGTGAATCTGTACGATTGATGGAAAGCACTGGCGTTACTGTACGCTTCTATACGAAATACACGATCGTCGCTTCTGCGCCGTGAATATATGAATTTTACGACTGTGTGAGCAATGCAGGTTTCGAATTTAGAGTGTGTCTACCCAGGTAGTAAGTCGGTCCGGAGTGAGCGAGACCCGGACATTCGTGAACGAGCGGCTTCTCAATAAAATGCCTCCGTATGTATATCTCTCAATGTTTTTTTTTTTTGTAACGCTTGTACTTTTTTGTTTGCTCTTTTTTCCCTCGTTCTCTCTTCTCTCCTTATTCTCTCATCTCTCTTTCTTGTTAATCTAAAGCTTACGTATAATGAAGCAGCATCAGCAGCAGCAGCAAATTACTTGTTTTAGGCGAGATAAATAGGCTATTAATGTATATACGACTCATACAAGGTACAGCGAGCGTGCATGGGATATTGTGTTTGTGCCTTTTTCTTTTGATTTTTATTCCGACAGTTGATAGAACAATTATAATTAAATGTGGTAACAAAGAAATTATTTTAGAAAAAAAGTGCATTGTTCGATGTGTGCGTGAAAAAGCTCATAGAACGCAATTAAAAAATTGAAATCTACATTGGATCTGTTCGAGAATGATCTACGTACAAGGAATAATTTAACTTTGCGAGTCAAGGAATTCAGGAGACGAATTTTGCGCAAGTTGCGAATGCCATTGACTAACAATGAAAAATTAATGTGCCGGGGACTGTGGCCGGATACGCCACTCAAGAAATTTCTTCGCAACACAATAATACTTCATTTAACGTCATATGTTAACTATTTTTCGCTCTATTTTCGATATCCTCGATGTTTAACTTTGTTTTTTTCTTTCCCGTGAAAATTTCATGTCATTTATAAAAATACCGAATATACTCGAAATGTCGAGTACGCGGCTATTTCTGGTTTTCATTGAATTAAACAATTTTTTGTCACGAGACGACACGTTTTCCCTGTCTCCTGAATTCGTAATAAACATTTTGCAAAAAATCACGCCTTCGCTCGATATTATGAACACTTTCACGAACAGATCAATCTTTTTTTAAATGCTAACGTCCCGACATTGCCCGTAATAAAAGTTCGGCATTGTTTAACAAGTATTTGCGATACTGTTCAACGATTGTTCACAATTTACATCGTATTGCACCGTTGACTATTTGTATTGCGTGTTATTCTCATAAAAATGATGAAGAAATTAATAGTTCTGTGTTAAATTCGCCAGAATTTAAGAATTTTATTTAAAACGTGCAATACAAGTGTCAAACGAAATAAAAACAATGAAAAATATGTTCAGCTATGTTTCTATAATGTTCTCGGACGTTGTCAAATCGTCAATTGCGCGAGTTTCCGATCATTCCGTTGATTAAAAAAAAACAACATTTTTTTAATCACATTCAAATGTATTTCAAACAAAACGCGAGTCCTGACAGAAATGAGATGCACCAAATGGATCGCAACGTGTCGAGTTGAGATGTCCTGCGAGCGAGGCCTGCGCTCGTAGGACATCGATAACATCGGGCACGAGCGACCTGGGCTCCTCGAAATCCGTCTAAGGACCGATACATACGAAAATAAAAATCGCGATACTTGAATTCTTCGTTATAAAAAACGATGTGCGCAGCGTACGTCTGAGCGCATCGTTTTATCGTATGAAACGTGATAAAGATATTCAACAATAAAAATAAATTAAAAAAACAAACGTAAAAACAAAAACAAATTTTACAAATTCGACGTTACATCGACAATCGACGATTCGACACCAAAGTGTACGAATTGGAAAGGAAAGCGTAGGGAATGCGTACATACTTGTGATGCTTTGTTTTTTTCTTTCTACAATGAACGTTTTTTATTAAAGTGATCCGCTGCCGTGCCAGTCGTCGTTCGGTAGGTCCAAAAAAAAATATTTAAAATTCGAAAATCTTTCAAACTTTCAATAAAAATTTGTTTCGCTTATCCTTCGTGACCACTGTAACGACGTACAAGCGCGAAAACGGCACGCACTTGTATACCAAAACGAATAACAAACAAAAAGCAACGGCATAGAGGATGAAAAACGCATAATGCGATTGCGCACTAAATCGATAATTGTTAAAATTTCCTTCATATCGTATACACATTATAATGCCTGCAGTCACAAATAATGAAATTTAACGTAACTTATTACTTGTACATTATATCATATACATCCATGTATACACAACAAATCTCATATAATTAAACGTATACATGAATATATATAATATATATATATAATATATATATATATAGAAGTCTATTAAATACGTAGATATGCGTGTGAGGTTTGTGTGTGCACGAGTCAATCGATCGATTCATCCATCATCGTTAAAAAATTTCAATAGAAAGATAAATAAAGAAAGAAGAAGACAATTAACCAATATCAAGAGTCTAATGAAAAAACGGAACCGTAACGGTATATGTATATGGAGACAATAATAATAGTAATAGTAATAGTAATAGTAGTAGTAGTAGTAGTAATATATATATATATATATAGCATAGTAATATTAGTAATAAAAATATTATGCAAAGGCAATAAGTTAATCGGCAATTATACAAAGTATAGAGGTTACAGGTTCAAAATATAGACCACATGATGCATATATATGTATATAAATATAAATATATAAATATAATATGTATAAATGTGATGTATAACATGTTATATACTCGAATATTTAATAACAACAATGGTTAATTGGTATTAATTAATAAAGGTAATTAATGGAATTATTACGAACACCGAAACTGAGAGACTCACAAGCAGGAAGAGGAGGGTGTTTTCCTTCTTTTAGAGTTGACTGATCTCACGTTAACATTGCGCATCTGGCAGTCTGCAATGCAAAACACATTGGGATGTTCAAATAACGGGCGGCCTTCGGTAACGACAGGTTGGTCACCATTTATTTCTTTTTGTTTCTTCAGTTTTTTATAACATTTTTTTTTGTTTTTTTTGCCGGATTCCATCACAAACCAAATTGGTTTGTTCGTATTTTTCGTTGCTCTCGTTGACTATACGGAATATTCCTAATGACTCGTTTCCGTACAATGTTTATTGTGTTTTTTTTTTTTTTTTCGTATCCTTTCTTCTCGAAGATTATATTATGCACTTCATCGTTTACCCTGTCGCTCTCTTACCCCGTTGCCAACTACGAATAGAGTCCACTCTAAATTCGAAACGAAAATATTTATATATGTGTGTGTATATATATATATATACAAGTAATTATGTCACGGGACATATATACGAATGAGGCGTAACACGGCACTGGCGATCACGAGACCGTTGTCGTTCCTTGTTAACTTTCTAATAATATGTACTTGTCAACAGTGAAATAATTATTATTTATAAAATATATAATTAATAATTGAATTATCGAAACGCATACTAAAATTTTGTCCACGGTGAGATCAGTCTCGTGTCTACGTGCCGTTTTTTGCCGACTCGTGTTGGTTACACTCGTGTAATAATTATACATTCCACTCGTATGAATGTCAAATGCCTCGAGTACCCACCGGAACACAGCACAATTTCGATGCAGCTGAAGATTCTTGTAACGCGCGAATTAACGAAGATAATAAAAAGAAGATAAAAAAAACGGAAAAATGTTGACAATAAAAAAAAATTGAAAGAAAATTATAACGTCGCAAGCATCGAGGCGTATCGTTTAATTAACGCGCACCACGCGGAATTCGAGAGTACATGCACGTAGAACGGAGAGAATTCTGGAAGGATCGAGTAACGCGCATCGCGGCAATGATAACGACAGCTCGAACGCGCCTCCATACGACGCGAACGCGGGAGAGCGTTGCTCGCTCGCATCGATAATGAAAACGACGACTACGACGAGGACGAGGATAAGGTTGTGGGAGGAAAAGGGGAACGGGGTAGAGATATACCGCAAAACTTGCATTGAACGCTCGCAGGGATGCGTGACGTTTTAATTATACACGGCAAAGGGGCACACAATGACTGTATAATTTGTCGGGAAGGTACTCGAGGCGATTTATATATATATATATATGTATGTATATATATATATATGTCCCTTGTCTTTTTGCGCCTGAAAAGAAGAAGATTAATAATCTTGTAGGGGTTGTGTCAGGGCGAAGGGTTATCGGGATACGTCGAAGATGTCATTGGAGTGGCAACGACTAACCGATCGTTTTCAAGTTGATATCATTCCTTCGATTAACCTGAAATATATCTTTCACATTCGTGAATATTTAAAATGTTTGAGCACTATTTAAGAAATTGTGAAGAACCATCATTTGATTGACACTCGAAATAAATGTATCAACAGTAAAAATTCATGATAATTTCAATGATCGATGGTAGTTTCATACAAAATGTCACTTTGTTGAAATTTTTATGATAATATTTTCAAATATTCGTTGGTTAATTCAATTAATATCATCGGAGATTCCGAATTTATTTATAAAATTGTTATACGTATCATTCATATAACAAATGAGCAGTTGTAGCGTTGACTATAATGCTCGTCATTTAACGATATAATAATAATAAGTTTTCATATAAGTAAAAATAAAAAAAGAATAAATTATAAATAAATATTATTTCTGTAAAAAAAATTATTTCGATAGTCACTGAAAATCGTGGGGAGAGGAGGGACACGCACGACTTGTTTCAAGTAATTTTGTTTAGTATACTCCACACTGATATATTCGTATCTCGCGATACATGTTTCCTGTAATATAATACAAAATATCTCAAGTTTTGTGATTTCAGTTATACTGGAAAAAAAAAATTAGATTTCTTATTGCCCACGATCTCTCGAGAAAAGAATTGGTGGCAGAGCACAGGGGAATCAAAGTGAAGCTTACACAGAGAGCCCTTACGAAGGGTCGAGACAGGTAAAGTACACAGTGTACGTTGCGATGGAAAAAGTAATTTGAACGTTCGTAAAACGATGAGGATCGAGTCCTCAGGAGTGATTTTATATTTATGGATATATCTATATATACATATCCATAAATTGTAGAGAAGGGTAGGAGGGGGGAGGGGTTGAAGGGTAGGGAGTAAAAAGGTTGTATGAGGTATGAGGACCAAAGCAGCGGTAGCAGCAGCATCGGAATTGTAACAAGAGCCTTTGATCGGCGAATTAAAAGCCCCGAAGTCGATGTTTCAACCGAACGCAAGAGGATATTCTACCTGTGACGCTTTCGTTGCTGTTGATGGTGGGTGCCGAATCTGTGTATCTCACGATTCTCTCTCTATCTCTCTCTCTCTCTCTCTATATATATATATATATATATATATATATATATATATATATATATATATATTAGTCGTGTTCGATTTTATGGGCTCTCAGGGTTCGTACACACCGATTAACTTCTCTCTTCGATGGTTCGTTAACCTGTCTATGAAATTTATTGATACCGGTGGTCGAAGCAAAGGATAAGTGGATACGAAAAGA
Organism: Cylloceria caligata; assembly: GCA_963942595.1. NCBI lineage: Eukaryota > Metazoa > Arthropoda > Insecta > Hymenoptera > Ichneumonidae > Cylloceria > Cylloceria caligata. The sequence goes on along the minus strand of OZ012706.1, from coordinate 6,858,142 downwards.
GACGACACGAGATAGAGGAGGAACGTAGGAATAGCATATCAATAACATATTATTCGGTTCCAATTGTTCAGGTACCTCTCGACTGATCCGTTATTTCAGTGGATAACAGATATTTTCTTCGAGTCGAATGATGAATCGCTCGGATCGTTATGGATATATGCATAAAATATCTGAAATATATAATGTATTGTTACTATATAGAGGTTTCACCTCATCTCTAGAGGTTCTGGTAAAACGTGACCTCGGTTGGACTGTCTCACGATCCCTCATTCACTAATTTATTCAATCGCTTCCATCTCTGAAAAGTATAAACTCGTTCTTCTCCTCGGAGTACCGACGTTGCATGTAGGTTTTTTTTTTTTACTACAATTGCACACTGTTCGTTCAATTGGGAAGAATTCTCGGCCTCGGAGACGAGAGACGGAAAGTTGGTGCGAAGGGTTGCGGCTGGGTTGGTACGTTGAACGATATCGAAGCGCGAGCAAATCGTAAGCTTTCTTATCAGTATCGACTGCGTATGGTGTATAACACCGTACAGAGAACATGGGGAGGGGTGTAGCACACGAAACTGTTATTTTTAACAGTGAAGCATCAAAACCTTTAACGCGTTTTACTTAAAAATAGGTGAATGAAAGTCAATAAAATTTTTGGATTATATTCGTGGCATGATTATGTATTGATTGTTGATAATTTATTGATTTTCAACTATTCATTCCGAACATAAATATGTTGTAAATTCCAAGGTGTGACCTAATGATTATAGCTCAAACGTTTGTGTGAATTTAACACTGTGAAAATTGTTAAAATTAATACCAAATAGGTCAACACTTGTCAAAAGTCTACATCAATCGCTGTTAAAATTTTGAATTTTCAACAGTGTTACAATAATTAATAAGTAATACGCATTAAACATTTTTTTTCTCGGCTTATAATAAGATTAATTCTTTTAAATTTATTCTAAAACCCATGTAAGGGGATAATTAAAAATAATGTGAGCAATTGAGGATCAAGAGTTATAGTATTAAATGTTATTAAATCCTAGCGTATTTAATATTGTTAAATATGAGACTGTTTCATTTTGCCCTCCTTTCCATTCACCATACACCGTTTATCTCGCAATAGAGAGTCCATAGTATCTGCTGACTGGTAACAGATATAGGGAAATCGGTGCTTCACGAATACAATACACATATGGACTGAAGAGCCGGACGTATCGAGAGGGCTCGGCAGAAGGGTTCTATTACGGAAAAAATAGAAGAGAGAGAAAATCGCCAGTGCTCGGATAGTCGGCTCGTCAACGTAGAATTCAGTTCAGTAAGAGTTCGACCGTCCGTATGCATATATATATATATATATACACAAATATATAAATATATCCGCGTATGTGTATCTGTATATATGAATAGATACAGACACATATTTTTTTGCTTCTCAAGCGATGAGTATTCGATGAAGCACCGGCCGAGGTAAAACACAGAGGCATCACCGAGAATTTAGGTGCAGATAGAGACACATACGGTAACGTGAGCCATCTCCAGTTCAGTTTGGCAGGTGGATCAGTGTGGAGAGCATGGGTAGTGGTATATATGACTCAGAACTCTCTCGGGTATTCCGAAAAATAATGCCTCCGTCCTGGCTAAAGCTTATAATAAATGTTTGAGAGGCACACCGTTTAGGTAGGTAGGTACAACTATCTCTTTTCTCTCTCCTTCCACTATCTCTATTCTATCCTCTGCTTCACCCTCGCCATAGGTGAAGCAGTACCAGCAGCAGCGGCAGCTCGTTCGTTCCTCTGCTCTTCGATTCTGTCCAAATATAACGGACCGCGAGCGATATCGAGAGAGAGAAAACGGAGTAGGTTGATACACGTATAGATGTGGTGGTGGTAGCAGGATAGGATATACGGTATACATCGCTGTGCCAAGTACGAGAGGCTAGAGGATTTCGTATAGTCGGTGCTGACGGAAAGTGAGACAAGAATATATAGAGAGAGGGAGAGGGAGAGAGAGAGAGAGAGATAGAACGAGAGAGAAAGAGAGAGTTTCGTTCGAATATTGGAAAATACCGAGTCAGAGAACCGGAGAAAGCGAGAGAGGTATGATGCCGAAGCAGACCAAAAGGGAGATAGGAAAAGCGAGAGCTTGAGAAGGGGGAGGAAGTGGAAGCGGGAGGGAAAAGAGAGACTCGGAGGTTCGATATGCATATAAACACAATACCTTCCTCTCTCGATCCACTGTACTCTCGGTAGACTGACACACACACCCGTACATACTCTCACGTTCGCTCACATGCACACGCGGAGACATCTATGCTAGTTCGTTCGGTTCGCGTGTGCGAGATGCTCACACCGTTTTCTCGTGGTCGGTTCATACGCGGGAGGAACCAGCCAGTCAGAATATCTACCTACGTGAATATTTTATATCGAGCATCGAGAGCGTATGGTAACCGTCCGGCGATGCCGAAGCTAATCCAAACCCCCGAACATCCGTATATGCGCGCCAAGCTCAAGCCGGAGGGCGTTCTGGTTATAGGAACAATATTCGTCGTATATATATTCACTTCCATCGGGTATTCTACATATGCGGAGGTATATTAGTCGCTGTAATACAAAAATATGTCTAACCGTAAGTACGTACCAAAAATTTTGTCGAATTTCGCGAAATAATAATAATAGTTCCACCCATCTCACGCCCTCTTCTTCACCAGTTTTCTTCTCTCTCAACCGAACCACCGATTCTCTAGATTATTATTTTCATATCTGATCCAGATATGTTTTATTCGTCAGTCTGTTACACGTACTTTCCGTTTGATCATCGGGAAGTATTCTTCTTTTTTTATCTTGCTTCTCTTTTTCCATTCGTAATCCGGACTCTGATAAACGTGGACAGAATGTCTATTCCCCCATCCTCTACGTTGAAGTCAGCGAAACAATTTTTCTCCCTATCGTGTAAATATTTATTCGTCAAAACTATTTTTATTCAACGATAGTTGGTATCTGGTCGTCAATGTATTACGAATATATCCATTTTGAAGAATATATGGAATATAGAAAATTGACGAAGGAATGTATGAGCGAATAGAAGTAGAGTTAACAAGACCATTGAACGATGATATATTTTTAATAAAAATGTTATGTTTGTAAAAGAAAAAACCTATTTAACTCTACCATTTTTTTTTTGTTTGAAAATGCTTTGTAATATTTACTTTCTCAAACTGTGTGGATACGTTTTATTAATTCCAGGAATTGAGAGATTCAGGCAACGGAACGGAAACATCACGATTTTTTATAAATCTATCATCGTTGGATGATAATTTTTTTCGGAAGACATGTTAAGATAAACATATTCGGATCAAATGCAAAGAATCTCGCTTCGCTTGATGATAACAGGATTTTGTTCTTCAACAAAATGATATATAAAAATGAAGTTCATACTATTTTTTTTAAGATGATTTGTACAGAGATTTCGTGATGTTCATGAAATTTTATTGATTTTTTAGAATGTTTCACCCTTAATCCTTCAAAAAGTTTGAGGGTATCTTCTATTTTTGATTTTTATAAAAAGTGTTTATCAATAAACGGCTCTAAATATCTATTGTTGATAATTAAAGTAAAAAAAGTAACCCCACGAAAGAAGATTTGATTTTTATTTAATAATCTCGTAGACAGTTCACACTGAAAAATAGATTTGGTAATTATCGCGTTAGTATCGGAGGGTATAAGGGTTCGAAGGAGGACAACAACCAGGCACCAGGGACGTCGAAGCCCGGGCATTAATAATTTATAATATTAAACGAAGCTTACTGGATACCAGAGGACTGTGGCTAATGAAAAAGATTGTAAAAAAATAATAGTTTCATCGGCGAGGCCGAAGTGTCCCCGGATTGATGATGAGCTTCCGTTTATGGAGGACTGCATGCGAGTCGGGGAACGTTATACGGCAATTTCAGCTAGGACCGCGTGCGCGGGAGTCTAGCTATAACGGATAGCCGCAGGATTGATGGCTATCTAATTATGCGAATAAAAATACGTCCGGGCATCGAGCCGGGCACCATCGCCCGGTAAATGAATGAACCCGCGGGGCTCTCGTGGTTCCGAGGGGCGAAGGGAGGGGAGGGGGGTCGTTCGACGATGCAACGTGTGTGAACTATATAGCTATCGGATCTCCCACTCGTTCTCTTCTTTCTGCCCACCTCACTAATTTTGCTGCACAGTGATGTGTGAATCCGTATACGGCGAAAAGAGAAGAGACGACAACGACGTCGACGACGACGAGGAAAATTCGACCAGGTGCGCGAGAAAAGCAAGCGACTCCAAACTTTTTTTAATTCCCCGTAGCAAATTTTTCTGACGGTCCCTTGATTTGATGAGTCCGCGCCTCTCATCCGGTGCATTCGATGGCACCCACGATGCAGTTTCTCATGCGGGGATGATGCGACGTTCCCGTTGGACGTGATTAATATGCATCGAGCGATGACGGAGCGAGGTCTCTCCTGACGATAGCTCTTGCATCGAACTGTCGAGAGCAAGAACTCGCCGCATTGTCCATATCTAACGGTAGGTACATCTCCTTTTCTCGCTGGCTCTGAAGTCATTCTGTATATAAAAAGGATTTTTGCGCATTACGAATGTTAACGACGATGCCAATCCTCGGGACTCTGCTCTTTTTTTTTCCCCCTATGCTTTTACCACCACACACGCCTGGCACCAGTAGGGTTTCCTCATTTACTCGAGTTTCCGGTTTCGGTCACTACAAGCTCGGCACAATACCCTCTGTTATCCCTACATGTATGTGCATGTGCGTTCTACCATTCACTGACCATAGACTGGGATCGATCGCTATTAAGTTATCCAGCTAACACGTTTAACACCGAAATACGAATATGTACCGTCTGCGAGTAATAGAAAAAAGAAGAGAAAATTATCGGCCGTGAGTAAAAATGTATTTTTAATACAAAGATTAAGACTTATCATCCAGCCAAGTATTCATGGCATTGATAATAATTTCTCTCATATGCGATCAATTGCAATTAGTTAAAAATCTTAAGTTACACGTTAAATACTGATATTCGCTTAACGATACTTAGGTCAAAAAGAATCTAAAGCTGTCGATCCTCCTCAAATAATTTCTAGCAATAAAATATCCATAAAAATACTTTAATATATAGTTCGAATACCTCGATATTAAGGTTCGTTATACCCGACAGACGAAGGGCTAATATAGTTAATATAATTTCTCTTCGACACCTGCAAATCTCACAAAACAAATTAATATTCTTGTACTTAGGGAACGAAGGCTATTTCTAAAACTGAAACGATGTTTCTAGTTTCGCCTCACATCAATATTAAAAATAAACGCTATGGGATACTTGCTCGAGCTTTATACGTATGCACGCGTCTACCAAGTTGCTTATACCCCGTCGTCGTGTTAGTACGCAATTATATACCGAGCGATCTTCGCAACGACAACCAGAGCTACGCGCGAATACACACTCGGATACAGAAATATGTATCACGTATGTATATGCGAATTACATATACCTAACGTACATACGTATCGAAGGGGAACGAAGGGAGAAGGTGGACGAGGACGCTCGTAGTCCAAGGCTTGGTAACCGATGTATAGCAGCGGAGGCGACTCAGTGCAGCGGACTCGAAAGCTGCAGTGGTGTACCGTGTTTCTGACCGAGCCCTCTCACCCTGGCTCCTATCCAGTGCGCCGTTCGGGTTTACCTACCCCCTGTACGCTATACATATACATACACAGAAGAGTGGAGCACCATAATATAACTGTATATCGATGGAGAACATACCGACAGGATGGAGAGCGCACCTCTTTTGGAACGTGAAAATGAATAAAGGTACAATTAATAAAAATTACATATTTTTCATCTATCGGTGGTTTAGTACGAGGGTGATGGTGCGCAGAAAGGGTGGAGCGGAGTTGAACGCGAGCGCGGAAAGGAATGGGGTTTGGTAAAAGCGAATGGCGAGAGCACCCCGTGGATTTTTCGAGTTCATTTCTTCAACTTTTTTTTTTTATTTTTTTTTTTTTTATTCCGTCCACCTATCTCCCAGCGTTCACTCGATTCTTCTACTTCCTCTCTACTCATTCCCTCTCTGCCGTATCTACATAGATTGCGACAGCATATTTCTGAAGGGATTTTCATCTCTAGCTTGCTTCTGTTTCAATATTATTAGGTATCGCTCGTAATTTATACTAAGAGATTGTTCACTAACAATATCACATTTCAGTCTTGACAAGCTGGGTAGAATAAGATTGCTAAATGATTTCCTACTTTGCAATGTTAAAACATTCGTTATGACGATGTATCAACCTTTTCGTTAAATCAATAACAATTTTATATTCGAACAAGTAACACTCCTTACGCAGAAAATAATTAAACGATATTTTGTTACAGCCACTTAAATGTACATTTCGATGGACTTTCACCTCCAAGTCTATCTTTGCTCCTAGGATTTTGTATATCAAAAGATAACAGTGAACAGCTCGCTTCACGTTCAGCAACGTGTTGCTGTGATGCAACTCTGATTTATCATTCTATGTAACTTCACCTTGATCGCTATATTTAACTTTGCTCGACCACTTTAACAATTTTATCTCGTACGAGCATACGAGAGTGTGTACGTCAGAACAATCATCCACCGAGGATCTCGAAGCTCCGGATGGTTTGCAGATCGAGAAGCCGACAAACACGACTAGGCTACTATATGTGTATACAATAGTTGATGTATCTCGCTTTGTATAAGCCATTGACGATTCTACAGACCACACGTCGAGTACCCTCTCTCACCCACGTAAAAATACACTCCCTTTGTAGCACGTTTCACTGGCCCTGGGTCCGTGCATGCAGCCGTATGCAAATTGCGAGAGTGATGGAAGCCGTGGGTGAACTATAGAAAGGGAGTGCAAGCGGGCGCGAGTGGTTCACCAGGAAGGGAGTCGCCACTTTCAACCGAAAATTGAGTTACTTCACATCGACCTTTCGTTCTCTCGTTCCCGTTCGTCCATCCGCGTCTACCGTGTTCGCATCGTACTGTACAGTTCTGGCGTGTCAATCGTAGCTACATAGAGCTTTATCGTCGTAAGTACCGCCGATGCATTAAAGACACCAGCGGGGTGGAGCGCTATATTTCCATTAGACACTCGGTGCTATGCACCTGGTTGCAACTCCGTGCAATATGTACTTTGTATCTATACTACGAGAACCGATCGATCCTTTCGACTCGATCAATCGAAAGCATTCGACGACAGCGGCACGTGTTCGTCAGCCTGTTGCCCTCTCACTGTCGCTACAAAGAATTCTTGAGCACGAGTCACGTCCTCGAAAACAATTATATATTTTTTTTTCATTACCGAAAAGTACGTGTGCGCACTTATTTTTTGTACAAACATTTTTTATAAAATTACAATGAGAGCTGAGCGTGAAAATGACGATTTTAATTATTAGAAAATATATCTTTAGACACTCTTTAGTAACGATTCCAACTAAAAAAATCGACAAAAATCTTGTTCCTCAATGTTATATTTCCTTTTAATTTTACAAAAATATTCGTTTTGTTTGTATCCATATGCGTATGTGTACCGTCTATCGTTAAATATATGGAACAATGTTGAACTTTGTAAAATAGACGGAAAATTTTTCAAACGGACGTAACGCGTCAACGTCCTTAAATTTTTTCTCTGCTCGTATCGCAACTGATATATGTAACACCATATGCAACGGCAAAAGAAGCAAAGCGATGCGATAAAATTCCTGATGCAACCGCGACGAGGCTGCACAGATGAGGCGAGTGAGTTACACGGCATGGTAAGGGATGAACGAGGAAGGGGGGGGGAGAGGGCCGACGAAAGAACGATATATACGAGGGAGAAATAGCGCGCGGCGAATAACGTCGGCGATGGACGTATGGATGGTTAAAAATATTGAGGCTCGATAGCCGCGAGTTCGTACAGGGTTAGAGAATGCTGAGAGCGAGAGAGACAGTAAGAGAGTAGGGTGGAGGAGCGGTATAAAGGGTGGAGGTGGGCCGGATGGCTCGCGTAACTCGACTCGCTGCCTCGCGACCAAGCTGCATCTCTGCCTTCCTCCCACTCACCGCACTGTTCGGAAAAATTTAATTACAAAAAAGTTTTGGCATTCCGTCAGTTTGGTTTAGCCGTTGCTATATATAGGATATACACATAGTATCTCGGTGGTGTAGAGAGTAGCTCGGTAGAATTTTTCTCTCTTCCGTTACCTTCTCGCTCCGGCGTATAGCCAACGGACTCGCTTCGGTCGCGTATCTGTGGTTTATTCCATCAAGCCGTGCTGGCCTCGGCACCACCCCCTTTCAACCTCCCTCGAAGCTACCACCGCCTCCTCCTTCTACCTCTACCTCCTCACTTTCGTCCGTCTCTTCGATACTTGCAAAGCACTATTCTCCTGTGTACCCACCTACCTAACCTCTCAAAGTATGCTACGAGTAGTGCATGCATAGATAACATTCGTTGTACTCATTGAATAACATTTGTCAAGAAATCGAGATATACGCGGTAGAGGATTTCGCAAGGCGAAATTTTACAGGGGTCGTAATGAAATATATTGCATCGGTGAATATTTGAGGGATCGTACACCGTCGAGAATTTAAATATTCTAAATAGATTCGTATCGATGGATAACGAGAATTGCCAAAGACTTGAGTGATTCAATGTTGTACGGGAAATCCACGATTGATCTTATTCCGAAAAAATATATCTCGTTGAGTACAGATTGCAGGATCTGGAATCTCGAAGATCAATGAGACAGCCATGACCTAGATCACGTTTGAACGAGCAACTTTTTAACTTCAGTTTCGTCGCTCTGTAATTCAATTATCCTGATGTGAGACGATTTCTTCAGGAGCGAATGACACTATGGTTTGAGAATTGTTTTTTTTTCCACGGTTCGCAAGCGCACTACGTTCTAAATAGATATCTTTGAGCATCTGGCTCGATACCTTGTACCTTGTTATGTTTTACTACTTCAATTCTGAACTTGATAAGACTTCGAGATCCTTGGTATTAGTTCTAAACGTAATTACCTCTAAAAATCTATAAAATGCGCATAGAATAATGTTTCTGAGAAACGAGAAGAGTCAATAAAGGTATGTAATGCAATGAAAATGTAAATTATGGTGAACTTTCTTGCTACGAAGTTCGCGTTTGGGCATTGTAGCAACCTTTCTGCAGGATGTTTAAAAGAAAAATTAATATTTTTCTTTTAACGAGCATAAGAGAAAGATGCCTAGACTGATTCGACTGGTACTGCTGGTACGACCGATATCGCGAATACCGGAACGAGAAAGGAAGAATGCAGTGAACGAGGGTACCGTGAAACGAAGGAAGGGCTCAGGGAGTGTTGGGTGCTCTCTCGTTGCAGCATCCAGCAGCAGCAGCAGCACGTTCGTTCGGCAGCTCGAAAGAGTATTCGTAGTGAATGCATCGAGAAGGAAAAAGAGGACGGTAGGAAACAGTGACAGGAGGGCGAGAGTACAGACCAGACGAGAAGAGTGAGAGGGACAGGTACAAAAAAAGGAAGGTAGACGCTATGGGCTATAGGTGAGTGCGATGAAAGAGGGTGGTGTGCCGGTACTCTTGCTGCTGCTACCGCTAGAGAAAGAGAGAAGATGCATCGCACGGTGGATATAGGTAGACGAAGGAAGGGTGAAGTGAGACGGAAGAATATAGTCCCGACGATGGAAAAGGTGGGTAGAGAAAGAGCAAAAGGACGAAAGAGGACGAGCAGGAGGAAAAGGACAGAAGAAGAGAAAGGTAGGGAGAGAGAGAGAGAGAGAGAGAGCTGTAAAGATTGGCGGTCTCCCCCTCGACGACCACCCTCCAGTACCGCCACCACGTCCACCCACGAACTGAGGACAAAAATCAATATGAACGTGTAGCCATTTCTCTTTAATCTGCCAGCGCGTACTACTAGCTAGCTCCTGGTACTGGTACTGGTGGTACTGCTGCCGCTGCGGCTACCACTGGGTAGGAACCGGAGAACCCAACCACCATCAGCGGACGTACAGACGTCGCACCGTTACTGATCGAACGCATTTCTATACTCTCACCACCTCCTTCCCTCATCTTGATTGTCCTGCTCTTTCCTGAGACTTCGAAATACGCCTTACCGCAGTTGCAATCTTCGGCAGGTCGATGCACTTTCTTGAGAAGAACGGACGATCCGTCGGGTGGTGGGGGGAGGATAGATATATAACTATCAAGTGAGATAATTTGGTATAAATTTTGCGGCGTGTCGTTAACTATAGGTTCATCCTCCACTCCCTGTCTCTCATTGGAATCGATATAATTATATCAATATCGGATGACAACTGTGTCTGACCGAGCAAGAGTGGCGAACGGAAATCAGTGCATCAGAGATGCCCGAAATAGTGAGAACGGAAAGGATGGGAAGGAGCCAGAAGAAGAAGAAGGAGGAAGGAGAGAGACGAATGCTCGGAATTAGGAGTTACAATTGAGGATGCAGGGCCTCGGGTGTCACGAGGATGCTCCAACCAAGAGAAGGGGCGTGGGGGGGAGGGAGATAAATAAATTATTATTGAATCTAGTTGAAAAGTCTCGGGATAATCTTATCTCAACCTTTTTTCATCCTTCAAATGCAATTTAGAAGGAATTTGGGAGAAACACAGATGAATTATCATTATTAAGTTTATCTCTACATTCCTGATGCGCACTTTGCGTTTATTTCCGTGAACAATAACGAGACTCGGTGCAGCTCCCGATTTCTTGTCCTTAAATTAAGCTGGATCTTCCTCTCTACCTCCCAGTGTCTCGTTCGGTCGTGATGCCCCAGCTGCAATATTCAGCACAGGAGCTTACCCAGTGGGACGGCCAGTTACGCGAACACCGGCCCTCCCTCCCTCTCTCTCTCTCTCTCGCTCTTTCTCTCGGCTTGCACAATATATAGATATATGGAATGTATAGGCACCATGTTGGTACTACATATAGATTATTGATTAGGGCAATAACTCAAGGACTAGTTGGGGTGCATATTACCACCATAAGGTAGGCGCTGGCCACGCTCTGGTCAGCCTGCTACTACTCCTCACCACTACCGGCTACTATTAGTTATGATAATTAAAGAGATCACTGGTACACGACGGTACCACCTTCCAGTTGGAATTAAAAAAAATTTTCTATTATTGTGCTAAATAAACTATAGCGTGAATCAGTGAAATATAGAAACGTTTATTACTGTCACAGTTTTATTACAACTGATGATTTAAATGATTCAATGTTTACGTAAGCAATCGTTTTTACTTCGTTATATTTGTTTTATTAAAATTTATCCATTAGATTTACTTTTAAATATTATTATGAATAATATACAAATACAAATATAAATAAAATAAATATATTTTTTAATATTCGAAAGTAGTCTTCTTTACTTTTTAATTCGACGAAACTATAAATATTCGCGATTAGATTGCCGGATACACCTTCTACCCTTGATAGTTTATCAGAACAACCCTCAAAATGTACAGGACCAACGATAACTTTGTTTTGATCATCTTTACACAGTAGACACAGTTATAAGGCCAACTCTATACGCGCGGTTCAACTTCGGGCACATGATAGGCAATGTATATATACTACAGTCCATAGAGGACTAACCCAACCACGTCTCGCACGAGTGGTAAAGTGGAAATCGATATAAACTGACCCTCTGCGGTGCATATAACGTTACGTTGGGGTAAAACGTTGCCCTGTCAGATGGAATATGCAACTTTTTCGTCCTTCTATCTATACACATATATATATTTCTTTTTTCTTTGCAAAGACATAAGCGATTACGCACACCAAACTCGATTGCTCGCAGGGAGAGCTGCATTTTATCAATTATTTTTCCACCGATACGTCTAGTGCATCGAGAATGGGAGAAAAACCCTTTGAGATTAAGCGATGATTAATACGTAGAACGAAGAGAATAAAAAGCTTGTAGATGTGTGTCGGGTAGTATACTATACGTAGTAATATTTTTTAAAGATATAAAACAGTCACGTAGAGATCACTAACAGAAGCTATAGAGCTACGGGCACCATAGGCACGGGTTTTATAAACTCCTCCCTTGGAGTTTGTAGCTACGTGAGCGAAGGTGCCGCATTGGAGTACGGACGATAGTGAAGAACTGCTGGAGCAGGGAAGACCTCTTCTGCGGTGAGAGGATCCTGAGCACCGACTCAGGGTATACATAAAACCAGAGAGAAAGAAAGACAGAGAGAGAGAGAGAGAGAGAGAGAGAGAGAGAGAGAGAGAGAGAGAGAGAGAGAGAGAGGAGAGAGAAGGAGACAGAGAAAACGTACTATGGGAGAAACAAGCGAAACGACGTGAAAGCGGAGAAAAGACGAGACGAATAAATGGAAACCGAGTGAGGACACGAGTCCGACTGCAAATACCGTAAAGAAGTGTCGCATCTTAGAGGCAAAGCATTATCTTTAGTCCCCAGTATTTTCATATCAACACAAGACTATCATAAACAATTTATTTTCAAGTTTTTCCGTTTCGCAAATAATATTTACTTTATCAACTAATTGACGGTAAAAAGAGTGAAAAAAAGAAATGATAAACATTGTTTAAATGACATCAGTCGTGAAACTCATTCGCATTCAATGAAATCTTCATTTTCAAGAAAATTCAACATCTTCGGGGCATTGCCTTTTAATATTCTGTAAATATATGAATCCAGCGAGGTAGAAGAGCTTCTAAACCCTGCGGATATAGTCCAATCTTACGATAAGTTTTATTCCTTTTTCATATTAAACGAATCCGCAAAGTTGGTCATAATTATTCCACATCTCGACCGCAAACTTATCAGAACTCGAGAAACAGAGATTACGTTTTCGCGCAACGACATCAATGTACCAACGGAAAGAACAAATCTAACGGGCGCGTATCGTCAGATCTAATAGTCGCAAGAGACAATACTCGAATAAATTCAAGCAATCGAGAAAAGTGAGATTCCGCAGGCTTTTCCGAAGTACGAGAGACTCCACGAAGGATTCGTAGTGTCACAAGGTCCTCTCGATCCTAAAGATGCGGTGAAAGTTTATGTACGCCCGAGTGTGTGCGTGTGTGCGCGAGTGTGCGCGCGTGCGTATCGCACAGTCGAACACGATTCCGTCACGACTCTTGCGGCCTATAGCCGCGCGCGTCGTCGGTAGCGGTTTAGCGTCGTAGCAGCAGCGAAATCGTTGCCAGGAACGCGAGCGAGCGAGCGTGCGGTGACACAGCTGAGCCATTATCGGAAACTCGTTACATGCACGAGCCGGCCGCGATGCCAGCCGCCCAACGCTCTCGGGTTTACTCTCTGTATACCGGGTAGTAAGTATACCACTGCTGCTGGTATTACTGCAAGAGAGACTGTGTAACTCTTGAAACTGGTGTGGCTCTCCAAGCAGCTCTCCGGAGTCCTCGTGAGAGACGCGAGATGATCGCTGCGTGTGTAACACGAGTCGGTGTATATACTCGAGAGCTAGTAGCGATGCTCCGAGATTAGGCAGACGCAAAGGGATACGAGTCAGCGTCGAGTGGAGCTCAACGTGACACGCTTCGTTACATAATATTTTTAGTGCAGACGGTTAATCGAGATTGTTAAATTTAATGGATATTAAAATTTTTTTTAATATCAGCAACGTCGAAAAAAAATTAAAAAGTTTCAACAAATTGATGAAAAAAAAAATCTGACAAACCGTAACATCGTGAGATTTATATTTTTTGAGAGAAGAACAATTTTAAGACTTAAAAAGTATCTTCGAGTTCATAGTCGTTGGCATCTTTTAATCGCTCGATCTAGTTGTTACTTTTATGTCAGGCGGTAAGGTGTAATGACCCGAAGATTCACCATTTGCATCGTTGGATTTATTCATTCAAGCGAACCAGATACGAACACGAATTCGGATTTTACGAACCCGATTTTAAACAAAAATACGTCTAAACGTACTACGGATAAATATCTCGCGAAAATCACGCGGGTATAGTCGTCGGAAAAGTAACGACAATCGAAAGTGCCATTTTTCACACGACGGTTGTACCTAAGACTTGTGGCGTAGCAACGAGAGTATGAACTTTGAGAATTATACTCGAGTCTCGTGCAAATCGTTATAATCACGATAAATCTCCCGGCGGGCTTCACTAATTCACGAATTTATTCTGTCAACTGGAGTCTTCCAATTGCTCCATCTCTCATTTAATATTTAATTGTACCAAATTATAATAATATTTCGGCTTTCGCTTTATTTCACTGTGTTCGATTCTCTCAGTGATGTGGTAACTTAATTTCATAAATTATCTTTTTCTTTTAAGTGTCGAGACGATACGTTAGCAATATTCAGTAAATGTAACTATCGAACAGTATTTCTCTGTGATTATCAAGAGTATTCGAAGAAACTTCTAATGTTAAAGTTTATGTAGAAGATCCCTACGACGATCGGATAATAATGAAACGTTCGTTGGCTTCCGGACGATAATCGATAACGTTTTACAAGTATCAAGCTTTTTTCGTAAAACCCAATTCTCCAGGACCGCAACTATTAGGGAAAAACGTGGATATACCGTGCCAGAAGAAATTAGAGACAGTGAAAAGGCATTAACGACTTTTGAAACATTTTAGTGCAGTCAATGGGTGTAAAAAAAAAATTCCCACGCTGGGACCCTTGTCCGATTGGACATTCTCCATTACACATTCGACTTCCAAGAACTAAAGGACTAGTTTAAGCTCTGGACAATCCAATAGTACACGACTTGATTATCGAGAAAGTGATCTTATTAGGCAGCACACAAGGGATGACGGGCGGTTTGCCAAACTTTCTTTCAGTTCCCCTCATTCGACTCTCTGTATCTCCCCCTCCATCGCGACATTCCCTCGAATCGTTGCCAAATAAAGAAGACGAGATTTCAACCACGAGTCAAGCTGCTACTTGAAAACTTTTCGGTTCGACATGGTCCTCGAGAGCGCTTAAAACTATCGCATCTACAAGTAGTTGTTACAAGCTCTTGGAGGAGAATGCGGAATTGTCAAGTGATACATCGTTTGATTTTTTTCAAAGTTAAAACAATGTTTTTAATTAATCGCAGCAACCTCGATGCGTTTTCTACACAAGTGCTCATGGTTATAAAAGTTGAATTATCAATTATATCATGTTTATCTACATTGAGAGACGATAATTAGCAAAATCGATTTAATCTTCGGTTACGGGTGGCAAACTGAATGATTGAAGATTTTTTAAATTAAATATTGGTTCGTAGAGGAAACTATGGTTTCGTGAAAAAAAATGTTCTCGAGGTTTTGATGTCAAAGTACTTTAAAAAAGTCCCAAAATGTCGAAAAATTACAAAGAATGTACGTGCGCGCGGGCCGGTGTGTGTGTGTGTGTGATGGGCTTGCAAAATTGCAATGGATATATCTCGAGAATGGGTTACTCGATCATCCTAAGCTTTGTACACGGGTTTGGTCGCAACCCCCATCAGTTTGCTGAAATTTTCGGCGAAATCGCTAACGGGTGTCTCATTTTGGGGTTGTTTGAATTTTCGAAAAAAGTATTTCCGCTCTCTAGCTTTCGTAAATTTTTCGCTATCGAGTTAAAACTTTCTACAAGAATAGGCCAGGGAACAAGATTGTTCGGTATTAAGTTTCGCATGAATCGATCAAGGCATTCAAATTTGATTGAACCATAAATTTTTACAATTTTTTAAAAAATATCTAATTATGCTCTAACTTTTGTAAATTTTCATCAATCGAACTGAAACTTGGCATACGAATTCGCCAGGGTACAAAGATACTTGATCTTGAATTTAATGATCGATTAAGGTAATAATCGATTAAGGGGTTTAAACTGTATAAAATTTGCAATTTTGCTAAATTTTCAATTCTATCGGAAATTTTTATGACACTTCCTCTATCAGGAGATAACCATTTCCCATCGAGGAGAATCTGTGGATCGGCAAGAATCACGAGGAAGCAATGTGCCGATTTCAAATTTACAGGATTTTTTTAGTTCATGAAAAAAAAAATTTGATCAATTAAATAGAATTTGTCACCCAAAACAGCATATTTAGTTGATTTTGCTAAATCTGTTTATCAGTGGGGAAATAAAATTAATGGTTATTTACCCGAATTAACTCCATTTGCCGATGATGCCGATAATCCTAATATTTACAGCCCTTGAAGCAATAAAGATAAATTAAAGTCTCAATCATGATGAATGTTTAGGTAATTGAAATAATATTTATTTGATCGAACGAGAAAAGGTAAATATGTCAAAGTGCGACTTCACTGCACGGTGTAGCGTCGTGAAGCATGGTTGTTTCTAGGCGAAGTCATACTTCGACATATTTACCACGAAAAAAAAACCATTTTCTGAATTAAATAACGCGTTTTAAATTGAATACTTGGTTGATGGAAAAAAAGATTTTGTTCGATCCACTAGAATTTGGTTCGCGATTCGAAACTGCATGTTTACTTGATTTTACTAAATCTATCTATCATTGTGGAAATAAAATACATTTTTACTTATCAGAATTAACCTCATTTGTCAATGACGCCGATAGTTCTAATATTAACAGCTTTTGTAACAACGAAGATAAATTGAAATGACAATCATGATGAAATGAACTGATAAATAGTAAATTATAAAAATCTCGATTGCTTAATTTTAATTCGAGTAACGAGTATCCATATCTCTTTTGGATTCTAAGAAATAAATTAACATTAATCCTTGTTTGGCATAACAGACTTGATGTGAATCGTGCCTACATGAAAAATATTTCGATTAACACGAAGTTTGTCCAATTCGTGAAAAGAACTGTAACGCTAGAGTTGAATTTCGAGAACGTTAATTTTATTCATAGGATTCGTGAACATTTGGTTCAGTGCTGATAGCCTGGGAAGATGATGCCTGGCACGAACAGGTGCAGCAAGGCCGTGCGGAGGAGAACCGCAGCAACTTCAGCTCGATTTTCGTTGTTGAGTACGAGACCACGGCAGCTCCACCACCGCTAACAGAATTTTAAGGAACGCGACATCAAAGACCCAAAGGAACAAGCTCACGGTAGCCCATTAATTGCATTAGTACGAAGCGATAATTAGTTTTCCGTGTGCGCAAACCCGACGGTGAAGAACTTGAATATTTTCCCTTGTTATCGCGAGACCGAAACGATCGAATGCTACGGCTCTTCTATGTCGACTCAACGGCGGAGAAATGCTCAGGGGCACGTTTCAGACGTCTTGGAAAGAAGAAGGAAAGGTTCGCCAAAATGTTCGATCTTCTCATAATATTGGAAATAACGAAAGAACCAGAGAGAAATTAGTAATTAACCATCCAGTGACGTTGAGGTTATATATACGATCACCAAGGACTTTCTTACGATGAGATTTTTCATTAAGCGAGATAATACATGGGCGCTAAAGCGTGTGCCCCAAGAGTCGTTTGCACGGCTGTGCTCTTGTACATCGTTAAGATAATGTGCTATACCGACTGAGCTGTTATGAGTGCAAGTGAGATAGCACCATTGTCGATTGCGGAGGAGCGACAGAGACTGTCAGAAATTTGTAGCACATCACGTTAAAAGGTTACGGGCGTCCCAACGCTCGTAGTATTCTTAAGTCAGGTTTGACACTAAACTGAACTTGCTTACAACCTTTTTGCGTGGCAACCACTCCCGTTTCCAGTGTCCGATCGCGACCAATCGCAACAAGAATAAAACGGGCACAACGGTTTTCGATAGCTATGACAATTGCGAGATATCGTCTAAAGAACTTTTTACACTGGCGATTAAAAAATAAACAATAAAGATCCTCTTTTAAGTAAAATATATTTGTCAATATATTAAACTGGATGTCAATGGATTGAAATAAACACAAATAAATCAGTTTTGTGAAACATTTATGTTCTAAATACAACTAAGGTCGTATGACCCACCGACTGAGTTACAAAATTACAAATTCCCTATTTTTTCAAAGACGTTTAATACTTTAGACAAAAGCAAACTTAATTCGTTTTTACCTAAAATATTAACATTCCCTCAGAAAATTTAGAAGGCAGATATATACCGACGGACTCTCCGATACGGTAGTCATACCTAAGTATCACATCGCCTTAAGGGAAGGTAGAATATCTATGAGCGCGAAAGAGATAGAACCATTATGGCGCTAACGGCGCAATGAGAAGCAAGACATCTGTGTAAGTATTAAGGTTCCACCTCTCGTTAAGGATATCCTTACTAGAAATGCGAGGAAAGAACAAGGGAGGAGCTCAATTTGAAGAGTCAATTAGAAGCAGATAGACCGTAAAAACAATTAGACCGTGAATCATCATAAAATTTGGAAATAATCTGTCTCAAAGTACGTTTTCGTTATGTTATTTTTTAAAAATTAAGTTTCATCAGCAATTGTCGGAGAAGATCGCTACATTCTATCGTTATCTTCTACTTTCCGCCCCTCTCCACGTCAAACTACATAACATTCAGGAAACAAGGCTAAAAAAAATTCCCAGTGAAAAATTTATTTGAAAATTGCACAAAAATGTAGGGCACTTTTTTTTTTAAATACCAACAGAGTTTTGACATAATCGAATCGAAACTTGTTATGGTAAGGATATAATTAAATATAAAAACATAATTTTTCGAACACCGCAGAAAAATGACATTTTTTTTAAGACACCAAATAGCTATTAAATAATTTTTATTTAATAAACTTCGATGATCATCGAATGAATAAATAGATTTTGGAAATCACCATTTTCTTTTGAGAGATCCATTAGTTCCAAAGAAAAATTAAGATACTAATTAGTCAAAAGAGCTAAATAACACTTCCTTCGTTAAAGTATTGTCGAATCTGGTTGCTTAGTCAATTTTAATTTAATTGGTTCAAGCAATAAGAATTGATATTTATAATAATTCGCAAATGTTTAGAATCGCGATCACGCATCTCGCACCCTGAGTTGTGTTTCGAAAAAAAATATCCATCCTACTGACCGGACATAGACGTTATATCTAAATAAAATGTTAAACTTACACTGTCGTTTGCCTAGAATTACTATGGTTAAAAAAGCTAAATATTTCAATTTTTTCACTGATCATACGGAATTGGTGAACTGCAGTTTGAATCTCATAAACCGACAATCCGGAAACTAATGAAACGACTTGAAGTTTTGATATATTCGAGCCAGTGATTTTTACAAAAAGTAGTACAAATTCTAAAGAGGATAACATTTTAGAAATTTACTATGACTCATTGCGACGACCGATCAGCATTAAATTCGTACGAGTCGCCGGATGACATCCATGGTCGCAATAACGTTCGTCTAGTAAACGAGAAGGAAAGACGTCTGGGTCTTGTTGAAAAAGGACGTCAAGGGAATCACAAGGAGGATGGCTGCATAGTATCCTGGGCAAATGAAAATCGCCCGAGAGTCTAACACACACGGATGAGCAGAGCGCGGATCGCTGCTACCCAAGTTTAATTAGGTGCGCCTATCGTGGTACTGGTAGAGTATATCGGTGCTCTATAGGAGTAGTAAGGTGCCTCCTATAGAGAAGAAGGAAGAACCGGCGCGCAAGCTGTATACAAACCGATACCTATTGCCGAAGTATCGGAGGATGAGGTGGAGGACGATGAGAACGAGGACGACGAGAAAAGCACACAAGAACGATAAGGAAAGAGAGGGAAGACTAGCTCGGGAGACGAGGAAAGGTGCAGAGAAGGAGGAAGATCCGAGTAAAAGGACGCGAAGGGGTGGTTGCTGGGAGGTGGTGGTTTCTCTCTTGCTCGGCAACGGCAGCAAAGCGTTTGAACGAAGAAATAAGGGACGACAGCTGGTACGGGTGCAACAAGACTCTTGGCTCTCTATCCCTTTCGCAGACTCGGAGAAATGGACCGTTGCCTCGAGCATGAGATTCGTCCCCTGCTATAAGAGAGAACTGTGGGGTACGTAGGAGCTATGTCGGTTGCGCGCAGCTTGTACCCTCGCTACACCTAACTCTGCTTCTGGGATAACGGCGAAGAGTCGTCCTTGTCGCCCTCGTTGTTGAATTCTACTATACAGGCTCGACGGAGTTGGCCTCGTCGACTTTTGTGCGCGTTCAGATTGAAATTTAGCGTGGGATACCCCGTTTTCTATGTGTCGAGAAGGGCGGAGGAAAAGTAGAAGTCGGATGAGGTAATCTCGCTGCTTGCTAGTCATACCAGAAAGCGAGAGAGAGAGAGAGAGAGGGAGAGAGAGATGCTGCGAAGAACTAACCTCAGTTGAAACCTAATGCTCAATGCTAGATTCCCCGAGTCAATTCGATGTCCCGTAGTATTCAAAGTTTGTCGAATCTGGGAGGAAAAGTTATCCTTCGCTTCGATTTCTCGTTTGGAAAACTATTGCTTTTACGCTCGGAGGTCGATGCAGATGTTATAACCACCGCGATCTACATTCTGATTGGAATTTTTTTTATTCTTCATTTAGATTCTTCGTCTCGTCTTATTCTATGACCTGCTTGTTAGAAGCTCCTGCGTCAACGATATATTTTATGTACATGTATGATACAACTATTATGTACATTTAAACATTATTCTTCTTGTGTGCATAGGAAATAAATGTCACGCAATACGCTTACTCGTTACACTGTATTCACAGGTCGCCTCACATTGCTTTGAAATCGAAATTTTTCGTATCTTCATCCTAAATATTTATCATGATTCGTTATTTTGTAAGTACATCATTATGATATACCGATAACTCGCGTATTCTTTTTAAAATTCATCATTGCATCGAATTCTATGTTAAAAAACATGTTGAATTCCAATAAAAAGCAGCAAAGAAAAAAAAAATTCTTTTTTGCGGATATTTTTCGTTACTTTCAATTAATTCTAAATTTCTAAATAATATTTAAGTCGATACGAATTTCATCCAATTCTGAAAACTTATGATTCCATGCAGTAATCATCTCATTATTATTATTATTCAAATCCCATACGAGTGCGGTTTAATCGACTGTTTTGCAATTGGAGAATTACTAATAGTTTTCCTAATTATTTATAAACAACATTGCACACACGTTTATCAGAAAAAAAAACAAGATTTAAAAATGGTGCTGAAATAAATATTTTTCACATTGCTCTAAAGCACACGGCTATGTAACGTGAACAGGTGGTTTCGTGATTTTTAAAAGTGAATAATCAGTCGACGAAGGCTGGTGCGATTGAGACTAACTGAGGTTAAAGAAGTAGGACAAGCGGGCCAATTATTTGGTGAATCATAGGTAGCATGTAGTATGTAGGTAATAATAATAATAATAATAATAATAATAAACATGATATACAGGTATTTAGAGATTGGGTATAGATCACGGTCGGTTTAGGTGTAATGATTGATTTTGATATTACCATATGAGTTGTGAAACTGTTGATGATGAGTGTCGATTCCGGTTCCCTGGTGGTGGATATCCAGCATGGCTTCCGGGTCGCCGCCGCTCTCAGAGCAGTTGCTGAGGGCTAAAACCAAACCGATAGACACACACCTTGCGTTTTCACTAAAATTCAGAATAATTCTTTCTGTTCTTTTTTTTCTATCATTCAAGCTTCCGTTTCTCTTTCAATTTCACTATTATTAATTTGGAAATACTCGCTCTTGAACGCTCTTCACTATGAATATGGTGAAACCGCACAGCATTTTTTTTTCTACCAAATCACTGTCAATCCAAACGTACTCCGAAAATATTTCGAAATAAACAACAAAAAAAAAACAACGAGGAACAAAGGGCAGCCCTGCTATTATCGTATTACATTGCCCGAGTACGGATAAAAAATTGTGAGAGAAAAAAAAAACAATATCTGTGGTAACGAGCTCACCATATTCTCAATGATAACGCTAGAGTCATTGATTTTACTGAAATACCAATTATTTCGTTACGACACGTTGATCGAATGAATGAAACATAATAATGAGTTCACTGAACGGAAGAACTTTCGTTTGATACAAATAAGAGAAACAATATAACATAAAAACAGGACATTATATCACGCATATCGATGTAAAAAACGCACGTAATGAATTTAAGTAATTAAACATAATTGTTAATAATAAATGCAGTGTCTCTGGCTATGTATTTCAAATTTTAGAAAAATTCACCAGTGGCGCTGCGTGATTAATTCGTCAATTTGTACCGTTGGAGTTTAATGATTAGGATTATAGATAAAGGTTTGTAACGTACACACAGTAGGAAGTGGATGATTACGTAAGAAAAACAAGAAGTATCAACGAGGATTCGAAAACGGAGGAAAATGTATCGATATAGGAAAGGGTACGATTCAATCTTACTCAACTGAAATGAAAACAAGGGAAACCAACAAAATCCAGTGTGTCCAATCGCAGCGAAATATCAACGTTGGTTTTTTTATTATTTTTCCATCATCGTTTCGATAATTTCTTTTTAAAATGCCAATTCTTCTTTTTATTTCCAATCGCTTTCCTACATCCGTTAAGATTTTCGGTGCATTTGTCTATCCGTTTGGTTTTCAATATCAAAGGAACAAACGAAAGGAAAATCATCGATTTTTTTTTCGATGCACATATCGCAGGTTGATGCGAGCGTCCTCGGGCATGATCTTCCGTGTAGATTATTGTTGGTTTCGCTCTTTCATCTTCGAAGTTGACGATGAGTTAGTGTTTGTGTATTTGTATGTGCGTGTTATTATATATGAAAAATTAAATAACGAAAAGAGGGAAAACTTTGGTAAAGAGATGTTATAAAACGAGGGCAAAAAAGGTCGAGGTATATGCATCTTTAGGCGCATTGCGTCGCATTCGAAGCTCTTATCAAACGACCTATCGTAAACCATATCGGTGTCTCGTATTTCGTTTATCAACGATCAGCCACAGGCACGAATCGAATCCGAGTCGTTTTCTCAGCAATCGAACGAATAGTGTGATATTTCGAGCGGTGGCAAACCTTTAAGTGTTTTAGTTGAAACACAATATATGTTCGGTGTACGTCAGACATTTCGTACGCAGCTATCGTTTCTTTGACAAACAAACTTTTTTTTTTCTTTATTTCTCTCGTGATTTAAACAAAATGTAATAGTTTAACATTATTTAATAGTTGCCTACGGTACATACATCGTATAAACTTTGTTTTAATCGTGTTATTTAAACTGAAGGCATCAACTTGTAAAATAAAAGTTATCAAGGATTATTGTTAATTCAATCGCAGCATCAAAAAATAAAAATAAATAGAAATTGTGATTTAATTAATCACAATTTTCATGAATATATGCTAACATTTGTAGTGTTGAATGTTTTCATTAATTAAAGACTGAGCGAATGATTTGATAATAACGTTTAAAAAATTATTATTTTCAAAGTAACGAGAGTTATCAATATCTGTTGTACATTGCCTTTCGAAATATCTGGATTCGCAAAGACGGAAGTGCTGCATGGTACGTGAGCGTGGTAACTTTGGGTGAATCCCATGGGGTGACAGGATATCCCGTGGAAGTGAGGTGTACCGATACGCCGACCCTCACCTCGGATCATCGAAGTTTCCAAAGCATATTGGCAAGGCGGAGGAAAAGAGTGCACAAGAACAATCTACGTATCCAACACGTATGACGACGCTTTATACTACATCATATAGTATAAGCTATAGCTTATAGAACTATATATACAGTCGACTGCGGACTCTTTAGGGTATGCGACATGGGAACGCGCGTAAGGCCTCGGTTTGGTTCGAAAGAGAGAGAGAGAGAGAGAGAGAGAGAGAGAGAGAGAGAGAGAGAGAGAGAGAGAGAGAGAGAGAGAGAGAGTAGAGCAAGCCGCGGTATCGCGTTTCGGTGGCGCGTGCTGTGACAACGGCCTGAAAACCACACCGAGGTATTGTGCTACCGCAGAACGCGTTGGTTTCTACATGTATATACTCTACGATGTACTATGCGGTACACGTTAACCTCTTTACCTGTGATACTTCTCCATGTACAGAAGAAAGACTTTTAAAAAATATATGAGACATTTTTGTCGTGTCGTATATTAGAAAAACATTTTCAATACAACAATTTCACATATATCTTTCCTCGATATATTTAAGATATATTTTGCATATATACTTTATTCCTACGAAAGACTATCACCCGTTTTCTCTTTCGTTCGTCAAAGTTGCTAAACGCAAAACTCGGACGAGCATAAGACGAAGAGATAACTTTCGGTTAAGTGCATCGCACCAACGTGTCCGCGCTTTCTCCCTATGTCCCAGAGGGTTGAAAAAATCAATGAACGGCACTCCGAGGACTGTGTTTTTATTATGAATCACTTGACGAAGTAGACGAGAGCACGATAGTGGATTTTAAACCATCGATCACATGGACATTTTTTAAATAAAAATTCTGCAATGTTTCATTCAACACTTAGCATTGTTTTTTATTTTTGTTTTGCTTCATGTGTATGAAAACTAGAAGCATTCACACGGAGGAAAGGGAGTGCAAAGCCACTAAGCTTTGAAGAAGTAAGACCCAAGTCGACCTCCGTATGCTCAACATCGAGCAGATGATACGCGAGTATACTTACTATAAAAGGGGACCTGGGACAAATGTGGTGGAGGCCAGGGGCTTTTACCTGCGTCATTCGGTACCGTGATACATTGCTTCTTGAATCTATATACGTATATGAAAACTATATGTGTACGTTCGCCGTTGGGTATAGCTCGTGTGCGACAAAGGTCTATGCTAGCGGGGTTCTTCAAGCTTCGCTATATTCAACAACGATGTGTACACGCTCTGTCTGTCGTTGCACGTGTATAATATTATTTCGTGCTTGGTATATTATCGGTGAATCGTCATATACCTCAAAGCACGCACGCACGCACGCACGCACGCACGCACGCACACACACACACACACACACACGCGCGCGCGCGCGTAAAGTTAAGGTGATGTGGTACAATGACTGAGCCGCCATGAGCGCGACAGAGATACCATCATTGGCAATCGTGAATGAGTGAGAGAGAACGACAGAAGCGTGTACCACATCGCTTCAAATTGAGCGATGAAAAAAAAAATCGTCTTTTATAAAATATTTTTTTTTTTGCCGATAAAGAGTTTGTAAATTTGGAATTTATTATAAAAATTATGAAATCTTGAAATTATGACGCATTCACGTGTGTTTTGCGGCTCGATATACATTAAAAATCAACAATAATTGTTTGGTTAACATAATTTTTGTTAATATCAAAATTATTTGTAAGCTACGTGGACTTGAATTACGAATGAATATTGAAAAAATGTAATTACACTAATAAAATTTGGATCTCCAATATTAATCCAGTGTCCCATTATACCCTTGGTCTCCCATTGGACATACGCTCGTGGTATCAGTCCGTTAGAGGATGACTTCGACCGGTTAGCACAGCATATGTGTGCATCGATGTATGAACAAGGCTGGTCGAGGATCCTATCAGTGACAAGAGCAGAAGCTACGGATATCCTCGACCTAGGATCGCATCGAGAGAGACGTAAATGATATAAAAGTATATCGCAACGTGTAGCAAAACTTATGTGTTTACTCGTTGTACAGTCGGACACTGGTTCTTGCAAAGCTTTCACAATATATATCTATATATCGATATAAAAAAGTTACGTAGATCCTGCCAAAGTGTCGGATGTTAATGCTTACTTTCTTCGTTAAAACGAATAAAAGCATTGAACGATAATCAAAGTTCTAACTAATCTTAACGATATAAGCGAGAAAGAAAGACACAAAATGACATAGAACTAGGGGTTGTCGTATTGATTTTTACGCGGGTTCTCTCTCTCTTTCTCTTTCTCGTCTCTTCGTCCTCCTTCTCTGCACGTAACGACCATCGCTGACACAGGGTAGCACGGTCTAGTCATGGCGTTTGCGTAACAACCCTCCCGCAGCAGGTGTGTCTGTATATGTATATACATATATACTAAGCCATAGTATTGTACGCCAACCAGCCTACCAGTAAATCTTGGTTTTGTGGTATACGAAGACGAGGATTCAAGCGGAAATTATGATTCGCAATGCAAACGATCAAAGCGTAGTAAGTGCGACTTAGTTTCTGGAGGAGATGTACCGGCGGAAAGAGATCCTTAGTATTTTGTTAGACGACGAGGGGGATGAGAATTGATCGCTGCGCTGGCGGGAAACTCACGCGCCGGTAGTAAACGCGTTCATCGATTTCCACGTTCGTCGAACGTATCGTGTAACGACCCTAGGTTTGAAAGATCATATGTGCAGGGAGGTCAGTCCTGATATTGATTGACGGTAAATTTCACTAGCCGTTAGGGTCACGGGGATTAATCAAAGTCAAGCTTGATTTTTACTGGTGGCTCTAAAACTCGTGAGAGTTCATTCAGTTTGAGGTACTGTTAATTTTTTTTTTTTAAGTCGAAAAAGAATGTACTAAAATGTATTAAATATATACCTTGTTCGCTTTTATATTCCGCTTGCATAAAAAATATTTTGAATGTTAATTATTTTTGTAGAAAATAAGAAAGTTTTACGGTAGAAAGTATTTTGAATAAAGAAACGTGTAAAATATCTATCGAATTACGATAATTATTCGTGAGTTATCGTTTATAGATTTGAAGAATAATGAAAAATAATTGTAAATAAATAATATTAACCGTAACGCATCTATCCACCGTAAGATATGGTAGAAAAGAGGGTGAATAATTAAATCAGCGCTTTTTCTTTTCTTTTTCTTTTTCTTTTTCTACTGTTTACTACCCTGACGAGCGTAGTTGGGGACGATCGTATAGCACACACTCCTCTTTTTATACAACCTACGATTCACCCACCCTCCATTATTCTCTCACGGAAAAGTAAAAGTTTATCTAGCCCCTGACTTTACTAACTGGTGCATCCAACCCGGCATTGTGCCGATCAATAGGAGAAGCGACTGCCGTCGCCACGGCACACGGTGCACGCGATTGTTGAGAAACGATACACGACTACTAATACGAAGCTCGGGAAAGGGCCGCGAGAGAGAGAGAGAGAGAGAGAGAGAGAGAGAGAGAGAGAGAGAGAGAGAGGGAGAGAGAGTTAAAATACCACGACTGGCGACAAACACTCGTGTCCCGCGTGGACACTCGACGCAATTGTCTAAAAATGCTTCGCGTATACTTAGACAACCTGACATCGCAGCTGTACTTTACGTTTGTCATTTATAATCCCTTAACCCTTTTCTTTTTGAGAGAAGGTATCTATCGAATGTATTTTAACTTCAATCGCCGAGGAATACTTCAGTAACATTCCCTTCATATATGAGGCATTCCATGCCATTTCAACAACGTAACAAGCATGAAAGTTTAGTCACTCGAAGCCACTGTAATCTTTTATAAAATGTATTCTCTTTTATCAAGCAGAATTGTAAATTTGCCGATTTGAAAATCGCGGGTATTCTCACATCAACTCGATACATATGAAAAACTATAGGACGGACAATTAAATGTTTAATTCATAAAAATTGAAGTTTCGAATGAACTTTTTACTCAAATGATTATCGAATTTTTCGAAGTACCGCAAATTTCAATAACACCAACGAATTTTTATCTTCGGTATGTATTTCACTGTAAATTTTGTTCAAATTTTCACAAAACTTTCTTATGTGTATAGACATTCGAGAAAAATTGTTTTCTAGGACCAAGATTTTATTTTTCGAGATATAAATTGTTAAAGCAACTACGTTAATTATTTCCAAAAATACGGAGATTTTTTCCTTATCGAAATGGCGTGGAATGCCTCGTATAAGTTAAATGTATTCATGGTCAAGGACTCTGTGATATACATTCAACGACAATACTACAAGAATATGACTAATCGATTAAATGTTAAACTGTTTTGTTGTATAGCACTAAATGTTAGACTGTTGCTGTTCTATTTTTGATTTTTTTTCTTCATTCATGTTGATTTATTTAAAGGGTCAAGGGCGTAAGCAAAAAATCGTTAAATATGACATTTGACTACATTGCCTGTACTGACACAACTAATATAATAAAAGACACTATTTTCCGAGAAATAAATTGATGATTTTCCGTGTCACAAATGAGAGAAAATTGCATAACAATCCTTTTTAATTATCGTCAGATGAAAGTGAATTCTTTTGGAGACCGCAAAAGCTAGTCGGGTTTCGTATCTATCTGTTCGATCGCAAAAAAGAAAAATACAAGAAACATGTAACGTGACGGAAGATGACGCGATTACATTTCTTTAGTCTTCCCCAAAATTTTAACCGTTCGCGTTCTTAATCCACGAAATATTAACTTTTTGTTTTCATAAGTTTCATTAGTAAAGTTTCTGTGGATTATAACGATTCCATCATAATGAAACGAAGAAAATCCATTGGGATTTAGGGAATCCCTTCTGCAATATAACAATGCGCGCAAAAATGTTAACTGACTGTGATGTTGAGCTCGTCATATTTAATATCTTTTTGTAATCTGCAATTCTATTTCACAATTTTCACGGTATTTCAAGGACCTTAACGAGGTGTCGTGAAAATCTTGGAGCTTTCTTTCTCCAGAGAATTTCACTAGGCAGAATTCCAAGCGAAAATGAACGAGCGAGCCATATAGAGAATAATGAACAATAGAGCTCTCGCTAGAGGGCCTCCAATCTGAAGGGCACTGGATCGAACCCTTCTACCGTCGAGCATTGTCTCTCTCTCACTCTTTCTTTCCCTCTCGCTCTCTCTATAATATATATATATATATATCGCCCATTCTCTGTGCTCTGTACTTCTTCCGTACATTGCTGCAGCGTCCCAGCAGAACTTCTCCTTCATTTTTTCCCTCAGCGAATATACCAAAGCTCGGTACATACGCTGAGAGTGTTTCGTGTCAGGAGCGACTTGATAAAGTATATTCTATGCAAGTACCTGCAAACCCTTCCCTTAAAACTTTTCGAGATTATCTGTCTGCTTCTCGTAGTCTTTGCAGCTGGTGACAAAGCACTGTTAAGAGAAAAAAGTATTACAAGATAAAACTCTAAATCATTTAAGATGGTTAAATCAGAGACGGACACTGCACCATTAATGGACAACTGTATTATTAAATACTTTTGATATTGCTACATTTAAATAACATATTAATCATTTCTGGTACAGTGTTGATGATTGAACTACATTAACCCCGAAAAGTCTGAACTGACCCTCAAAATTCATTCGAATTTTATAACAAAAAAAATTCTATGTAAAATGAGTTTGTATTTTAACACTGGTTTAACAAATTTCTGAGCAATCTATAACACAATTATTATTTAGTACCTAGTTCCTTTAAATTATCGGACGTAAGAAGAAACCTCATTTAGTTGACTACGTTTCAAATTCGTGAAAAATTGAATTAATTAAAAATAAAATAGACTTTGAGTAAAAAGAAAGCCGTCAAACGACTTGCAACGAATATTTACAATCCAAATATTCGAGAGGATTGAAAGTCTACACGATAACATCATGAATCTGAACCGATTTTGAGTATAACCAAATTGGCGGGAAACATAACTAATTCCTATTTCAAAACGACGTCAAAACGACGGATATACTACGTTGAGTCTGCCTTCGTCTACTTCTCAATACATTTTTTCTCATCTAATCGGCAAACTGAAAAGTCTCTATTGAGACAGAAGTCTGATGTGACCATCCGGTGTGGTCGTCGTCTAACTAGAAATACAGAGAGTGGATGTCGATGTAAGCCATATACGTAGATTCTCTCAACATGCCGATCGCTGTGTAAAAGGGAGACGACCGTCACCGGAACGCACGCGGGTGTAGCACGCGAACGCGCCAGTTCGCAGTGGCGGCAGAAGATAAGGGTCGCACTGTGTCGTAGAAGAGACGAAAGAGCGGGGAAACGCGAGAAGAGCTGTCGCGTTGGGCGGGGGTGCCGTGGAGTACAGGGGGGGGGCGATATGACGCGTAGCGTGGAGGTGGTCGCGTCGACGGCATGGCGATGGCGTCCGTCGAGGTCGCGTCTGCGCTCACCCACCAACACCGCGTGACCAACTTCGATCAATACTACGTGCTCGATGTGTTGTATATTCCCGCTCTTGCTCTAACTTTCACGATTTCACCCTGCCGCACAATAGGCAGCAGCAGCGTCGAGACCACCCTCCTCGTATCCTCTCTCCCTCTGTCTATACAGAACCACCAGCACCGCACGTAGCGCGAAGGATGTTGAATTCGAAAAGTGTTATTCCGCGCGTCTATCTCTGAATGATATGAAATGGGTACGGGAACGCCTCTCCACGTGGGTACCACGTGTGCGCCGCAGCAGCACTAGTCCGCGTTCTCTCCTCCTCCTCCATCTCTCTTCCGGATCACCACTCCCGACGTTCGTACACCCCTTCTCGCCTCTTCTCTCGCGTTTATCTCGCAGGCATGATTTTCTCTCTCTCTCTCTCTCTCTCTCTCTCTCTCTCTCTCTCTCTTTCTCTGGCGCCAATCCTTATGCGTCCCTCAGCCCATGGAACTCCGAAAACCGACACGGCGCACCGCACACGCGTTACCGCACGATAACGCACTCACTCACACTCTCACTCAAACTTTCGTCGAACTCACACGTAGCTGGGGGATGCAACACGCGTCGGGCGAATCGCCCGCGCTTTCGTTTGTTGTTATCACGAGGGGACTGATGCCGATGGATATAGCACGTTGTATGCTCGATGCGTTTCTGACCTATATCAAATGTTTACAGCTGTTATCGGAATCCGAAAATTTTCTTCAATTCGGAGATACTCGTATTGCGAGGATCCTGAATATCATTCTTGCCAAGACTTTTTGTTTTTATACATCGGATGGTCCTCTCGAATGCGAATGACCTAATGTTAGTTTTTGCAATACCAGAGAATTTTCTTCGTGATTCGCGAAGATGACGAGATCAAAACGAATAATCAGTGCGGAGTGTTTTGTTTGTTCTTTGGTGGTAGATTGAATTTCGATCGGACTGAAGATTGTCCAAATCGGTGAAGAATAGCAGGTGATAGTGTGATTTGTGAAGAGAAAAAAGTGAAAATAGCAAAGTGAAGGTGTCGTCAGAAGGGTACAATGATGGTGGTATCTCGGATGTCAGAGAAAGGTTTTTAGTACAACACGGTATTTCGACGTAATCACGTATACAAACAATATTATTATCGAAAACTCCGTGGTACCGTGATGCGGCACTGTTTCTTTTTTTTTTAACGATTCCAAAACTAACCTGCTATTCTCAAGGCAGACATTCTCTGAAATTCGGGCTCCTGCAGCCACTTCCACATCCTCCGAAATGTTTCCCGTCCGCTCTTGAGTTTCGACCATGGTTTTGGATTGCGCAACAGATCGCTGAGAGTTCCCTGACTTCGGCAGAGTACCCTCTGAGCGAATATTGCCTGGGGTATGCTGTATCTCTTGAGTTCGGCGCTGATTCTTTGGGCGAGTTCCTTAGTGTTGATTTCCTCGACTTCGCCGGCGCCGTTGCCAGCCGACGAGACCGTCTTCATGACGACCGAGGTGTGTTGAACGTGTTGCTGCGTGTGCGATATCGTCTGTTGCTGAATCGACTGTTGCTGCTGCTGTTGCTGCTGCTGCTGCTGCTGTTGTTGTTGTTGCTGCTGTTGCTGTAACTGAGTCTGTATCGGAGGTGGCGATGCCGCGGGTACCGAGAGCGTCGGTGGTGAGTGATGGGAAGGCGCGAAACTCGTGGCCGCCGAAACCGGTGGCGATGGTGGACTAAGAGCCGCGGGACTCTGTTGTAACCTCGGTAGAAAAGCAGGCTCATAGTGAGGACTTGCCGATTTGTGAGGCGAATTGAGACCACTTTGACTGTAAGCACTTTGAGGCGATAGGGGACTGGGTTGAAGTCCGGCACCGGGCGAGGGATAATTGTGCGGCGGTGACATTCCCATCGACGGTAATTTGTCGTAAGCGTAAGGCGAGCCCCCCATGCCAAGGCCAATGTTTCCAAGTCCGTTATTTTGCATAACGGCAAAACTACCGGAAACACCGCTACCGGGGTGTGGGCCGTAAACGAACTTGTCGCTCATAGTGGATATCGGTGGCAGAGGCTGAAGCGGCGTGAGGGTAGCGTAAGAGGAGCCAGGACTGAATCCCGGCGGCGACATTCTCTCCGCGACCGAGGTCAGGGTTTGATAAGTAGGCTCGGGCTGCATAGCCCTGAAGTCCGTTGCGTCGATCATACTCGCGACCGAAACACTGATACCGGAGGTCGGTGAGAGTTTACCGGGGCTGAGTAGCTCCGATTCGGCGTCGTCCCGCGAGTCAACGTCCACGTCTTGAGGCGGCACGATAACCGACAGTGTTTCCCTCGCGTTACTCGCCCTAACCGGGCCGGCTGCCGATGTGTCCTGGGACGAGGATAGATCCTCGGCAGCGGCGAGGTGTTGCTGCTGCTGCTGTTGCTGATGATGATGGTGATGGTGATGCTGGTTGTGCTCACCTCCACTGGTGCCTCCTCCGCCTCCGCCGCGCTGCTGTGGCTGCTGCTGGCTCTGCTGCTGGTGGTGCTCCACCTCCTGCTTGACGCCGCCGAGCGCGCCAGCCGCGAGTAGTCGGAGCGGTAGGCTCGCGCACGCGATGTCAGGACTTTGCGATGCCGACGATGACATACCCTCGGCGATGCAAGCACCCTCAACGCCACCACCACACCGGCTTCCTCCGCTTCCTCCTCCTTCTTCTCCTTCTCCTCCTCCTCCGAGTCTACCTTCGGCTTCGGCCTCTGCTTCGTCGACGTCGAGCTCGTCGATTCCCCCACCCTGAAGCCCGCGCACCTCGTGGCTACGATGCCGATGCACCCTACCACCTCCGATCGCGCGCACACCGACGATTCCGCTGCTGCCACTGACACCAACACCACTGCCAATAAGGCTGTTACCGATACCGGCACCGCTAGTTCCACCCCTTCCCCTACCTCCGCTACCACCGCTTCGCGCAGCAACACTGCCACTGCTGCCCCCGGCGCAGCCAGCGATACTGCTCCCACTGGTGTTGCTCGAACCGCTGCTGCTGCTGCTGCTGCTGCTGCTCGTGCTACCGCCGCCCCCGATACCGCGACAGTTCCCATTCGAGCCGCCAACCCCACTGCCACCCCGGCCATGCGTACTTACCGCAGCCGGGGAATCGACCGAGTCCAACAATTGGTGCTCGCTATGCGACCGATGATCGGTTATGTCCTCTATACCTTCCATTTACGCACATCTAGTGAGTTTTAACGTCGGCTCGGCGTGTGCGAGGGTCGTAAGCTCGACAAGTTGGAATTTTACCGTCCGACAGGTAGGTCAGTCGTTTACGATCTCCCGTCGATTTTTTATTTTTTTATTTTCCGGCTTGAAGCCTGCGAGTCGATGACAAACAAAGTAAGGTCAATTCTCGTCAATTGTAACACCAAAGACGAATCACCGTTCAACCGACAAACAAAAAACTTTGAATATTCGATTATTGTATTTCAAACTGTTTTCTCTAACCGGTTTCACTGTTTCACCGTTTTTTCTTCGACGATCACGCACTAACAAACACACGCAGCACAATACTCACGAGGTTCAAACGATAACAAACAACAATGATCGATCACACGCGATCTGCGTTTCCCTTCTTCTTCTTCTTCTTCCACGTCTTCTGGCTCTGCAACAGCCTCTCACGCGAAGTCTCTGTCCACAATGTGTCACCGAACAATCGCCACGACCACGCTTTCTCGCGCCACCCGAGATCACTCTGGTACGTCGCGACGTCGCGTTCGCGATAACCAACGTGCCGGGACAAAACGCAACGACACGGAAGAAATGCAACTGCAACGTCGTCACTGGTACAATGTAGCAGCAACAAAACTTTCCTCACTTCCGAATAATCCGTTATCACCGGGAGAGGCACAACCGTCTTTGCGTGATCTCGAGGCCGATAAGATGCTTCTTCTACGACACTGTCCTACGATCTTCGTCAACGATTTAACGGTTAATCCCTTTTTATATTCAAGAACAGAACAACCGCGCGGATTCGATTTAACGCAAGATTCAACGGTGACTTCACCTTGGCGTTGTTCTTCTACTGGAAAAAGCGCGCCGGTTATCGTACGAGATGAGATGCGAGTCTGATCGTGTCTCTCGACAGTCGGCATCGAGATCGCGATGGAACGACGGTTGATGCACAACTTTGGCTTCTTGTTTCTGTTGAACGTCGATGTAACGATAATAGTGGTATTCGTTGTCGTCGTCTCAGTCCAACAGCACCGTGCGCCCATGACATACGCGGAGCGAGTGAGCACACTGCGCCCAGTGAGTGAATAGCTGCGGCGTACGGGGGTCGAGAACGAGCGAACGAGTGAGAACGTTGCAACGGTGGAGCTCGCGAGGCAACGGAGAAGAATGCAGAGGCGCTAGCGAGAGAGCGCGAAAGAACGAGAGGGGTACAGCAGCAGCCGGAGCTATATAGCACAGCTTGTGCTAGGCTCGTTGCGAGCTGTGGCTGCCTACCCTTCGCTAAAACTCGGGACCGAGCGAGAAACGCGTGCGTGTGTGTGTGTGCGACAGAAAAAGACAGAGAAGAAAACCCTTCGTGCCGCGCCACCTTTTCGTCCCTGGCCAACCGTACGACCAACCCCTGATGGCAACTTCCCACCCAACTGTTCCAGACACTGTCCCGCGTATCCTCACGCACTACCAACACGATCGACGCTGTATCGCGTGCCTCTCCGTATAGAAATACGAGAGGTACGTACGCACTGCGTAGCGCGCACGTGTGTGCGCACAATATTAGCACCGAGAGGAGCTCTTTCTACCGGACGTGCTGCGCGTGCCACGAACTCTATGGTCCAGGTGTAACTGCTGTGAGCATTGAATTCGGGTGTTACTTTCTTCCCACTCGATCTTTTATCGCGTCTTCCTGTCACTCTATGTATACGTACATACAGTATGTTCTAAATGTCAGTTTGGGTCCTTCGATATTCGCATGGAGCGATCGAGACGCCGGAAGTCGACCGCTAGGTGCACCGCCGTCTCGCTAAGCGCGCGCGCGCGTTTCACACACACCAAACTCCTTACTCATACTTTGTCCCGCGCTATTCCTTTGCGTGCTCCGATGCCCTTGGAATTTTTCAAATTTCGTTATTTCCGTTAATTTCCTTATTATATATTATTATTATTTTTTTATGTTTATCGGAATGGAGGATTTTTTAAATTATATTTTTTGCTCAATTTTATTAATAGTTTTTTGTCGTCATTGACTCGTCTGATGAATGAGGGTGAATTCACAAACTATCCCTCCCCCCCGCCGGGATGAGGCGAATGACGTCTCGATAACGTTCGCCGTTCGCCGTTTCTCTTCTCCTTTACCCCTCTGGCTTTGGCGTCAGTCAGGTTTCTATCGATTTTCCGATACCTTGTGACCGTACGCGCTCGATGCGCCGATATATAACGTAACCTCGAGGAGAGTGACGGAGTCAGTTGTAAACGAGGATGGAGAATATAAACACACGCTGTCGACTGTTACTCCTTCGCGACGACACCTGAACCACCCACCTCACACGCTCCAATTCTCCTTCTTGTTCGCTCTCTCTCTCTCTCTCTCTC
The DNA here is from genome assembly GCA_963942595.1 of Cylloceria caligata. Classification (NCBI taxonomy): domain Eukaryota; kingdom Metazoa; phylum Arthropoda; class Insecta; order Hymenoptera; family Ichneumonidae; genus Cylloceria; species Cylloceria caligata. The sequence continues at coordinate 6,822,543 of OZ012706.1, read as the reverse complement.
TCTCTCTCTCTCTCTCTCTCTCTCTCTCTCTCTCTCTCTCTCTCTCTCTCTCTCTCTCTCTCTTAAACTCTGTTTCTTTCTGTCTCTTTATTGCCTTTTTGTCACCACAGCTCGAAAACCGACCTCGACCGATAAGCAAACGCTCTTCGATTGAAAGAACGTGATTCTTCTTCGATTTTTTTTTACACTGCAATTTCGAACGATTGATTTTAATCGAAAATTTTCGATTTCACATTTAAAAAAAAAAACAAATTATATATTATTAAATTACTTTAATGCGCGTAGGACATTGATTTATTCGGTATATCATTATGGATTAAATTATCGAATTTATTTATTTAATAATTTCTCACATATCGGGGAAAAAATGGATTTTTTTTTCTTCCAAATGTCTTTGTTTATTGTTCACAGTAAAAAATCTCGCTGGCGAGTATTCATTGTTCCGCATCACTTTGAGATATACGTTCACTGGTTTCTCTGCGCAGAACACTGTGTATTTTACGATCGAAAATTCAATGCTGAATCTCAGTTAAACGAGTCACACCGGTTCATCGATTCTGTGATACGTTCGAAGGTCCGCAAGCACGCGGCCTATCACCGTCAGTTCGGACTCGCACTCCGCGCGTATATCCCGCACTCGGTTGCCTTAAATCGAACGTCAATCGTAGAATCAATGAAGAACCGAGGAGGGACGTTACATCGCCGCCATTGCTTCGGAAACTACACTGGCGCGCTTCTCAACACATGGAATCACCACCCCACACGTATGTGTTTTACCCCGCTTGGCGCACTCCACTCACACTTTTAACAGAGGTTCGCGGGGGTGAACGAGCGTCGTTGCAGGAGAGCGTCGACGCAGCGAGCCAAGCTACAAGCGTCAATAGAAAAATCAATAACGAGAATTTGCGCTCATCCGATCAGTCGTCTGTCCAAGGGGTTGTTAACACTTGGATTCGATCGAAAAGACTCAATTTAATATTTTCATATAATACAATTATAAATATTGCAATAATTACGATTTCGTAACAATGACCACCATTTTTATCAATAAATAATATATCTGTTATTATTTTCGATCAATGCTCCAGTTAGGGTAATACATTTTCAGGATAAATATGAACAACGAAATAATACGAAAAGAACGATGTTTTACACTATTTCAATGTGATGTTTGTAGTTATTTTTCTACTGGAAAATTAGGATCGCGTTATAATAAATTAGTAACGTGAGTAAATTTTTCAACGAGAGAGACTCTAGGTCCCTAAAATGTTAAGCATTGCTCAAATGAATAACATATTCGCGTTGATAGTTTTATTCGAAGATAAGAAAGAAAAAAAAGTCTCGTCTCTTTGGTGTCTTGGTTGGAAACGAAACGTCGTGGCGTACGAGACTTTTGCCATTTACGGTACAAGGAGAGGATAAAACAGAGGGCCTAGTCGTCGTCGAGTTGCGCAAAACGCGCTATGTTTCAGGGTGTGTGCTGGATGTGGTGGTTTCTCTTGCTGCGGGAGAAGCGCGCAGGACACGGTCGACGAGAAGCGAGGCGAGGCGTGTGCCGTTTAAGGGGGAAAGGGGCGTACGACGGCGATCTCGCGCTACGAGGATCTGTAACGAACTCGATATGCAGGGGTTGCGAGGATTAATGGTGGGGGTTCGTACGACGACTGGTACCCCGTGGCTGAGGGGGTTGTTCAGGCACGGTCTGATCAAACTTCGAGCCCCGACTTCTTTCAAGATTCTCAAGATAGTAATTACGACAATGTATTTTATAAGGATGTGAAATGTAAAAAAAGACTCAAGAACATGACTATTAATTAAAGGTATATTCATCGCGACAATACAGTGTAACCAACACGTAACCTCGGGACCTTGTGCTTCGCACATATAAACTTTGCTGGTTACACTGGCACGCGCTCTTAAAGTTTGGGGGTTGCTCAGGCGCAACGCCTTAAGTTACTTTTATATCGGAGACAATCGTAGCTAATTTTAATATCAAATAATAAAATGCTCTCAAATTAAAACAAAAAAATCATAAACCATTTTAAAAAAATGCTTTCTTAATAAAAATTTGTACTTTACAGTTAAAGAACACACACGGGAATTACACCGAGCGTTATATTTATGAATGTGAAGATAAAGAGAAAATAATTGAAGAATACCCGAATAATCCAGCACTGGTAGGCCGAGCGTCTATAACCGAGTGGGGTAGCCCGCGCAGGGTCGCCGGAACAAGGGGTTGCCTCGACGTTAGGGGTACACGGGGGGGAATGGCGGGGGTCATTGGGACAAGCGCGCACGGCGATGTAACGTCGATATCTCGCTCTATACCGGGCGTTGCGACGAACCGAGTGGGGCAAACGCGGGATAGGGGAAAGTTCCACATGGGTAAAATAATCGATACGGAGACCGATATGTACGTACACTGACTCTCACCGATGTACATATACACATACATATGTAACCTGTTAAGTATATATAGTAACTGCGTAGTAGTATGTAACTACATGTACTTGTATCTATACATGCCCACAGTTGAGATGTAGAATATTGTACATAGCGACCGCGTGCGTGCAGTGTACGGTACGTTCGTGTCTGGTTGCTTCGAGAGTGACCCTTGTGTCTTTCCTTTTCGTACAGAACATATCCTATACTAGCATTGAAAAATAGGATTTAAATATTCCTTTGAAAGAAAGACAAATAGAATTTAAAGAAAATAATCCTAAGAGTTACCCGTATACTATTCCGTAATAATTTACATTGACAAAATAAAAATTTAATTAATCCTACGCGATAGAGAATTATTTTTCTTTTTAATCGTTGGATTTTTTTCGAAAGTCGTTACTCGATGTAAAATATTTGAAATGCTATTTACATGAAAATTACATAATTGTTCTTAATAATTATAGCGATAAATACACAAGAGGTATTTGTTAAACTTACAAAATTGAATTACTGAGAACTAATTTTAATAAAAGAAAAATACAGTTATACTGTGTGACTTCACGTTTTATATATATTGTTATATATTGTTACATATCTATATATAACGTCTGCTTTAACAATATATATGTATATTATGCGTTCCGTATACTTAGCGTTCACATTCTATTTCGCTGAGTGTCTCGTCGGTTTAGTTCTCTATCGTCTTCCTTGTAATTCTCCTCCTTTTCTTCGCTGGTCCGTTCAAGATTCATTCTCGAGAAACTGCTAAAAGGAACCGAGAGACTGAGAAAGTGGAAAGTACGAACCACGCTTTCGTCTTTTATGCTGTAGGTAGATAGATATTGTATACATGGCGTTGAATCTATATTTCTATAGATATAGCAGATATATCTGTTGCATTTATATAAACTATATATATATATACACAGTACTGCAAAATTTTTGTCCAAGAGGCAGACAATGATTTCCACGGTTCACACAAATTTTATGGCAAGCTATTTAAGCTAAGAAAATACCGCTGAATGCTATTGATACATTTCATTGAGCTGTTGGTACTGTCTTTCCTGTACTCGACTCTTATGCTTAGATTTATGACTTGATATTTAATTAATTATACAAGTAATTGAACAGCGCACTGTGCTTTTTAACTGCGTTACTGCAAAATGCGTTAACCAATGTGACGAACACCGTGACATTGCGGTACATGTACGTACAGTGGCATACAAGATGCCGGTCGTAATACATAAAGATCGTGTTACCGATTATTAAACGCAATTCAACACCGCAATGTCTCGACTTTCGAGCGCGATAGACAGCAAGTACATTGCAAGTTGGCCGCACAGCTCGCAAAGAAACCGAATCAATTTAGTACGACCGTCAGGATAAATATTTAATATTACATTCGAAATAATTATACTAACCCTTGTAATCTCTACATTGAAATGTAACTATATATACCTCCAAAGAAATTTGTAATGAGCTCAAATTTTAGTTATTTAAGGAGAAAAATTCGACTTTAAAAGTCATTGATTTGTTTGTTATTTTATTATTAGTTATAAATTTTATGTGATTATATATAATTAATTGATTAATAATAACTCAGTGAGATAGTATTTTTCTTAATATTCTAAATTAAATATTTGCTGACTAGAAATTACAATAAATGTTCAGACCGGTTGATGATTGAAAACAATAAGAAGTGGAATTAGCTCCATCTCCGAGATATTTGATCTACGTAATTCTCACTAATATCTCGAAGATGACATTGTCATAGCCGACTTTAATGATTATAAAAATTTCAATGATTTCACGCAATTGAAAAATCCTCTGAGGTTATAAAAAAATGTTTATTTGATATTTATCTTTTAAATTTAAGGATTATCCTCGTGAGGGTTTTTTTTAAATATTCTACGTCACAATACGTTTATCGATTGGGTGATACATACCGCTTTCCCTTCTACGCGCATACACTATTCTATACATGTAACTGTACAACCTGTTTAATGTTTACAACCCTCCCGCGACGATTATGCTACGTGCACCTTCGCAACGACATGCTGTGTTGAATGAGCCCCTGTGCTTTCGAGAGAGAGAGAGAGAGAGAGGGAGAGAAAAAGCGAGCAGAGGTGCACCGTACAATGCACTAGTGGGTAGCTCGCTCCTTGAAGAAATCAATAACAATAATTATGTTGTGGCACGCGGGTACATGATCGTCGGTAACACGCGATCGACGAAATCAGTACCCCATCCGCATAGCAGCAACAGATTGATCTTGTTTTGCACACTGCACACTGCAAAGCTGCAGTCAGCACACTATTGCAGTACGGATCGATATTGTAAAATGTCAACGGTAACCCTGAAACACTTAAAGGCCGTCCATTCAGAAAGGATTTTCCTTTTAAAAATGTCGCTTACAGTAAGGTAAACGTCCTCGCGAATAACCTAGCCACTTTACGGTTTAGTATAGAAGGAAAAAATATGCATAGCCTAACATGGCCTGTTCGGTTAGAATCGTTACTGGTTCCTGGTTGGTGGTTACCGGAACCTTTACCTCAATGATCTTGGAACCATTAGTTCAAAAATCATTGTTATGTAACTACACTCAAAGAAATCGCGGTTGTTATGGAAACGGTTGAGTGACAACTACTCGTATTAGTTGTTTTTTTAACAATTTTTATAGTGAAACTTATTAAAAGGTAACTACAGTAACTATAAAAATAGTCGCATGGAGCATAAATTAGTAATTCTACTTTTAAATAGCTGCCGGTACTATTTTTTTACTGCAATTAATCGATAAATGGTATCGGACTATTTTTTTTTTTTTCATTACGTAGAGAAACAGTAATAATGATAATAATAATAATAAAAGTAACGCACGGTAGATACATTGTTTCATATTGAAGATCAATGACTCCATCCCTTTAATAAACTTGAATGAGGAAAGAAAATAGTAGAATGTATAACGCACGCTCGATTTATGAATATAACGGGGCATCAACCAGTGGTGGGAACATATGATCGAACACATGGAAAGGCGAGCAAAACGATATCGCGCGGCTCGAAGGGTGCACGTAGGACGGGAGGGGCGGAGGCTACGACGTCGTCGCGACGACGACCAGGCCTTCGCTAACCGAAGGAACCCTTAATGGAAGGGGCCCCCTAGAGCACGAGGAGGCTCACCTGCCGCCAGGTGCGAGCAGCAGCACGGCGAACCATCTGCGTTAGCGCACACGATCTACAGGGGCCCCCGTGCCACGCGGAACCGTTTCCTTTTCACGTTTTCAGCGGATTCACCGCCCGTATGTATACATTCTCTGCTATTCCCTTGATCGTGAACGTGCGAGCGAGATATCGGCGCGTACTGTGTTCGCCAGCACCAAAGTATACCGGAGATACTCACGCGCGACGCTCCTCCTGCTTTTGTCGGGCACGTGACATAATTACGTGACGGTCGAGAAACCCGGAGAATTCTTTGGAGCATACGTTTTTTTTTTTTTCATCTACGAAGCGTAAGTGGCCCAGTTACCAACCATTAACTAATTCCAACCAATAGGCCAATCGGTAAATTGGTTAAACTTACCAAAATTATGGCAGCTGTAACCGATGATCGGCAAACGCTGTTGCTTTTTTTAATTTCGTTTATTATAAGCCATAATCTTTATCTTCTTTATCTGGTTTATAACAGTCCCTTTGGAAAAAAAAAATTAATTAAGGAGCACAACTTTCGGACATTTTGGTTCTATTTTGATGTGAAGTTATTTAAGGTCATCTTTATTCCACGATTACTACAGTGATGATTGCTTAGTCGTTCAATTTAGAACTAAAACGAGCGAGCTTGTCGCGTGTTTTGTATGCGGGCGATTAAAATACGGGTTGTGTTAGTTATTGGACACGACTTGCGATATTTAAAACAATGATTTCACTAACCGCTGGTCGAAAAGACTAGTGATAGAGTATAGAACGAAAAATACAGAGGAGAAACATTTATTTTGGACCAAACAACATTATTTTTGCATTTTTTAATTTGAAGGGTTTAAAGACGAGGGCATTTTTCTAGTCGTACTCTGCTCCAATTGTGATGCTCACTTCGTCAGAAATTATAATGGTTTGATGATACCAGCGATTTGTGTCCAGGATTACTGTAAATATCGATAGAAATATCATTAAAATATGTAACATAGAAAGAGAGAGGGAGAGAGATTCTAAGGGACTGCGGTGGTCGCAGCGGTGGGGACGGTGGATGAGATATTTTTATTATATAGAGAGATACAGACGAGATCCTGACTTACTTATTTCTCCCTGCTAAACAGCAACTTCCAGTCAGCTACACGTATAATGACATTCGCAAGAAGGTTCCAGTATTCACAACTTCGTTCCCCTTATCTGTGCCTGCCACGAGGGATACGCCACGTCATCCACCTTGTCGAGAAATCGCGATGTACGCTATGTTTCAGTATATATACGACGAATGGAAATGTTTAAAACTCGATTACTTAAAAAAATGTATATAAACTCACGTGCATTGGTGCTCCGTAACCGGCGCTCCCTATAAAAATCCAATCCGTCTTCTCGGTCTCCCCTGTTGTCGGAAGAAAGTACGGTCTGTCGTAGTGCTCCCTCAATATTGTGCCGATTATCTCGTCGCAATTGCTTCTTGCGAAGACAAAACATGTACAATATTTGTTGAATTCAAAATTTTCGATAAAATTGTAAATTAAGTCAAATTGCAAATTTCACAAAGTTTAAACCCCTCGATCGATTCTCACCAAATTCAAAACCAAGTATTCTTGTATCATAACCAATTTTTATGCCAAGCTTCAGTACGGTAGATGAAAAATAACGAAAGTTGGACCAAAAATAGATTTTTTTCGAAAAATTACAATAATTTATGATTTCATAAAATCTGAATGCTTTGATCGATTCTTGCCAAACTCAATACCCAATAACATTGTCCTATGGCCTATTCTTGTAAAAAGTTTTAACTCGATTGCTAAAAATTTACGACAGCTAAAGAGTGCACATCCTTTTTTCGAAAAATTCAAGCATGCATAAAGTGAGACATCCATTAGTGATTTGACCAAAAATTGCAGTAAACTGACGAGGGTTGCGAGCCGACTCGTGTGCAAAGTTTCAGGATGATCGAGTACCACGTTCTCGAGATATGTTCCTTGCAATTTTGCAGGCTCATCAAACATACGCGCGCGCGGACCTTTTAAAAAATATAATTTCTCGACGTTTTAAGACTTTTTAAGTATTCCGACATCAAAATCTCAAGGACATTTTTTTTCACTAAAACAGTGCTCCCTCTAAATGGATAGAAAATAATTGTATCAGGAACACCAATTATTTAGTAACAACTATAATCAATGGAGATTATATGGACAGTGAGTGTATGTAGTTAAGAATACTACGTAATTGTAGTAAAATCACTATTGTAACTATAACTAGCGTTAAAAGTAAAATAAACACCAAACCATTGCTGTGTATAACGTGTAAAGCCTAGTTATCGCTACTATCCTACACTGTTAATTTTTACCATGATTCGATTGCTACACATATTAATACGAGAATGGATACACGATGCCGCATGCACAATGTTAGTTGTCCATGTAGCATAATAAAATGATGATAAAATATATCGGTGGCATTAAAAGTCAACTAAAAAACATATTTTTCTGCCTCGGGAATTAGTTTTTTTAAATATATTTTGTTATCAGCGATCGTTGAGTCGCAGTTTTCACTGAAAAAATGTCCTACCTGTACCGGGATTTGAACCTTATGACCTACGTACCTAGCTAACTACCTAACACGTTGACGTTACCGACTACGTCATTCAACTATCGTTTAATTGAATACATCTCAATGGCATCATAGTTGTATGACATGTAATCTCATTTAATTCCAATCAAATGTAATATTGATATTACATTTAATTTGATCAATAATTTAATTCAATAGAC